>JBBBDQ010001956.1:2220000-2485000 GCA_037127315.1 Ascarosepion bandense
ATCAGCTTAAAGAAAGTTAATAGCAGGGCAGACTGGGTTATAAAGCTTTGCTTGGCAACCAATCTACTGTAAAAAGAACTGGGAAACTCTCTAAGCACTCTCTTTCAATGTGCCTTGAGTCAGAGTAGGCTGAAAAAATTAACATGAGAATAGTATTAATGCATAGTCTATAACAACTCGGAGAAAGCAACAGATGATGGGAGTTTAAAAAAAATGTCATGTTTGATCCTTGGATTAGTTTCCGTGATGTGAGTCGGGCCAAGGACTTCTCAGCACTCCTTACAAATTTACTTGAAAGTCTTAACAACCTCAGCGTACGATTTCTTCTTCTTTCTTACGTCGAAAACTTTCACCATTTTACTTAAAAGAAGCTTTTTACGTTTTTCTTTTTTTTTTCTTTGCCCGTAGCCGAATTGCGCGGGGGATACCATTTTAAAAGATAAATATTTCAATTTTTTATTTCTGGAGTGAAGAGGGACTGAAACCGTGGATAATAGTAATTGGTGGGGGTGGACGTGCGAACAATGGGTTCGTGTCTCCCCTACCCCCACAAGTTGCCTTATACTTCTGATCAATGGAGAGCTGGGTCTCAAAATATTGGTTGCCAGGAAGCAAAGAGGGCCCACCCAAAACTACAATACTATCATTTAATTTTCATAACGAATAAATAAAATGTGCATTTAGTAGTAATTAAAATGTACATGTACCGTCCGTATTACTGGCAGTGGGTATCAAATTTAAATACAGGATGTTATAATTGAATTATTTCAGTAATTAATTAAATTTTAAAATAGTCTTCTGAAAAATTTGTACATTAACAAAAGCAAAATATAGCATTACATTCAGTCCATTATCTTCTTCTATGTACCGTGTTCCTTCAGGTCGTAGACGATCATGGCCTTCCACATCTCCCTATTCCTAGTAGCTCTTAACAAGCCTTCTCCTGTTACCCCGCTCTACCATTCATTTGCCCAAGCCTATCAAGTATGTTACGTTTCCACTCTCTATATTTCCCTCTGTCTCGTGAGTATCAGAATTTCCCTTCATGTTAAGAATCAGTTTCCTTTTCGTTTCTATTCTCTCTAAAACCTCGATGTTGCTCACACGTTCGGTCAATGTATCCTCAGCATCCTTCTGTAGAACCACATTTCCGTTACTTCAAGTTTTTCCTTCATCTTTCATAATATTGTCCAGCATTCACTGCCATATTGAATACCAGACATCACATAACAATCCAGTACTCACTTCTTCGTATTGGATTGTTATGTGATGTCTGGTATTCAGCCCACCATATTAAGAGCAAATATTTGTGTTCGTTACATGATTGCATGAATCTGTCAATAATTGCTTCTGCTTCCAATTCATCTAAAGATTCCTTTTCAATGGATAGCAACATATCTGATTCCAAATTCTCCTCAGACAGTATTATTTTTTAATAATACCCGAGTTATTTTTTAAGCTTACCTCATGTTTTACATATTAACAAAAGTACACAAGAACATTACATGCAGTCCATTATATTAAGAGCAATCGTTTGTGTTCACTGGATGATTGCATGAATCTGCCAATTCATCTAAAGATTCCTTTTCAATGGATAACAACATGTCTGATTCCAAATTCTCCTCAGACAATAAATTTTATAACCAAGTGTTTATGGTGTTTAGCTTGTAAAATGTCCTCTTACATTGGACTTGAGTAACTGATAAGATGCACATGACTTTACAAGGTTCTTATTCCTTTTTTTATTACTAAATCAGTTGCTTGTATTTGTTTTTTATTGCATTTTTATTTGATATACGGAGCCCACTCAATCAGGGGTCAATAACCATCGGGCAAACTGACAGCCGGGCCAGTCCAATACTGGGTATAGGTACCCTAGGATATACTACGTTTTTTAATTTATAATAGTTTTTTGGCATTCGAGTAAATAAATATTATTAAACGATGGTCTTATAACTCAAGTTATTTTTTACCTGGTCTGTAATTACAAATTTGATTTTTTCTTTGTTTCTTTTCTCGCCGTGGCCAATCGCTTGTCTGTAAAAAGACAAAGAAAAAGACGTGCGACGAAGTTTTGTGTAAGGGAGATAATTCAATGGAACAATTCAGTTTACCATTTTCGGAGCATATTTCTTTGTGGGCGTGCAGGTTGGAATTTCGGAGTACTTGTTTTTATACAGGATGAGTTATTCTGAGCAAATATGAGAAGGAAATAAAGAGAATCAGATGAAGAAAGAAAAAGAACTAAATGCAAGAAAATCTTGGGAAAAAGAAAGAGAAGAATAAAAAGAAAAGCCGAATAAAATGAAAGCGTGACGAACGAGCAAAAAGCAATAAATAAATAAATAAACCAACAGGCTATTTTATCGATATCGGTAAAATAGACACCAAGGCTATTTTCCCGGAAAATATACATAGTGTTTTCGAACTAAAAATATGCATTCAGATCGTCAGTGCATTGGTTGTGTGAACTGTGTAGGCAGAGCTTGAAATACATGGATTCTATTCTGTGATCTGTGACTGCTGTCTTAATTAGGTGCACCTGGAGTGTATTGGCAAGAAAACGATGCCCATAACCAACTTTTGGATTTACAGAGACTTAAGTGCTTAAAACATTCAGAGGCTTCTATATTTCTTTTAATAATTGATGATGAATAAATGATTTTAACTCGTGTTTTTTCAAATGATGGCGAAAAAGATTTTAAATTGTCTGAATAATTGATAGGGAAAATAAATAAAATTAAATATGTGTGTTGTTAATTTTAACATTATTTGTCTATATAATAATAAATATATTTACCAACAAAATAGCCTAGGGGTCTATTTTACCGAGACCGGTAAAATAAGCTTAAAATAATGTTTGTCCATTTACCGGGATCGGCTAAATAGCCTCTTCCGAAAAAATAAAATAAAATAAATTAAAATAATGGGAAGAATTTGTTTTACAAACATTGAATCTAAGTTTAAATTGTCGACTGCAAATAACTTTTCTTTGATTGTTTAAACAATGGGCACCAAAAACTAATCTCTGAAGAAGAGGGAACAAATAAGGATTTTATTTTATCACTTTTAAATCCTGTCTCGAACGCATCGAACAATCAAATAAAGCAGTTACCGATTTGTTTTTTGCGTCGTCGCTAAAGTACGCTAATAGCAAAGGGGGGAGGGGGTAACAAATAACACTGACTTTTGTGACGGCTGCCGTTACCCAGTTAAAGAACAAACGAAAGAAAACTTTACCGTTGAAAATTCAATGAAGTGACAGACGTGATATTCGTTTGGGTGATCATGTTTCGAAAGAAACGTAACTGATGTCTTAGGATGACTGCTCTATAACACTATCAGCACTCTGCCTTCGGGTAGAGGGCGCTCTCTGCTTCCGAGCAGGGAGCACAAACCCAGTCGTGGTTCCGCCGAAGGGTAGAAGCACGACTCGGTAAAAATAGACAGACATTTTTTGGCCCGGGTATATGGCCGGGAATACCCACTATAAAATGACCATGTGTCACATCTAGCCTTGCGTAGGAAGGCTGGTAAATACCGAAACATAACTGACTGATTTTCCAGTAGTACTAGGTTACCATTACTTTCTGCGGTACACTGGGTGCTAACCAAAGCTATAAAACCCAGGCTGTCCTGCTTTTCCTGCATAGATGAAGGGAGACAAGTGAACGCAAGGAACATTAGCTGGAATTGAATTCGGCTCGTTCGATTTCTTGTTCGGAGTCGATGCCCACTGCACCACAACGCACACAGTAATAATTTAGTTTTATGGTTAAGGTTAGCGTTAAAAGTTATAAAAATTAAAAAAAAAATACTAGCAACGAATAAAAATTTTCCTTCTTTTTGTTCTCTCCTCACCTGATTTATATCCGAAAAATGTTATTTCGTCTTAAGAACTTTTTGAATGTTAATGACTCTTTCCAAAACTATAAAAACACTAAAATATTCATTGTTTGGTAGGATATTTTTATACAAATTGTGACACAATTCTTCTAATTTAGACTTCTGTTTTTTTATACACAGGTTCTTTGTATATCGCCTTTGAATATGATTTTTCGAACAGCATATATTAAAATAACTTTTTGATGATCAAAATCTTATATCGCCATCAGAATTTTCAATCACCAAACATTTTTTGTTCAGCTGATCATCACCCACCCAACAGTTAATATCGCTCACCAGTTGGTGATAGCGCCATCCGGTTAGCGATATTGCCCAGATTTGAAAACCCTGAAATAAAGCGATGGAAAGTGACAGTATTAAAAACAGAAATACGAATTTAATTGAAAACATTAATTTAGTTAAATGTAACTGATGCCGAGGTCAGGTATGAACAATAAATATTCCACTCATGTTTGCTTCACTGATTTTGTTCCACTCGACCCGACATCAACGTGATTGAGTCAATAAAAAAGCAAAATGGAATAGGAAACAAAACGAAACCAAGACAACAACAGATGTAGATATTATCTGTTTTTTTTTTTCCTTTGGTCCGCATTTTCTTTCTTTTTTTTTTTAAATTTTTGGTTCGCACTTTTTTTCTGTGAAGATTATTGCTTGAATACATTTTGGGGTGGGGGGGTATTTCAAAGATTATTGTTTTTTTTTTTCTTTGACATTTGTCTTTATTGTTTTCTTCCACTCGGGTTCAATCATTCTCTTTTTTGCAATTTATATATTTTGTGCCTCTTTTTCTCCCCATTCTCTCCCGCTCTCTCTTTCACTCAATTATTCTTTTCTATGGAGTAGTTCTCGTGTTCCACACTTTTTTTTTAGATTGATTAAAGATATTTCTATTGAACCACCCAATTTTTTGTGGGGAGGTGATGTCAAAGAGTTTCCGTCGATTTTGACATGGCGAGATTGGTCTCTGCCTTTAATTCGCTCATCTTTGGTTTCTTGCTCGAACAGCAGACCTTCTGTTTACATTTTACAAACGAATTACTCAAGGCGATCATCGGCTTGTCATACGGCTTAAGAGAGTGCATCCACAACGGCAAAAAGTCCCAAGTTTGCATTCGTTTCGGCAAAATCCGAGGACACTTCCTCTGCAGAATATTGACAATAATCACAAAGAGAAGTACCAGTACAATTGGACCAAAGACACCAGCCCAAGCTGGCCAACCCCCTAAAGAGACTCCAAATGTCAATGCTGGAAGAACAAGGAACATCCCGAACAAGTAAACCAAGGCGAACCATCGATATTTGGCTGTTGTGTTACCTAATGATTTACACAATTTTAACGGAACGCGTCGCAACACGGGAATCGGGTACCAAATCACAATTCCTGTCACATTGAAGAATAAATGGCAGAAGGCGATTTGCAGTGCCGGTGCCAGACTATTTCCAGACGCTGTCATTGCCGCCATAATAGCTGTAGCAGTGGTTCCAATGTTTGCTCCAAGAGTCAACGGATACATCCGCTCCAAAGTGATTACACCGATGCCGACCAAAGGAGTGAGGGTCGACGTGAAAATGGAGCTGCTCTGAACTAGGAAAGTCAGTGCTGTGCCAACCAGAATGGCGAGGTAACCAGTGAGGAAGCCGAATGGTTTCGGAAAGGAAGCGTTGACCATTTTCTTTATCATTTTCGCCGTACTGCCTTTCATGACGCTGTGAAGAATTTTGACGATGCAGATTAGACAGACGCAAAGCATAAAAAGCGAACAGACCAGAAGAATGACACCGATAATTGCATCACTCAGGTTGGCATTGGCAAAAAGATGGTGACCTAGACAGAGAGGGAAAAGAAAACTGATGAAATATTTATAGACAATGGGCGCCAAAATTTGTTTTTCGAAAAAAATAAGGTCTCTACTTCATGCGATCAAAATCTTGCGTCTATAAGGATTGGTTAGAAGCAGTGAGCAAACATTTCAGTGCAAAAAATACATTTTTATAGAGCTGCATAGTATCTTGAACAAAATAATATCTAAAATAGACAAAATAAAAGGCTTCAAAGAAAAATGAAATTAATTTTATTACTTAATATTTTCAAGAACTGTTCAAGATTCATATGAAACGCATTTATTTTAAAAACAAAGTAACTCAGCAAGAGAAGGATGTCAATGACTCAGTAGGAATGATGAATCTGACTGCAGTCATTTGTCAAAATTAGGTGTCAAGTTGCTTGCGCTGATCCTCAACGCTGACTGAAGATTCGAGTCTGCGACAAAGGATCTGTTCTTTGATTTGTTAATTTTCATTATGGAAAGAATCTGTTCACAAATGTAAGTTGATGCAAATGACACAAAAATCTTTCTTACGAAATTGTTCAAATTTTAAATTTTTTCTGAGTGCAGACTTGCATAAAACTCAACTAGTGTTTTATTTTCAAACAGCCTCTTTAAAGAGTTTCGGCTTGCAAATCAATCAGTTCCACCGGCAATTCTTCAGTAGCGGTTTCAATGTCACAGACAAAAGGTGAGCTGAGCAAATCGAACTGTCATTCAATTGCCTTGAAATAAATAACCTTCTGATGAATTCATTTTAGGGCTATTAACTGGGAATTGTACTTGGCTGATAATGCATGTGTAACAGCTTGTATTTTCAACAGAGGAAAATGAACAAAGTTTTGCTCTCTAAGCTAATTGGCAAAAAAGTTCAAGTTTCAATCGAATAGCTTTCAATTTTACGTACAACTCATGAGCAAATACACGTTTGCTTTGTAATTTTGTGTTTAACTCATTCAGTTTTTCCATAATGTCTACAGCAAATGCAAAATCACACACCCATTCGTCACTCTTCCTTTGAAAAGCCACAAGAGATTTCTTTCATATTAAAAAAAAACATGATAATCTCTGCTTTAAGATTCCACACCCTCTTTAGTACTTTCCCATGCTTAACCAGCGGACAATTGTGTGGTACAGCACATCAGTAAAATCTGCCTCGATACTTCCAAGAGACTTCAAAATAGGCTGTGTTTCAATCTCTATGCTTTTATTAATTTCACTGCACGCACCACTAAATCCATAAACTGTTTGAGTTTCAAAGAGGCTTTCCTTAATGTATGATGCAGTAAAAAGATGTGCGATGGAAAAATCTTCTTTGAGTTCATCATTAATCAAGGTCACAATGTTTGTCTATGAGTAAAGGACACCATCAGTTGTAATAGTTGCCACTTTATCCAAACTTAATCTAGACCTATTTAGACTGTTAATGATATTACTGTGCAAATCTTTTTCAGTAACAGTGTCTTTGAGAAACTTCATAGATAACGATTTCTCTGTCATTTCTAAATTTTTGTCAATTCCTCTGATGTAAATGAGTATCTGAGTTGTATACTTAATGTCAGAATTCTCATCTAAAGCAATAGAAAACCACTGAAAATTATCACGGGCTGTTAATATCTCTTGTTAAATATTAATTGCAATTACATCTATGCAACAAACAATGAGTTTTTGTGACAGAGATATGGCTTCTACTTTTGATTTAACTTCAGGAAACACAACACTGACAGCATTAACCATGTCATCTTTAACAAGTTCTGCTTCTACAAATAATTTGTTTTACTTTGCAGTTTTATTTGCCAATACAAAAACTGCTTTTGTCGCGTTCCTTTGCTTTTGCTTCAAACTTGTTACCAGACCAGTTGATTTCTTTTGCAGTATGTTTTTGCTAAATTGTGTCCAAAGTTGGCGTGTTTGGTTTGATAGTGCCATTTCAAAATGTATTTATTGAAAATAACAACTGTTTTTCTTTTAATCATATCACCCCAAGTAAAGCGGTAACGCCACTGATGCGCAGGGGGTTACGTAAGAGTGAAAAGATTGGAAAAGAGAAAACCGGAAACCGCATCCTAAACAGAAAACAAGGGATGAGCCTCTTCACCTGTTCAATAGACGTGGGTGGAGTGTGAACCGGTCGATAGTTTAGCCTATCTACTCCAATATTTTCATAACAAATCAAACATACACGTTTAACATCAGTAAAGAAGTACCATTTAGTTGACTCTTTGTTAAGCACCCGGCATTCGTATTCAATTTTTCACTTTTTAGACGGCTTCGAATAATTTATTGTAGATAATGTTTGTAAAACAATAAAAGCTAGAGTGAAATAAAATGCCCGAGGTCTTTTCTCTTTGGCATTGGCCTGGACACTGAAATTATTCAAACAAAAGACAATAAATTAATTGTAGTAGTAACAAAGTTGCCAGATTAGCCATTTGCGGCTAAAGTGTTAAAGTTCACAATATTATTCGGCGTTGCTTGGTAACTTTCTCTTTCAAAATTACTAACATTTAGCCGGCCGCACGATGTCCTCTGGCAAGCCGCATGCATCCCGTAGTTAAGTGTCCACTCTTAGATTAGAAGGTATTTAATAAAAATAAAGACATCATAAAAATCACTTTGCCAGTAATAATTAAAACGTAAAATGTCTCACGTTACTTGAAACGTTGGGTGTGAAACGAAATCACTTGAAAAAAAACCAAAAAAAAAACCCAAAAAACAAATAAAAAACAAAAAAGCAAACAAAAAATAAAAAACCCCTTAAACTTAAAAATATCAATTGAAAAAATACTTGAAGTAACCAACTGGGTTGTTTGTCAAGAGGCCTCCTCGCATCATCATATGCGTTGCGCATATGAGACAAAAGACACTACATTTTTGAGAAGTTCTCGCAATTTCTATCTGCCTCGGAATAATCAAATCTCATCCATGAGATGACAAATTTTTTTGTCTGATGCCATTGCAGTTCAATGGCACAAATGTGGTCTGTCAGATTCTTTTATTGACCACATTAAACAAACTGCCGGTGATGTCTTCACCATAACCCTGGCAGGAGTGGCTTCCAGTTGCTACGCCTTGCCAAAAGGCAAACTGTGATTTTGTCCCGGGACCGCATACTATTTTGAATTCAAGGTTATCCTTCTCCTAGACTGATTACCAACCATGGCGAGAGAGATCAGTTTCCTGTTGTTTAACTCATAGCTGGTGTGGGGAAGAGATGGACCCATGCGTTTGCGAAGTATATTCTTCAATTATAAATGAAAAGCTTAATCGGAGAGAGAGAGAGAGAGAGAGAGAGAGAGAGAGAGAGAGAGAGCGAGAGTGTGTGTGTGTGTGTGTGTGTGTGTGTGTGAAAACTTAGGTAAACACCAAGCGGCAACAGTTTTTCATGCTTGAACGCAACCTTCAAGTTACGTGTGTTGTGTTTTCACTCGATCCTTTATATATCATATACTGGTCATGGTGCGTTATAGGTAACATGGTCTATGTTATTATCCTAACGATTATTGGGAAGGCACCACCAGTTACATTTACAGTTACTCTACAGACTATTGAACATAAATAATTGTGGGTCCAAATGCACTTATTTGTAGCTATTGTATAGTGTTGTTCGTTAACTTTTCGCTCATTATTTATTATTGATTAAAGAGTAGGCCCGTGCCGTCAAAAAATGACAGGAAAATATTTATATCGATATACCGTCTAAAATAATTGGGTTCATCTACTTGTATGGCATGGCACAGAATCCTGTTGCCACACATAGGTTTTTTCTGCAGCCACCATCTTGACATGACACTTAATGGTCTTCGTGTTGAGTCTGAGGCCCTGTAGGAAGATGAATGGAGACATAACGTCACCATCACTAGTGATCCCTCCAAACACCTTCGTAATCACCATTAGAATCATCCAAATTTTTCCGAATCCTGTGCAGTGTACTCAGATTGACACCCAAACAGTTCATATATTGGAGCTTCTGCCGTGAATACCAAGCTGTACAGAATGTTGGAGTGAATTGCTTTATGATACTCTTTTTCTCTGACACGACTTGTACAGTTGACAAAATCAAAAACATGCAACGCACATGCGCGAAATTAAAATTATAAAAGGGTAGCAATTTACCTATCGCACTATATATATATATATATATATATATATCTCTCTCTCTATATATATATATATATATATATGTTACACACATTGGTATTGTTTTATTATGACCATTATTTCATTTTCTTCCTAATATCGTTAACTTTCTCTTTATTTCCACAGACTTGTTTGTAGATGATAGGGAGGGCTACAAACACACTAAATGATACAGTTGCTGTTTCAATATGGAGTATTTTTTACAAGACCTGATTTACTAAGATGGACTTCCTTAGAGAGCTTTACATATCCAATTACTCGAATATCTACTTATAGTTGGAGGGAGCAGTAGATTCATGCCTTTTCCAAGCGCATGCACGTGAAGTTCCAGTCGGAGTTTGAACTTGATTCTCCGATTCCATTTGCAATGTTGTTAACCCGTAAACATCCCGCACCTCCTATATCTCGTTTTGGTAAGGAAAAAACGAAGTCACTCACATCTTTCTAAGTTGGTAGTTACACTTCTCACTTCATTCTGAACGATGGTGGCGTTAACTCCGTTGTCAACGATTTCGCAGGAAGAGAAGTTCTTGTGTAACTCACTGCAGTTTGTCACATCTGTAGATTAGAAAGAAAAATAAACAGTTAGTTACGAATAACCTTTGGTGATATGTAACCACTTCACAAACCATCGACAGATATTCCTTTCTAAACTGACTGAACATATCTTTCTTATGTGTCATACATGATGCACGCCTGGGCAGACATTTTTTTTTTCAAATCTTGGTTAACTTGTCAGAGGAATTCCCGCAGTAGGCTGGCGTTGGTTTTGCTGAAGACTGGTTGCTAAACAAGTCTAAAGGACTCAGTCAGTCCAGCTATGTAACCCACAAACATTAGTCAGAGTTAAAACGCAATACACTCATATATATTTTGTGTTTTTTTTAAAATCATTTCACTCCGGGCAAGGCGTAAAAGCCACTGATGTGCGGGGGGGGGGGGGTACATAACTGAAAGAAAATTAATTAGAGGAGGGAGAAGAGGATTACAAACCAATTAGAAAGAAACAATAGAAAGATGAAAATGCAGGTGTGATGGCAGTTGCAAGGGGGGAGAGAAAGGGAAGGATATATGGGGTGGGGGAAGGGCTAGAGTCAAGTGGTTAGTAGATGAGTATTGACATTGCATTTAAATTTCTGGAGGTTGTAGCCGTCAGGAAAGCAAGAATATGGGAAGCGAGTTCCACAGGCGTGAAGTGCGAGAGAAGAAGCTGCAGGAGTAGAATTGTCGTCTGCATTTGGCTAACCTAACTGTGAATGGGTGGGACCCAGTAGCAATTCTGGTTGCACGAGTAAACACCTGTTGAGGAGGCACCAGTTCGTCTGAGCAGAAGCCATGAAAGTACTTATAGAACAGATAAAGGGAGGCCACATTTTGTCGGTGAGGAAGTGGCTGTAGTCGAGCCGCCAAGTCAGCACCTACCACGTTACTAACTCTCCTTTGGAGCCTGTCGAGAACACTGAGGTGAGTGGCAGGGGCGCCTGACCATAAATGGCAGCAGTACTCCATGCAGGGTCGAATGGTAGACTTGTATATATGCAGGATGGATTCAGGCGGAAAGAACATCCTGGATCGACACAGTGACCCAACCTTCTTAGCAGTGGATTTAGCTATGGATTCGATGTAGCGGTTCCACTTGAGATCAGAAGAGAGGGTAAGGCCGAGGAGGCGCAGTGTATTGCACTCAGGGAGAATCGCTTGGTCCATGCTTATGTGAGGCAGGAGAGGTTGCCTGTGATGGTTGACAGACAACAGCTTGGTCTTGGACGCATTGAAGTTGACAAGCCACTTCTTGCCCCAATTCATCACAGAGTGTAGATCCCGTTCAAGGTCAGAAGCGAGAATATGTCTGTCCGCCATGCCAGGTTTCTTACTTGTGCGGGAGTATATTGTGGTGTCATCTGCGTAGATGCCTACTTGGGACTTGATCTCATCTGGGAGGTCGTTATGAAAATAAGGGAGAGCCCTGGGGGACACCGGCATTCGTGCTGTAGGATGAAGAGGCATGCCCATTCAATACGACCTTCATTTTGCGGTTGTTTAAAAAGGACTGGATTAGGTCAAGCAGGGGTCTGGTAATGCCGTAACCCCGTAGCTTGCAAAGGAGGCCAGAGTGCCAGACCCTGTCAAAAGCCTTGGAGATGTCCAGAGCAACTGCACGAGCCTCGCCTGACTCATCGAGGGTCAAGGAGCATGTACTCCGCAAAGGTTGTTAGCATATCGGCAGTGGACCTGGCAAAGCGGAAGCCATATTGCTTGTCAGAGAAGAGTTTGTGGGCAGTAAGATGTTGAACTATTTCAGCATTGATTATGGCCTCGAACATTTTCCCGAATATAGGTAGAAGACTGATAGGGCGATAGTTGGATGGGTCCGAGGGTTCACCACAATTTTTAAAAACAGGAACGACAGAAGAGAACTTCCAGCATGCAGGAAAACAGGAAGCAGAAAGGCAGTAGTTAAACAGTTTAGAGAGGACAGGGGAAAGAGTTCAGGGGCACATCTCTTAAGGACTACCACTGGGATTCCGTCGCCACCGCTCGCCTTATGGTGGTTAAGTTTTGCAATTACTCGGGATACTACCTTCGGGGTAATATGTACGTCGTGCAGTTTGGCCTCAGTTCTAACGGGGGAGTCGGGTGAGCATACTCCAGATGAGTCAAACGTGGCGTTGGATGAGAATCTGCGGGCAAAGCACTCAGCTTTGTCCGCAGATGATGTGAGAACCTCAAATTCATGGATTAAAGGAGGTATAGAGGATTTGTAGTTGTGAAGCACCCGTTTGCATATCCGCCAGTAGTCCTTGGAGCCGAACTTGCGGTCAGCTATGTGCTGTCACATTCTCTCAGCGAACAACCGTTTGCCGTCATTCAGGATTCTCTTGCACTTATTGCGAGCAGACGTGAATAAGCGCCTATTGTGATCAGATGACTGGCTCCTGAATAATCGGAAGTAATGGTTCCTGTGGGCAATGGCGGCCGAACAGGCAAGAGAGAACCACGGGGAGGAATGAGGTTTTAGGCAATACTTCCTGGTGGGTATGAAGGCATCAATGCCAGCTTTCACCCATGACGAGACCTCAGAGGCACAGTCATCAACTGGGAGATCGAACATCAACTGGGAGATCGAACGTTGGTAGGTCAAAAGCATATTCAATACTGTAATTATTTGTGCACAATGCGCGCCCCAGGCTTTGACACTTGGTAGTTTGAGTTTGAGTTTTGTTTAACGGCATATCAACACCTCTGTGGGTTATTTAATGCCAAAAAGGTGGGGTTTTAAGGTATTTTTTTAAATGTTCGTTTATAGTGAGAAAGTTGATTTCGTCAGATTTCAATGAAAATATTTTGTTTTTATTCATTTTTATTTTAGAAAACTGAAAATGTTTTCTAGTTTTGTATCCAAAAATGTTTTGTCGAGAGTAATCTTTTTCCCTTCAAAAATGTGTTATGATAATTTTTTCTTCAAAAGCAGTTTTGTTAGTAATATTTTTCCTTTCAAAAATGTACAGTTTTCTTGAAAAGTATTTTTATGAATATATTTCTATAAAAGAGTATTTTTATACTTTCAAAGTGTTTGACCCCAATTTGGTGGGGGTTAACTATTTACCTATAGCTGGGACCCTAACAGGTGCTACCACTCCGGGTCAGAGTGGACCTGGGAACAACAGCAATTAAGAGGTGGTTCCATGCTCCTCACAACCTCACAATTAGAGACCTTACTGCCGGATGACGACACTTGGGAAAAATAATCTTTCGTATATAACACACATTAGCCTTTTAGAATTCACAGCATTTAAATATCACTTAAATTTATTTTTTCATCGGTTTTTAGATTTGTATCGATGTAGAATAAATATCCCTATAGTTTCCTTTATACTATTTACATTGTTCGGATTGTTGTCTTCATCTTTATTGCCATATTCATATTCACGACGTTTCGACCGTTGTAATATCCGGCCTTCTTCATTTTTTAATGTTTTGAAACACAAAATTAATTATTTAGAGTTTATGTCGTTTTTAATGATAACACGTATCTGGAATCTTCCGTACATACAATTTAAATAATAGTATTTCGTCAGTTACTCTCAAGTAGACTGTGGTATGCGGGCGGCCGCGGACACTTTTCATCGGGTCGATGGGCCCTACATTTCCCGTCTGAGATGTGTTAGAGACTGTCCAGACTACCTTGAGGAAGTTGTTTATGAGTCCAACTATCCAACATTCTTCCCACGACTACAACCAGATACAAGTCTGAGACTGCTTACATCGGCAATAAGTGGTTGAGACAGAACCCAGGTCAACTCTTTGGTACACCCGGTTTCCTTGATATCTGGTGGTCTTGAAGGGAATTTCGTGCATTATCTATTTCTCCGTCATATCACATAAGGACTATATTCACTCTAACATGTAATAGGTGTGCGGCAAAAATAGGCTCACCCTTGGAAAAAATTATAAACAAATATATATTCCAGTGGCTAGTGGCTACTTTTCTGGAGCGGTGAAAAACAGAAGTGGGTATTGTGGTAGTGCCTTGCGCCCCTCTGCCAGGCACACAATGCCCATTACCAGGCACACAACGTGTGTGCCTCTCTACCAGGCACACATGTTGCTTTCGTCATTTACCGACCTCGGATTTCTATCGCAAATGGATAATGAAAGTTTAGCAGTTCACCCCTGGCACCATTGATGCAAAACCATATTTAAAAAAGTAATGCATCAGTATCCTGGGTTTGACAATAAACTACACCCGGCAGCAAGGTCTCTGATTAGAAGATTGGAGATATGGAGGAGTGTAATTCTACCTCTTAATGTTCTAAGGTCCACCCTAACTCAGGTTGGTAGCACCTTTTAGGTTCCCAGCTATGGGAAAATAGTAAACCCTTGAACAAAAATTAAATACGTTTTTATAGTAAAAATATGAGCAATACATTTTTATAAAACAAACTACCATTTTTGTAATGAAATTACCAGCAGTAAATGTTTATGTAAAAGCATATTACCAATAAAATATGTTTATAGTAAAATGACCACCAATACATTTTTATATCAAAATTGACCTACAATACATTTTGCAGAATTAATAACAATACGTTTTATAATCTACAAACTTTATGTCTAAAAATATATGTTTACCTTCAAGACATAAACCGATGTACATAATATCTATACTTAAAAGTATAAAACTGCATTAAAAATATTTACATATCGGCTTTAAATAACCCATAGAGGTGTTGATATACCACTAAACAAAAATCAACCAAAAAGATACAGGATGGTAATGACAATGAGACTCCTTGAAATACAGAAGGACAATATGGCTTTATGAATGACGATGATGACGTCAGTGATAACGGTGACACTCTTTTTTTTCTTCTATATGCCGTGTTCCTTCAGGACGTAGGCGATCATGGCCTCCTACATCTCCCTATCCCTTGTCGCTCTTGATACCTCTTCTCTTGTTATCTTACTCAATGCCTGCTCCACCATCCATCTGCTCAAATCCATCAAGTATGTCATGCGTTGCTTTCCCTTATCTTTCTTCCACTATCTGTCTCGTGAGCATCAGGTTCTCCAAGCCTTCCTTCCTCATTACATGTCCCAAAATCTCCATCTGTCTGATGTTAAGTATCAGTTTCCTTCTTGTATCCATTCTTTCTAAAACCTCGTCGGTGCTCGCGGGTTCTGTCTATGGTATCCTCAGCATCCTTATGTAGAACCACATGAAATCGTCTTGTATTCGCTGCCATATTGATGGAATGACAATCCAGTACTCTCTTCTTCATTTCCAGCGAAATTTTTCTGTTTCTTAACACACTATTCAGTTTCTGGAATGCATCCTTGGCCATGCCAATATTCATTCGAACTTTCGTATTGCACTTTCTGTCTTCTATAAGAACAATTCCCAGCTATTCAAATTTCTACACCCGTTTGATTTTAGTATCCCCAACTTGTAGTGGGCATTTTGGGCCCCTCTTTTTACTAATTACCATGCATTCTGTTTTCTTGCAGTTTATTTGTAGTCCTTTCTTTTCGTTTTCTGTAACTACTTCTTGTTGGAGGTCTTGTAGTTTCTTACCTGTATCTGCTATCAGCACTGTGTCATCATCTGTGTATCTTATATTGTTCAGACTGCGGCTGCCAATGGCGAATCCTGGCAGGACGTCTAGAGTTCTTAGAATGGTCTTGCTGTATTGGTTGCATAGATCCGGTGAGAATACACACCCTTATCTTACACACATTTCAATATTTGTGTACCTAATGAACTTGTTTCCTGTCCATATGCAGGCAGTTTTCTACCAGTACAGGTTCTCGATTACTCTAAAGTTCGGATTTCCATATCACACTTTATGTACTCTGTTAGAACACTTCCAAGATATTTAAATTTCTGCACTTTGTTTGATTTTTGTATCACCAACTTGTGGTTGGCATTTTGGCCTCCCCTCTTTTTACTGATTACCATGCATTCAGTTTTCTTGCAGTTTATTTGTAGTCCTTTATGTGTACTTTCTTTAACTACTTCCTGTAAGAGGTCTTGTAGTTTTTTACCTGTATCTGCTATCAGCACTGTGTCATCATCTGTGTATCTTATATTGTTCAGATATATTGTTCAGCTACCAATGACGAATCCTAACAGGACTTTAAGAATTGTCTCGCTGTATAGGTTGACACTACGCTGACACTATAGATGAAACTGTCATGGCGTCTGTACTTGACACAATAAAGCAGATTAAAATGTACCTAATATCTAGGTAAATATTTTATAGCAATGGCAGTAATTGCTTCTTTTGTGTGTAGTGCTCTTTTATGGCGTTGATGATATTGGCTCTCCACAATTTCCTATCCTTTGTAGCTTATCTCCCCCAAACCTTGTTCTGCCATCCATTTATCCATGCTCGTTAGGTAGATTATGTTTTTTTTTGTCAGTTCCTCTTGCATTCGGTCTGCCTTGTGAGTATCAAATTTTCAAAGCCCTTTTTCCTCATTATGTACTCTATAGATTTCAACTGTCTCTTTCTGAAGTGAAATTTTCGTTTCCATTTTCTCTTAAACTTCGTCATTGCTTAAATGTTCGGTTCATGGCATTCTCAGCATCCTTCTGTAGAACCACATTTCTGTTACTTCAAGTCTCTTCTTCATCTTTAAGGAGATTGTCTAGCTTTTGCTATCATATAGGAAGACTGATATTACATTCAACGGTCTTTTTGTTTCTAACGAATTTTTCCTGTTTCTTAATACTTTGCTTAGCTTTTTATTATTCATTAGTTTGTTTGGACAACACATATAATTTACTTTCGGTCATACCACCCCAAAAAGAGTGACATACTTGACCAGAAGGAAGTTAATATTTTGTCCTTCCGCATATTTCAATCCTAATTTATCGACTTATAAACTAGAAAAAAAATTGTAATATACACAAATATGTGCGCTGTGAGGCAGTGGATATCGGCTCAGAACGAAAAATTGGGGAGCCGAGTTCGAATTCCATTTGGATTCGTTGCCTTCACTTAAGTGCAAGTACTCTTGGGAAAGGTATCAATCCCTCCAGCTATGGGTGAAATAACAGGACAGATTGGGTTCTATAGCCTTGGTTGGCAACTAGTATACTACAGAAAGTAATGACAACCTACTGCAAGAAAATCATCTGCCTAATCTGTCATTTCTCTTTCGAGACTTGATCATCCAAGTGTGTATCACGTATGGCACCTAATTGACTGAATTTGTCTAAACTTAGAATATTGCTGCCACATATGACTCGGTGCTCTTGCTATTTATCTTAAGCTCTAAAATCTAAATAATAATCAGCAATATTATCGGTAATGATCTAGTAGCTCGTCTTCAGTCACATTCCAACCGCCGTAATGTTGCCTTTCTGTGTCCTTTTTATAAATACTTTCATGGCAATTGTTCGGATGAGCTCTTCGCTATGGTAACTAGACTTTTTGAATTTAGTGCAGTACTAGACTGACGTCGAGATCTCACCAATGTTGATGTAACTGGCTAGTCAGTCAGTTGAGTGCTATACGTGATACACATCTGGACGATCATATCTCAAAAAAGACATAACTAACTGGACAGAAGATTTTTCCGCAGTAGGTAGCCATTACTTCCTGCGGTAGACTGGTTGCCAACCATGACTATAAAACCCAATCTGCCTTGCTATTTAACCTATAACTAAAGTGAGAAGAGACGGTTTAATACTTTTCCAAAGGGTATTTGTGCGTAAGTGAATGCAACGAATTCCACTGTCTAGATATAGCCGTCAGTTCTATGCTAACAATTTGTTTTCTTGCTTGTAAAACTCCCTTTCGGTTCCATGCTTCCTAACCAACTTTAATCAGCAAAAATTTAAATGAAATGTCAATCGATATCTACTGTCCGCCTTTTCTATTTTCGCACTCTATTAATGTTTCTGTTCTTAAATCTTCCACACCCTGTAACTCATTGTGTCTTAGTGGCTTTACTACCTTGCATGGGGCGAAACCGTGCGGCACATTTTTTTGCAGTTGTATTAAAGCCAGTAATACATATTTTTGTTTGTTAAAAGTAAAAGTAAAACAAAACAAACAAAAAAACAAACTTTCTATTGGATCGAAGTTTTTGTTTCTTCTACATATTAAGTGGAGACGCCCTTATCTCTGTATACAGGACTCTTCTGTTTGCTTTCTTAATTTCTACAAATACTTCGCCCGTTTCGACTAGGTTACCTGAAGTAGGCACTGATTATATAAACAGAGATGAACCATTAAAAGAAGTTATATATAAAATGTACTCCCGAAAAAACAAAATTTCCAGGAATGACTATAAAATAAACCCGGAAACAAGGTCTCTGATCGGAAGATTGAAGGTTTTTAGGATCGTGGAATCAACTCTTAATTGCTGTTGTTCCCAGGTATACCCTGACCTGGGGTGGTAGCACATGTTAGGGTCTTAGCTATGGGCAAATAGTGAACCACTAAACAAAAACAAAATACCATGAAAGTATAAATAAACATTTTTATATTAAAAATACCAGCAATGCATTTTCATATAAAATAATTACCAAAAATAGACATATAGTAAAAAAAAAGTCTTGTTTTTTGCAATATTAACATAAAATGAACATTTATTATAAGTAGACTGAATACCTGAATATTATCAATATGTTTATTAACAAAGGAAACTCCAAAAAATGTGCATAATTCAAATTCATATGCATATTTATAGTAAAATGACAAGCAATGCATTTTATATTAGAATTACCAACGAGACCTTATATCTGCAGATCAAGGCATACCGTTGCGTTCAAAATATTTAGATATTGGGATCAAATAACACACAAAGGTTGATATGCCGTTAAACAAAATCAAGCAAACAACCAAAGCACAAACTCAGTGGTTTAAACACCGTTTTGACAATAAGTGTTTGTCATATCGCTTTATGTAACAGTTTATTAAATTCTGGCTTTTGCCTGGATAGTTTCAAAATATCATAACCTCAAGCCCCAGTGCCTCTTGAGAAGCGGTTGTAGTCATACCCGGCACTTGAGGCATCCTCAAAAGGGAAAGTGCAGAGGACGATTGAGCAATTTTTATATTGCCGTTAAGCCCACCTTAAAACTCGACATTATCACGTGTATGTATAACATTGTCTTATATATGTATTACATTGTCTGACGTATACATTCACTACATTGCTTCACGTATTATAATTAAATTGACTTTTGTATATTCATATTATATTATCTTTAAATTTTGCTGATTAAAGTTGAATGGAAAGCATGCAGTCGGAAGGGAGTTCCACGAACAAACATTGCAAGAAAATAAATTGTTAGCATAGAAATTACGGCTATATCAATTTTGGGTAATTATTTGATATAAAAATGTATTACTGATATTTTTACTATAAAAATTTTTATTTATACTTTCATGGTTTTTTATTTTGTTTAGTGGTTCACTGCTTGTTGGAAGTCGGTTTTTTCCTATTCTCAGGTCTTAGTAGTGGTATAATATTGCATTATGCACGCAATTATTGTCTTCTGTACAATGGCGAATTTGAACTATTTACATTTTTAGCTATTTTCTTTGTTAATAAACATGTTGATTAAATTCAGATCTTTAGTCTACTGATAATAAATGTTCATTTTCTGTAAAGATTGCAGAAAAGACTTTAATAGGGTTTATTAAAGTTTTATTAAAATACTAATGCCAGCATAAATCCAAACGAAACAAATACTAAACAAGCACTGTCAATTATCAACTCTCATAGTTCATACAGTAAAAAGGAAATGAAGAGTTCGTCTTACATTCTCAGAATATTCAGAAAATGCCAACAATTCTTTAAAGAAATGTGCAAAGAGAAAAAAAATGATCGATTAAAATAATAAATAAATTAATTGAAAGAGGAGCAAATAATTCCGAATAATTTTTTCATTCTGGCAATAATTGGTTGCAAGAAATCAGACTTACTTGGGAATAATTGCGTTTTCGTTTCTGTGTAATTGAATTCCGTGATGTTTTTTCGACACCAACGCTTAACCAAACTCACGTTAACGTCTGCTCCTGAAACCACCTTCTCCAGCAGAGAAGTGTCGAGCTGTTAATAATAATAATAATAATAATAATGAAAAATATATGTAAAAAAAAAGTTTTAGGCAACGAGCTTATGGCTTATTTCTTCAATATAATTACAGCCCCTGAGAAAATAGATAGATAGATAGATAGATAGATAGATAGATAGATAGATAGATAGATAGATATGAATAAGAACAGATGCAGGGGCTAAACAAAATAATGGAAACATCTAGTATCATAAAGGCATAATTTGAAAGGTTTGTCTATCTTTATGCTTATTGATTTAACATTAGTAGTACTTATGTTTTTTTTTGTTTTTTTTTTGCTAAAATTCTTGTTTAACAGGAGTAGAAGCTCATCCCTTGTTTCCTGTTTCGGAAGGGGTTCCCGGTTCTTTTCCTTTTCTCAGGCCTCAATAATGGTGCTCTCGGAAATTTTCTCTGATGCGTATGGACGGTGGCAACGTCTCTTCATACCGAGAGTACCGAGCTGGCAGTTTTCTGGTTGCACCTTTCCGACTGGTTGTTAGAAGCCCTAACTGTTGCGTATCATCTTGAGAGGCTGATCTGATCAACAGTTGCATAATATCGGGGTTCTTGCAGTGCCATGTCCCCCAAGGATGTGTGTTTCTGCAAGCGCTTCCGGCGGGCAATCCTGAGGCAAGACTATGCTGTAGTCTATGACACTTCCCTTTCTACACATGTCGCAGCTGATGACCGCCTGCTACCACTACTCGAGGTCTCTCTTTATCAAATATAACCCCAAAACATGAAAATTTACAAACAAACATCCAAAGTTAAACCAGCCAAAGAAAAATTACCTAAACCCCTGAACATTTCTTTCTCAAACATCCTTAGTATACGTATTAACTTTTACAGCGTGGAATCTTTCCTACACGAAATGTTTCCAGACATCCTAGCTCTCTGTGAAACTAACCTTAACCCTTCAATCCCTTCCTATGGTTTCTCTATCCCTGTTTACTTTTTTCTCATTAGGAAGGACTGCAAAGTCCATATGCATGACATGGGCGTTTATGCCAGCGAATACCTCCCTCTAGTTAGGGTGATTTCTATTGAATCTCCAGACGATTCTTACACGTTTCGCCGTATCTCTCTACTAAACTCGGTTAACTATCTTTTCTTTCTCTGTCGATCTCCTTTCTATCCTAACTGTTCCGTGCCAGACAACATTTCAGACATATAGATAAAGCCATTTCTTCTCACCCGTCCGGTAATATATTTGTGTTTGGTGAATTTAATGCCCACCACGCCAAGTGGCTGGGCAACTGTTACAGATCTTGCTTGCATCCATATCATGGTATTTTCAATCACTCGATCTCTCACGCAAGGGGTGGATTTCCACAGCCACTTTCTCAATAACCCTGAAGGACTCGCTTCACTGATAGATCTTTGCTTCTATCCTGACATTTACCATGCCCGGTAGCTCAGCCCTCCTGATAATTCTGATCACGCAGTGGTTTCTGTTAATATCTCCTCCCGTTCCTTCTAGGGACCTCCTACCAGCAGAATATCTTACTGTTATCATCGAGCGGACTGAAAGGCGTTCCGCAATTTCCTTTGTAATGTCCCTTGGAACGGAGTTATTAGTCTCCCGGTTGAAGACGGCGCCTCCAAGGTCTCCTCCTGGGTGAAAACAGACATCGATGCTTTCGTCGCAGCCAGGATGTTCCGACTTAAGCTCGATTCTTCTCCCCTTGGTTCTCTCCTGCTTCATCGACCGCCATTGCTCTTAGAAATCACCACTTTTGGATTTACTGGAGTGACGCATCTGATTATAATAGGCACCTTTTAGTCTCTGCTCGCATTGAATAAAATCGGGTTCTGAATGATACTAAGCTGTTGTTTGCTAATAGAATGAAACAGCGCATAGTATTCTGCAAGTTTGGCTCAAGGGACTACTGGCTTTGCTCGGAAGTTCTCTTCCAACTCCACACTTGACTCATGTGGTGTACCAACACCCGGCTTCCTACCTAGAACTGAGGCCTAACTGAGTGATGTATACATAACCTCGTCTCATGTTTCTAAAATTATTTTGTAAGCTTGACTTCCATAAAGCAAGTGGATGTGATCGTCTTTAAAAAATGTGCCCTTGAACACTCTCTTGTCCTCTCTAAACTCTATAACTATTGCCTCGCTGCTTCTTACTTCCCTGCTTGTTGGAAGTCCTCTTCTGTAGTTCCTGTTTTTAAAAACTTCCCGACCCTTCTATCACCCTACCACCTTCTTATCCCGTTTTGGCAAAGTGTTCGAAGGTATTATCAATGCTGAAATGATTCAACGTCTCACATCCAACAACTTAGTATCTGACAAGCAGTATGGCTTCCGCTTCGCCATATATCAGACCCTTGATAAGAACAGCTCTGTTGTCCTGAATATCTCGAAAGCGTTTGACAGTGTTTGGCATGCTAGCCTTCCGCACAGGCTACAAGGCGACGGTATAACAGAGATTGTTCGATTTAATCCAATCGTTCCTGTCAAATCGTAAACTGATGGTCGTTCTGGATGGGAATGCTTTCAAATAATTTCATCTGAACACGTGTGTCCCCAAGGCTCTACCCTAGATCTTACGTGTTTTCTGATATTCATCAATGATGTTCCTGATGTAATCAGTTCCAAAGTAGGGTCTATGCAGATGACACTACCACCTGCTCTCATCTCAATATGAAATCTGTCAAAACTGAAAAAAGTAAACCTCGCTTCTGCTCTTGGAAAGGATCTGAAATCTGTGATGGATTTGGGCAATAAATGGCTCGTAAATTTTAATGCTTCTGTTGTGGGATCTCCCCTTTTTCTATGATAATGAACTCGACTTGAGTATACATATACGCCTGCCATAGTGAGTTACCCGACAGATCCGTAAGAGTCCGACAGTTATCGTATGAGATCCGTAGGTTACCGTAAGATAGCGAACGATACCGAAGTTTCACAGAGAATACAGCGTCAGTAGTTATACGTATTAGCTCTAAGCTCCACTCAGCCAGAATAGTATTATACAGCACCAATCAGTTCCGACGTAACATAGTAATTCCAGTACGGCTTCACTTCAAAGACTTATATATATATAAGTGTGTGTCTAGTAGACATAATCTTTGTTGGTATTTCGCAGGTTGATTAAAGAAAATTTTTACGTGCAAACCAATTGTTTTAGATAAACATATTTAAAATACTTTAATAATGATTTTGATAAAGGTCGACGGTTTAATATGTTTTTGACGCGTGCTTATAGTTGGTAATATTGGTATTAGTAGGCCCTCCAAGTACGTTTTCTGTAAATATCTATGCACTTTTTTAATTAGTCTGGTTTTAGTAAAAGAGATAAATAGATAAATAAAGACAGGCATCAATAGATCACATGAATAGATAGATAGATAGATAGATAGATAGATAGATAGATAGATAGATAGATAGATAGATACGAACAGGTACAGATAGACAGGTATGGGCGGGTACATTAATAGATAGATAGATAGATAGATAGATAGATATGAACAGGCACAGCCAGATATATAGGTATGCACACGCTTAGATAGATAGATAGATAGATAGATAGATAGATAGATAGATAGATAGATAGATACGAACAGGTACAGATAGACAGGTATGGGCAGGTACATTAATAGATAGATAGATAGATAGATAGATAGATATGAACAGGCACAGCCAGATATATAGGTATGCACACGCTTAGATAGATAGATAGATAGATAGATAGATAGATAGATAGATAGATAGATATGAACAGACACAGATATATAGACAGATAGGAACATTCGCAGACAGATAAATAGATATAAACAGGCATAGGTAGATATCGATTGGCAGAGATAGATATATGGACATGAATGGACATAGATATGTATTGGAATAGATGGAGAAATATAAATAGGGATATATAGACCGAGATTTAGAAGTGTTGAGATGTGTAAATTATCGCCATTTTATTGTTTTTATTTCACGCATGCGCATTGTTTGCTTTTGATTTTGTCGGGTCACATGAGTACGGTCTGTGAGAAAAAAGAGCACCATGACGCCATTCATTTGCGCTGGAAGTTCCACTAAGAACATTTCTGAGTGTTTGGGTGTCAATCTGAGGACACTGCAGAGGATTGGAAAAGAATTGGATGATATATCCAATCAACGTCATGGTTTTTGGAGTGATCACTAGTGATGTCGATGTTACGTCTCCATTCATCTTGCCCCAGACTCAACACGCCTTGAGGAGGTACTCTTGGGCCAAGAGGTGGCTGCTGGAATGCACCTCCTACATCTGGCCACATATCTCACCAAACTGCAAACCTCTTGACTACTTTATGTGACCGAGAGACCAACAAACTATTTGTAACATTAAAAGCAAGGATTATAGCAGCGTTCACTGACTTAAACAAGGAGGCCGTCTAGAAGAGTTGCAGGAGATTCCGAAATCGTCTGATTTCCGTTGAAACCAATGGCGATTTTATTGAATAAATTTACTCTTTAGTATTCCAAGATAGTTTTGTATAATTTTAATAAAGTTTTCTGTTAAAGTGACATGACACTGTTATTTTAATTTTTGCATAATTTAGACGATAATTCATTCAGGCATCCTTCATATGTATATATATATATATATATATATGTGTGTGTGTGTGTGTGTGTGTGTGTGTGTGTGTGTGTGTGAACAGGAATAGATAGATAGATAGATAGATAGATAGATAGATAGATAGATGTGTCCAGGCATAGATAGAAACCAGACAGGTCTCCTCGACGTTCTCTCGCTAGAACAATTACGAGTGAATAGTGAGTTCGATTCTCACTGGGTGACCCATGTTTTCAGTTTTGTGCCACACACATCTAAACTACGCTTAGAAAATCACTATAGTTAGAAACTGTCATAGAGAGATACGAAGAAAGAAATGAAGACACAAAGCCGTAAAGTCAGTTAGACATAAAAGCAGATTTACATAAATATACAGGGAGATGGACAGTCGGTGGAATAGGTTTGTGTATTAGTTATATTATTACAATTGTGTTCATTGTTTCCAAGAATGGGACCTCTTCATATTATTCAAGATCAGTCTGTGAGTACCTTGAAACATTTCCTGAGAAATAGGTTGGCCGAAAAGGTCTAATTGATTGGCCAACACTTTCACCTGACTTCACCCAATAGATTTCTTCTTTCGGGGATTACTCAAGGACAAAATTTATAGTCAATTTGTAACATACAACGTGTGTTAGCACGTGCAATACCCTGTCTTCATCAGCCGCCGACCAGAGGTGATGTCACGGTTTCGGTGGCTATGGAGAGACCGCCACCCCTGGCGCCACCAGCAGTGTTTGCCACCAGGCAGGGTATGAAGATAAACTTGTAGATTGTCCCTCTTGTATATTCTCAAAAGGAAGTAAGTAAAACGATCGTTCCTCTTTGCAGTTCGTATCGGCAATGAAATTTCCTGAACGCGTTTGCCATTATTAATGCGCTCGTGAAGGAAGAAGAAAAAATACGTTATAGCTGACCACACAAATATCTCATTTGCGCATATTAGATTGTGATGTTGCGCGAATTTTGTTCGCTTGTTTTGATCTCGACCAAATCCAACTTGACGCGTTCTGTACCGTTGTTCGAATGCGGTGCGAAGCGCTTTTTAAACCACGACCAGTGATGCCTATTTTAGAAAGGAAAGAAATAACTAAATGTCCCAGAAACCCACGACACCCAACCTCAATAGGCATCGCGTTACACCTCCAACCATTGTCCATACATTCGGCACGCAGTAACTCGTATCGGTTTTTCTTTAGCTCGTACGCTTCTACCCTGTTCTTTTCTCAAGGGACTGTTAACTCTATTAGGAAGACAGTATTTTTTGAGTCTGACCACAATACAATGCTGGGACGCTTGTTTGTCTGTGCGATGTGTATTGGAAATGTTAGAGACGTCATTAGGTCTACTGAAACCTCCCAAGCACTGGCTCCGCTCAGCAGCTTCATATTCAGGTCTGTTTGTCTTTTCTTTGCAGGGCATTCACCCTCCTTATGAAATCTGATCTTAGTCTCCTTGGCTGCCACAAGCTGTTGGTTTGCTGTCTCACATTGTGTTCTTATTAACTCCTTGATCACCTTTAATACCTTGTTGTGTCGCCACGTATACATCTGGAGCGATTGTGGACAAGCAGAAGGCACATGACACAAGGTACCCTGGTCCTTTTTACAGGAAAAACAGAGATCTGTATCTATGTATCCTCACATTTTAAGGTTTGTTTCATTTGGAAGAAGGTTGTATGTAGATCGAAGAAGAAAAGATATCGCCAATGGCTCCATCGCGATTAATGAGTTTCAAGAAAGTTTAATCGGCTCTACATCATTCCATGTTGTCCACTTACATTGTTTAGCTTGAGTAACAACAGTGGCTATTCTATGCTCTTCTTGGAACATTTTAACTTCTTCCATTACCATGCGCCTCTTTCCCTTTGGTTTCTCCTTGGAGAAGAACTTGTGCGTTGTGCTTCCCAGTCCAACCCGATCATTTTGAGTCACACCCATGATATCTCTGACTCGTAGGCTTGTTTCCGCTTCTTGGGTTGCCTCTGCAGCGGACCACTTTGTACCAGATTTAATCTCTGGATGCATTCTCTTAATGCAATCATCAGCCGAATCCCTCATCATCATGTGTAGGCGTACCTTCCCAACCATGAATTCCTCCACTAATGAGTGTATAGGGAGCTGTAGATGTCCAGAGTTGGTATATAGCCCCACTTAAAAAAACAAGGAGGAACTCCAAGCCACTTACGCAAGTATTTATTGATCACTTGCCCAATGCGCTCAATACGAGAAAGTGCAATTTCATACATCCGCAAAGGCCACAAAAGGCGGGGTAATAGGCCATGTTGGTAACACCACGCTTTCATTTTACCGGGCAGATAGGTTCTATTGATCGAAAGTAGATCCCTAAAGCTGTTTTCTGTAACTCTGTAGCCCGATGTCGATCAGTCAGAGGGATTTCACACATCCGTCCGAGGCTTTTCACTAGCATTTCTTTTACTGTTGGTATTGTTTTATCACCAATTCTGAAGTGAATTCCCTTGACAGATCCTCGAACTAATGACAGGCTTCGACTTTTCTCCGGCTTTGCCTTCATTCTTGCCCATGTGAAGAGATCATGATATTTTTGTAATAGTTCATCGGCAGCAACTTTAAAAGGGACGAGAATGATGATACCATCCATAAAAGCCCTAGAAGTGATATGACTTGAAAAATTACATAAGAGATTCATTCCAAGAAATTAATACACAAAGAGATTTGTGCAATAAAATTTAATAGTCGATGTAATAATTGTATCAGTAAACATAATTCTATATGTCATCTCAAAATAAATGTTATCCTTTACTGTATTTCAGTCAGTTAAGTTCTATACATGATATATGCTTAGACGTTCACGTCTCTTTCGAGTCATGACTAACTGGGCAGAAGATTTTCCCGCAGTAGGTTGTCATTACTTTCTGCGGTAGACTGGTTGCTAACCAAGGCCATAGAATTCAATCTGTCCTTCTATTTCAAACCATGTCAAGAGGGAGAACAGATGAATTAATACCTTTCCCAAAGGTATTTGCGCGTAAGTGAATGCAACGAATTCAACTGGAATTCGAACTCTGCTCTCCGATTTCTTGTTCCGAGTCGATATTCACTGCACTACAAAGCACATCCAACCCTGTATATAAATAATCCGAAATCGTTGTTCAGATATATATATGAAGAGACTGGTAGAGAAAGTTATACAGATATAACCAGACTGAAATTCATAACTGATATGTCGATGTCAGGTAAAAAAAAAAAAAAGCTGATAATAAAATTCTGAATACCTGAATGATTCGGTGAGTAAATGGGCGTGTCAGGACGACCAAAAGCTCAATGTTACTGGACTGTCCTTGAAGTTCGATACTCTGAGTAATTAGACTGGTCAGCCAGAGCAAGTATCCAGTGGCCGCTTCTAACGGCAGCAGAATTAATACGCTCAACCAGTTGAACATATCCAGGACGGTGGCCGCGGCGAACGCCCGCCGGAACTCGTTTCGATCACCCGCTTGAGCCATTGAGACGATTGTGTTTGTAATGGACGTTCCTATGTTGGCGCCCATCACTAACGGGATGGACATTTTAACGGTTATAACTGAAATAGAAAAGAAAGTTATCAAGGAAAGAATGCTAAGTTGAATTCTTAATCATAATCGCTTAAAAAAATAAACTATACACGTCTGAGATGAGATAGTATTTACATTATTTACACTGTTCGGACTGTAGAATCATCTTTATTGTCTTGTTTACGACGTTTCGGCTTTTATAAGCTCCGGCCTTCTTCAGGTGTTACGAATTTCGAACCGAGCCCTTTATTTCGATCACTAGGTGAATAAATAACTTAGAGAATTGATCTAAAGGGAGATAACTACATGGAATACGGAAATCGCATCACACATGGAATGAGAATTATATACCCCAGTGATCAAAATAAAAGGTTCGGTTCGAAATTTCTGACACCCGAAGAAGGTCGGAGCGTAAAACGACTGAAATGTCGAAAGCATGACAGTAATGATGAGAGCAACAATTCAAACAGTTTAAATAATATTAGTGCAGAGTTAAGTGTTTATGTTCTGGTGAGTATTTATGCTTGTAGGATCTATGCGTGAGTTTTTTCCGTTTGTTCGTTGTATTTTCAGTTTTTGTTATTTTTTGTCGTGATTGAGTGTTTATATATTTGTTTATATGTGATAGTTTTAGGTTTGCGTTTTGTGTTATGTTTATTTGTTATTGTTGGTATTTGCATAGCAAAGTAGATATTTGTTCGAATGTCTACATTTTCCCATTATTTCGTTTTTCTTTTTTGTTTAAAAAAATTTATTTTAATCTACAAATCCTTTAAGGAGTCACTTATACTAACACGATAAAAAAGATCAATCCAACACAATTAAAAGAGGTTAACAAAAATAGCAAGAAGAAACCAATTCATCATAAAGAAATTAATCGGATACCCATTCACGTGCGCTAAAAGGAAGGTTAACACAATAAAAATCAATACAAAGTAATCAACCAATTGCAAATAATAGAAAACACTAAAAAGAATTCAACGCAAAAAAGCAATAAAAAAACCATTTGTAGAACCGTTCACATACACAAACATTAAATTACACCAAGCTCCATATAAATAAGAAAAACCGGGACACAACAGATTAAAAAAAAGTCCTTAGGAGTGAAGACATCATAATTGTGCCTTCACTAAACTTCGAAATCGGCATGATTCTGCTTAGTTAAGTGAAAAACTTATCCCCATTAATCCTATTAACGCTCTATCTCAATATCTAAAACTTTACGACAAAAAACATGCTTGTCAATATATCTTTTTATCAGTAAATCAATGAGAAAACAACATTCTTGGCACTAAGTATCAGCACGACTCAATACACACACACACACACACACACATGAAAGATTGATGGATGAAACTATAGTCATCATGCAACTGTGATTCTTATATCCCGTTTCTCTTTGTGTGTGTGTATGTGTGTGTATATATATATATATATATATATATATATATATATAATCATATCACCCAAAGCAAGGCGAAAACGCCGCTGATGCGCAGGGAGCTACGTAAGAGTGAAAAGATTGGAAAAGAGAAAAACCGGAAACCACAACCTAAACAGGAAACAAGGGATGAGCCTCTTCACCTGTTCAATAGACGTGGGTGGAGTGGAAAATAGACGCTAACAGCACCTGGTATCCCCAAGCGGCCACCCATCTAAGTACTGATATAATTATAATCTTGTTTTTATATATATATATATATATATATATATATATATATATATATATATATAAACAAGATTATAATTATATTCGTCTTGAAAACTCTCGGGAAAATGGTTCTAAAAAAAAAAGAAAGAGCTTAGGGCATGAAAGTCAGTCAAAATTGTTCGGACCGAAATCAGCATGAAGCATAAAAAAAAACCTGACACGAGTAATCATTTAAGAGAAAGTGCTCAATACAAAGGTAGAGCAAACTAAATAGCACCTAATAAGCCAGACGAACCTACCTAGGTAGGTTCTTCTGGCTCATTAGGTGTTATATATATATATATATATATATATATATATATATAATATGAAATATTCAAAGTAATTTTTAATTCAATGGTTTGGTTGAAGTAATCTAAAAAGTGACTTGACACAAATTGTTGTGAGTCTAATACCTGGCCACATCATAGGGAACACATTCTTGGGGAGTTGAGTGAATTAAATGATACTGGGATATCAAAAAAAAAGTTATGGCAAGTACAACCATTTCGACTAAATAAAGGATTCGGTTCGAAATTCCAATATATATCACTAGATGAAAACCAGAGCGTATAACAATCAAAACGTAGTTAATATGGCATTAAATATGAGGGCAACAGTGCAAATAATTTTAAGGATTTTATTTTAAAAAATTATTATTTTTCTCAACATAACATTTTTTCAATGTAGTTTTCAGTCTCAAATCACCATATGTATCTTTTAACATATTTGATAGATTCAAACTGAATTGATTTTACACGAATGGTATTGAGAATTTCCGTAGCAGATACTTACTGTTTGATGCAACCATGGAAACGATAATAGATGTAGACGTTGATGAGCTTTGTACAAGGACAGTGACCAACACCCCAATCATAAGTCCGGCCACGGGGTTCTGCAGGAGCTCACTGTTAGCCATAGCCTGACTTGCTCCTTTGCCTGGACACAACGACACATAAGAATAAAATGGTGGATATAATTTAGTATCAAAGGCAAAAATCAATATTTCCAAACTTTAACTGAGGTCCATCAAAACTGAAAATAAAATGAAATAATATAAAAAGACTTGCGTTTGCAATAAATATCACATTACTGATATCATTGATATAAATGTTACGTCATTTATCGACCAAATCACATCGTGGTTAAGTGAGAAATTAAAACTGATCTTTATTTCAGGCAACCTACGCGTGCAATGGATTTGTTTAAACAATTTTCACATCGATTTGAATTTATTTCTAAATGTTTACACAGTACAGTAGTGCACTGAACAGTAAACTTAATAAAGAACATCAAAATTCAGTTCTATATTCTGTAGATTACTTCGGTTGGTATACTGTAAATGCATATAAATAAATCTTTACATGATTATTCGATTTATTTACCAACTAGCAGTATAGCCCGGCGTTGCTCGGGTGTAATGAAAGCTTTAAAGCTAATCCATGGTCCTGGAACTCAGACTCAGCCTAAATAATATTTGTGTGAAGTTTGCTGAGAATCGGATAAAAATTGTGGATTTATATAAAGGACATACAGACAGATAAACAGACACACACACAAACATCTTGCCTTATATATATATATATATATATATATATATATATATATATATATATATATATATATATTATCGATTTTCTGCACTATTGTAAGAACTGCAACCTTGAAACTTCTGAATATCGTTTCTTATGTTTTTGTCTATGAGTTTATCAAATTTAATTAAAATCGGAACACTTCTAGAACCCGATTTTTTCGATTATCGATTTTCGATATTTATCGGGGGGACCTCGACACAAAACCTAGCTAAGAACACTCGCAGATGCTTATAGTACAACTGTGTAAATTTTCAAGAAAATCGGTTCAGCCGTTTTGGAGTCTATAGATAACGGACACACAGACAAAGTTCCATTTATAAATAAGTTTAGATTTAGATTAGATTTTATTAATTTTGATTCATTAAAAAAAATGAATCACATCAAAGCTTTCGTACAATGTACAATACCGACTGGTTGGATTTTTAATTTCATTAAATTTTATGACTGGTCGTAAGATCCAGTGGCGATTGTGAAACTTTGAAAGCGGGGGCCACTTAGGGGGCCGAGATTTTTCTGATGAGGACGTGGGCAAACTAAAACAGTTTTTTCATTTTCATACACCACTATCGTATTCACAACTTAGGAATGAATTTGGTTATAATATGTTACTTTACCAAATTAAACGGAATAACTCTTCATTTATAGTAGTGGAGTTTTAATCTATTCTTGCCCTCTTTTTCAACTCTCAAGCTATTGAGAGTTGAACACAAAAGAGGTTAATTTCAAAACAAAATCGAAGCGTTAATACTAACGTCAATACGAGCAGAACAGTGTGATTTGTTTGCTCCGAATTTTTAACTTTTTGGGAGCACAAAAAATAAAAGCGAGAAAAAAAATGTGATAATAAAATAATGCAAAGAAATCAATCAAAATATTGTGGACACCACAGCCGTACAAAAATCAGCCAAAAAATTAATTTATGTTTTCAGCAAAGTTCGACTATACGATCAAGAAGCTACTTTGAAATAAGGAAATGATTTAAATAATATCATTTCTCCATGACCCTGAAACAAAACATCAACTAGGGCATTTGCATTGACACAAACCCGAGTTAACATACATGCTATATTGCTTTGATTTTTACTTATTTCTCTAGATTTCAACAAAAGTTAATGTAAATTATTTTACATTAGGATTCTTAGAAATGTACTTCTTGAAGAGCAGAGTTAATTTACGCTACTACTAACTCAAAAATGTAAGCTTGATCGAATGGTTAGAGTTGGGATTTAGTCGGTAACTGGATAATTCACAAACCGGTAACTTATTCTTTAGGATGACTTCGAATGCAAGTTTGAAATTGGACCAAAACTTTTAAATTGAATTTTTAAAAACAAACAGTTTTCTTGAAACTTTTATTTTAGTTTTCATTGAAAGCTAAATGATTAAATTTACTATTTCCGCTAAGCAAAACACACTGGTGTATTTCAAACAGAAATTATATTGATTGAAATCTAAAATTGAGATTTTTAAAATTAAAAAAAAAATTCGGCCATTTTTGGACTATCTTGTAAACAAAAGTTAGTTCTCGATTGTAAAAATCTTGCAAAAATAAAATATACATCTGTGACACGCTATCTTTGGAAAAAAAAGAAAATTTAATCTTAATCTGATTTACACAAATATTACTTATTTATAGCATGAAATTTAGACTAAAACTATTTCTTAATCACGGAATGTTGATCTTTATGACCTTTCCCGTACGATTGGACATGAGACAACGGACAGATTCGAGATAAGCTAAGCGTCTATGGTGATCACAAGTAACATATTTGCCCCAATTTTTTCCCTGTAAATGGAAGAAACCGTGAAATACATGACCTTTTAATATACCCACAGATTTTACCATACAAAAAAAACTTCAACACACACACACACACACACACACACACACACACACACACACACACACACACACACACACACACACACAATAAATAAATAAATTATTTAAAAAATACGATGACTCGATGATTTATATTAAACTTTTCGATCTCTTATTAGTCAATATAGTCTTCACTTTTTAACGTGACTTAATGTCTACAAGTCTTTGAAATATTTTAAAAGTATTTTTGAAACTTTATAAATTCTTATAATTTAAAAAAATGAAAACAATTCTTTTGAAATTTCATTATTAATCGAAAAAATATTTTTAGACTATAATGTCCTTCATTTATATTATTTATTAAAGCAATTAAAAACTTATCAAATTAAACAATGTCATTGTTTTATTACATTTTTTTTATTTTACTATTGGGTGCAGATTTTCAGAAAAGGACAAAATGATTGAAAAATGATGATTTACATTCTCCAGTGAGTCCTGTGTTTAACTAATAAAATCAATTTTGCCTAGAAAATTTAATTTCTTAAACGTGGAGCGTGTAACAGATGTAAAAAAAAAAAATTATCAAAATCTTTAAAAATAATAATTTAACGAATAATTTCAGTCATTTGTGAATAAATCCTGAAAGTTTCATTAAAATCCAACAATTATTATTTTTTGCAGGAATTTCTAAATTGATGATGTGTTTTTCATCGAAAAAAAACTGAGGTACGTAATATTACATTTTCCATTGTAAACTCTCGTAACAATTCGGTTATCCGTAAATGAAAATCAAAACAAAATTTTCTACCAAAATTTCGAAAATGTTAGAAATTATTAAAAAAATAATTAATTGATGAAAAAAGTTCGTTTTTATTAAGTTTAGGACCTTTTTTCTTTATACTGTGCTGTTTTGTCAGCGATTTAGAGGTACGTAAAAAAAAAAAAAAAGAGACGTAAAAAAAAGAGACGTAAAAAAAAAAGAGACGTAAAAAAAAAAGAAACGTAAGTTCATTTATTTTTGTTCGTTTCTTCTTTTTGCTACCAAATATTTTAACCGTTATGAATTTGCTTATTAAAGGACAAGAAAAAGGAGATGTTTTATTACCCTGACCGCTGGTATTCGAATTTTAGCGGATGCTTGTGAATGACGACTGATTATTTTTGGGATTGACATTTTATTGCTCACTTATGGCTGACCGATTTCACTAAAAAAGGTTGCGAAATGTTTTTCACAATTCTTTCACTCGGCCATAAATCACTGACTGTCCATGTATCTACATATTAAGTTGGGCTCATTATTTATAATTAACATCTTCCTTCAGGTAAGAAAATACGACTATTAAGTCTCTTCCCTCCTAATTTCTGTTTCTATCTATATGGTTGATTTATTTTGTTTATTTTTCTTTCAAACTGGTCTCTGTATGTGTCCTTAAAAAGCTAAATGAAAAAAACAAAAAAAAAAAAACGCAGAGGGAAAAGTTCTGAAGATCAAATCTTATCAAAATCAGTTTCATAAATTTTTGAAGCTTGTAAAAGTGTGTGAGGGGCAACCGAGGTGCCAGTCAAAATTCTGGGTGGGGCCTTGTCCCTTCAGCCTCTCCCGTAGTAAGGTCGGAGTCGATAAATGCGGAATGACTGTTATCTCTCATGCTCGAGCGGGCACATATCTGCAAGAGAATCCATCTCCATATATTAAGTGGTCAGCATTCAGAGAATGCGTGTTTAGTATTTAAAAAGTTAGGATTGAGATGGTACAAAGCTAAAAATATGAATATTCATTGACGATCGAACTTATTTTATGACCAGCAGGATCTGCCTCACCAGCTGAAGAATCGATATCTGAGAGAAAAAAAAAAGAAAAGAAATTGGCAGAACAAAACAACAACAAAAAAAAAAAGAAGTAGAATACACACATACGTCACAGGGAGCACTTCAACGTCGTATAGCGATTAACAATCTTGTCATGTTAGATAAATTACGACTGTAGTGAATTCGTTCCTCAATGGGTGTCTTACACTTTTAGCCTTGTACCACGTCTAAGTTATGCTTAGAAAATCACCATATGATCGCTGTATTATCAACCAAAAATCTTTGAAAATGGATTATAAAAAAATGAAACATCGGACAATATATAAATGTTCACCGGAAAATAGGAAAATAGTTCAAAATATTGAATAAACAAAACAAATAAGTCCCTGGCAAAACTTTCGCTGATCTTCAACTAAGAGACATATATATATATATATATATATGATGTTCCAATAACTTGGACCAATCAATTTTAAATGTGAATTAATTTTAAGTGTCTAATGATTTTTTTTCAATTTCTTTCAGATTTAACAACTTCAGTCTTTGACAATTTCAACCATGGAAAGATTAACAATCGAACAACGTGTTAAAGTCTATTACGAAAATGGACGTTTAAACAAGCGAAGTTCCCAGGTCGCATCATCTCTCGAAATAATGATGTCAGTTTGGCCACCACAATCGTGCGATTGATGCCTTTAGATTTCTTTCTTTAGGGTCATCTCAAAAGTAAAGTCTGTGCCATCAAGCCAACAACAATTCATCAGCTGAAAGGTGAGATAATAAGGTATATTGGTGAAATCGAGGAGCAACTATGCAGAGACGTCATCCAAAATGTTGACCATCGAGTAGAGGTATTCCGCCGAAGCCTTGGCGGACATTTGGGTGATATGATTTTTCACACATAATTGCCGTGACTCAAATAATATAATTCAATAGTGAAATCAATAAAACTTCACCAATAACACAGTTTTATTTTCTGCTAACTTCGATCCATATATATATGTGTGTGTGTGTGTGTGTGTGTGTGTGTGTAAAATATGGAAGTGGATATGATCGTCCGGTCCATACTCTTTCCGCTTTTCTTGAACAGGAGTAGAGGCTCCCGATACCTTTCTTCTCCTCGGGCCTTAATAGCGGTGTTGTTACGATTATTTTGTAATATGTGGATAGTGACGACGTCTCTTAATACTGTTGTTGCTTCCGACTGGTAGTTAGGAGTCCGAATTTCGCGGAGCGACTTCAGAGGCTGCTCCGATAAACATTTGAATATCAGAGATTTTGCAGTGCGATGTCGCGCATTGATAGGTGTCCCTGCATGCAACTCTGGTGAGCAACCCCGAGGCCACATTATGCTACAGTCTGCACCAGTTCCCTTCCCACACATGCTGCATTTGACGACCGACTGCTACTACTACTACTCCATGCAACTCCTTATCAAAATTACTAAAAAGACATGATAATAAACAATCAAAGAAATAAAACTAAACCAGACAAACAAAAATCACTAAAACCCCTTAACATTTCTTTCTTCAACATCCATAGTATTCGTACCGACTTGTGCAGTGTGCAATCGTTCCTCATCAAAAGTCCCTCAGACATCATAGCTCTCCGTGAAACTAACCTTAACTCTGCAACCCCCTCCTCTGATTTCTTGATTCCTGGTTACCTTCCTCTCTTTAGAGAATTACTTCAATGTCAACAGGAATGATCTGGGAGTTTATGTCCGCGAACATCTCCTTCTGGCTAGGGAGATTTCTTTTGGATCTCCAGACCATTCTTACATGTGTCTCGGTCTCTGACTATTAAACTCTAATCTATTTCTTCTTTTTCTACTGCTCCCCTTCTTTTCATGACCGTTGTGTGCTTGATAGTATTTCTGACATTATAGAAAAGGCCATTTCTCTACATCCGTTTGCAAATATATTTGAGATCGGTGACCTTAATACACATCATGCCAAGTGGCTTGAACGCTCTGTCGCCGATATTGCTGGCTTTCAAACCCTAATTTCTAACACTTAATCTCTGACGCAAGTGGAGAGACGCTTCCACAATCCAAGACTCATATCATGATATGCAGCTCTGTTCTCTTGGCAACTATGATCTTGTGGTGGTGTCTGTAAACATCTATTTCTTAGCTTTCCTCAATCAGGAACCTTCTAGAAACAGAGTATCTTTCTTTTATCTATGTGCGGATTGGGACTCGTTCCGCATTTCTCTTCGTGACGTTCCTTGGAACAAAGTTTTTAGTCTCCCTGTTCAAGACTGTGTTGTGACACGATAACTAGGAGTATATTAAGGTGCTTTGTAAAATATGTATTTTATTATAATAGATTAAAATAGAAAATGGTTAAGAATAGAAAATAGATTTCGTTTAACAAAAGTGAAAAAGAAAAGAAAAAAATAAATAAACGCTTTTTCTTTTATGAGGAAAATTGTGGAAGAGAAAAGGGTATCAGATTACTGTTTTAAATCCTACCACTCTTCCGGTAAATATTTGACTCGGTGATTTAATGTGATAATAGATAAAGTTCAGAAAATAGTTTTTTTTAATGACAAGGTCAAAGGCTGTCTTTACTGTATCTTAACCACACACTAAGAATTTTCCGGCGGAAGCTTTATTAAGATAAAAAAAAGATTTTAAAAAATCCTGGAAAAAAAATACTAAGGCTAAGTACAGACTGGATGTCTGCGGGATATTTACACATCAAAAGAAGGAGAATTTAAGTGCCATGAAATTTCGGACTTGCAGTCACCAATTGCTTATCAACCGGTGGTCTAAAGCATTTCCGGATTTCCGGATTAATTTTAAATAAATAGAAGTGAATCAGTTGAGTTGCGTTAGTTCCGTCGGGCGTGTGCTTGAAGTGGAACCTCTGTTCGTCTTGAGTTGGTCAGTTCGGCAATTGATCTCCATTAATTAGAGTTAGAGCTGTGTGTCACATTCGCATGCCCCAACCGAAAGACTAACTCTAAACAAAATAAAGCATCCTTTCAACTCATCCAAGTTGTGGAAGTTCGTTCCTTATAGTTTAATCTTGTACCCCCAGCTTGAGGCTCCGACTTTTTCAACAAACTCCCGGTAATATCACAGCGTGGAGAAATGCCGCCGGAGAAATTGTTCGGACTGTCCGTTGGGGTGTTACAGTGTCTCTGAGGTTTTCTCCTGGGTAAAAACCGGCATCGATGATTTAATTCCAGCAAGAACATTCCTTGGTTCTCTCGTGCATCATTGGCTGCTATTGCCTACAGAAATGACTTCTGGCTGTACCAGAGTGACACGTCTGATTACAATAGACGTCTCTTTGTCTCTGCTCGTAATAAATGTAAGCATGTCCTAAATTATGCCTAAATGAGATTATCGTTTGCTGTTAGAATGAAACAACGTATAGCATCTCGCAGGTTCGGTTCTAGAGATTATTGGTGGCTCTGCAAGAGTGGGATGAACAACAGCGAACACTTAACCTATCCTTTATTCAATGAATTCGAAGTCCTTACATCTACAACAGACAAGGTTGAATGCTCTGCTCGCAACTTCTCTTTCATCTCTACCCTTGACTCGTTTGGAGTGCCCACATCCGATTTCCTACATAGAACAGAAGCCCAACTCAGTGATATATGCATAACTCCGTGACTGAAGTTAAATTCCCACAAGGCAAGCAGAGGTGATGGAATCCCAGTCATCATCCTAAAGAAATGTGCCTCTAAGCTGGCCCAATTCCTCTAAAACATTTACAACTATTGTCTTTCTTCTTTTCTGCTTGTTGGAAGTCCTCGTCTATAGTTCTTGTTTTAAAGAACTCTGGTGAACCCTCTAATCCCTGTAACTATCGCCCTATTAGTCCCTTACCGTTTTTAGGCAAAGTATTCGGGACCCTAATCAATGCTCATTTCTCCTGATCTCCTCTCTGACAAACAATATGGCTTCCGCTTCGTCCTTTCTACTGCTGATGTGCTAACGTCCATCACTGAATATGTACACCAAGCTTTTGGTAATAATTGTGAATCTCGCTCTAGATACCTCAAAAGATACCTCGCTCTAGATACCTCGCTCTAGATACCTCGAAAGCGTTTATCAGGCTTTGGCCTGTTGACCTTCTTTTCAAGCTTCAGGGTTACGGTATTTCCAGACAGTTGTTTGATTTGATCCAATCATTCCAATCCAATCGTGAAATGAAGGTCGTTTTAAATGAGAACACTTTCAGATCCTTTTACACGAACGCCTGTGTCCCTCAAGGTTCTATCTTAGGTCCTACGCTGTTTCTGGTTTGGCTGCTGCTTTTGAAACGGACCTCCAATCAGTCGTTAACTAGGACAGAAAATGGCGTGTAAATTTTATTCCACCCAAAAAACAGTACCTTCTTTTAACCACCAAAGAAAAACTTTCCTATCAGACATCAGCATGGCGGATGCAAGTATCATTAAGAGCAACACCTTCTTGGCCTCACTTTGTCAACCGACTTGAAATGGAACGAATATATAAGATCTATGGTTGCATCTACTGCTAGGAAGGTTGGGTCACTGTACCAGGCTAGAAATTTTCTCATCAAAATCAATATTGCTTACTTATAAATTTACCATTCTAATTTCCCAGACTACAACCGACTTGGTTATTATGTGTGGGACTCAGTTGAGTGATGAATCGACAAAACTATTTGCAAAACCAAAGATAAACTGAAAGCAAGGATTATGGCAACATTCACCAACTTAAAACAAGTCAACCGTCAAGAAGAGATGCGAAGATTCCGTGGTTGAATATTCTTTAAATATATTTCAATATGTGTTTGTGTAATTTTGGTAAATATATCTGTTAAAATGAGATGTCAGTGTTATTTTCATATTTGTGCAATTCAGTCGACAATTTACCCATCGCACCCTTTATAGATATAGACATTGAGGACATAGGAATCAGTACTGCATGGTTTAAGCCAATGGCGATTTTATTGAATGAATTTACTCTTTAGTATTTCAAGATATTTTTGTGTCATTTTGGTAAATATATCTGTTAAAATGAGATGTTAGTGTTGTTTTTATTTTTGTGTAACTTAGATGACAATTTATTCATTGCACCCAATGAGGAAGTTGTCCAGAAGAATTGCAGTAGATTCAAAAATTGTCTGGAGGCTGTGGTTGAAGCCAATGGCAATTTTATTGAATGAATTTACTCTTTAGTATTTCAAGATATTTTTGTGTCATTTTGGTAAATATATCTGTTAAAAGGAAATGTCGGTATTATTTTTTATTTCTGTGTAATTTAGACGGCAATTCATCTATCGCACCCTGTATGTGTATATATAAGATAAAATTTTTATTATAAGTTTTATAGAAACATAGTTTACTGCTGCACAAGAGCCGTTGTGTTTCGGTACTATCTTATTAGCACCTCGTCAGGCAGTGAAATCTTTTTCTGTTAGGAATCATTACAATTTTTACCATACCCAGACAATTAAGCGAGATGATTTTCAGAGGGTTTGTTTCGGTGAACCAATAAAAAGTCAGGTCATGATGGATAGGAGAAATTTGGTTGTTAGCTGAAAAGTGGCGCGGAAATTTATAGATTATTGTTGGATTATAGATGTCTAGTTATATTAGGAAAAATTAACTATACTTTAGAGTAGTCGGATGTGCGTTGTGGTGCATTGGATATCGGGGAGCCGAGTTCGAATTCCAGCCGAATTCATTGCGTTCACTTACGCGCAAATACCCTTGGGAAAGGTATTAATCCGTCTAATCCTTCCAGTTATGGGTTAAATAACAGGATAGACTGGTTTCTATAGCCTTGGTCGGCAACCAGTCTACCGCAGAAAGCAATGGCAACCTACTGCGGGATAATCTTCTACCCAAGCATGTATCACGTATGGCACTTAACTGACTGACTGACAAACGTAAGTTACTTAGTTACGTTTATTGAGCAAATTTAGTTTTGGGAATTTGATAATTTGTAATTTTTCAGGTAAACATAGAAAACATAGATAATGTAAAGATTTACAAGTTCCGTTTTTTTTTTGTTTTAATATTTTCCATTTTACGGTAGGAGTTTTATTTTAAAAGTCTATAACCGATAAAATAATTTATTCATGTGGGATTTTTTATGGTAGAAATAGAGCATAGGTAGACTATAGAGACAGACATTTCTTTTCTAATGGATATTCAGTAGGTTTTCGGAAATAGCAATTATTGTTATTGTGACCATTAACTTTTTAGAGATGTTTTTGATTGTTTAGGTTATATCTGCTTAACATTCTATTATGTTTTTAATGATCTCCTCAAGGTTTTCCATATAGCTGTAGCTGTATGGAAAGGAAAGCAGCGGATAACATATTTAAAAGGCCTGTGCAGGTGGATGACAGAACGGGGGCTGAGAGACGTTACAGGAGAAAGCGTGCTAAGAGCCACCAGGGATAGGGAGACGTGGAAGGCCATGATCGCCTACGTCCTGAAGGGACAAAGTACATAAAAGAAGAAGATAGCTGTATGGATAATCTATATAATGCTCAACCAAGTATCGGCAAACAATTGATATATTGTATATCTGGGCAAAATATAATTCTATTTAGGAATTTAGACATTCGTTATCTGAATTAATTAAAATAAGTAATTGGTTATGTTAAAATCAAGTTAAAAATATCTTGAATACGAAGGAGGATTTGAAAAATTCACGGTCAGACCCACTTCTCAAAAATCATTCTAATAACGTTTGTTTATTGAAATACCAATTCTGAAGAGTGTGTCGGAAATCTATCAACACTCCTTCATATAATATGACTACAGGCCAATTTTTATTAACTAGTAAGGAATTGCTATCCACACAAAAAGTGTAAATCATCTTTTTTCGTGGTTAGCTACGTAAGCTTAATTTTATTGAATTCATTTTTAAATTAAATATGTTAATAGAGTAAAAAGTTGAGAATTTGAAATTTGAAGTTCCGAAAAGAAGCAGCGATTCAGCGAATAATTTTAGCTTGTGTTTCTATCAGTTTATCACGAAAAATACTTACCTCCGATCAGTCTGAAGGAGGCGCTCAGAAAGTCTAAGGAGCAAATAAATAGATACAGAAATCCAATAATCAACGCCAGCTTTATGAAACCCTTGAGAACCCGCAACAGTTTTTCCTGGCAGGTGATATCTGAAAAAACAAAACAAAACAAAAAAAAAACGAATTATCAATTTGTGGTGCAGTGGATAACAGCTCGGAGCGAGAAATCGGAAAGCCGAGTTCGAATTCCAGTTGAATTTTTTGCTTTCACTTAGGCGCAAATACCATTTCGAAAGGTATTAATCCGTCTTTCACCTCCAGCTATGGGTGAAATAACAGGACAGATTGGGTTCTGTAGTCTTGGTTAGAAACAAGTCTACCGTAGAAAGTAATGGCAATCTACTGCGGAAAAATCTGTCCAGTCCGTCATGTCTCTTTCGAGCCATGGTCATCCAAGCGTCTATCTCGCGTGGTACAACTGACTGCTATTTAGATGTACGTTGTGGTGCAGTGGATATCGGTTCGGAACGAGAAATCGGAGAGACGAGTTCGAATTCCAGCTGAATTCCTTGTATTCACTTACGCGCAAATATGTTTGGGAAAGGTATGAATTCGTCGTTTCTATCTCCAGCTACATGTTAAATGGCAGGGCAGATTAGGTTCTATAGCCTGAGTTAGCAACTAGTTTATCGCAGAAAATAATGGAGGAAAATCTTCTGCTCAGTCAGACATGTCTCTTTCGAAACATGATCGCCCAAGCGTGTATCACGTATGGCACTTAACTGAGTGATATTTCGATATAAAGCAGCATAAAATATCTATTCAACAATTTAAAAGAAATCTTTAATATCATTCTAAAAAAATAATCAAATAAATTTTCATTTTATGTAGTTAGACGAGCAAGACGATAATGCTACGAAAACAGAATGGAGCGCTGGTGCAAAAAGCGTGTTTAAACATTTAATGATATGAGACTGCAGAATGTGATTTGATATATATATATATATATATATATAGTGTATCGAGGCAGCAAGTAATTTTCTAAACATACAGGGGCCTGACCGACAATATTTTTCGGACACTTTAGTATTCGACTTTCCGAGTACCATAGGGTGGCGAAATTCCTTCAATAGAATAGCGTAAACATATAAAGACAATACCTGTAATAAAAATGGAAGAAAATCGATTAGGTAAGGAAAAATATTTATTTTTCATCATTTTTTACAAAACACACGCGACATTATTTTTCGGACATCGTTGAAAAACTGTTAATAGTCTGTAATATCACCTTTCTTCTCAATAACTTTGATCAATCTCTCTTCATAATGATCAAACATATGCACAATAACATCTCTACGTGTTTCTATTAGTTGTTTTTTGGCATCTAGTATCTGTTCCCATAGTTGAGTCTCTTTCGTTATTTCAGATCCATCATAGACAAGTTGCGCAAGCATTTCCCAAACATTTTCTATTAAATTTAGATCTGGGCTTTTTGCAGGCCATTCCAAAGTAATCATATTCACTGTAGCCATCCATTCTTTCATGAGTTTTGACACATGGATGCTCGCAATTGTCTTGCTGTAGAACGAAATCATTCCCTATCTCTCTTCATATCCTTGGTAGGGCTTTCTCGTCCAGCAACTGTTTGTAGCTTTCGCTGTTCTGTCGTCCTTTCAGCCACTCCAACCATATATTTCCATTAGCAAAGATCATACCCCAAACCATAACTCCTCCTCCTCCCATCTGTCGTTTGTTCAGTACAGCAGGCTCACCCCTTCTCGACCAAGTACACCATCCATCGGGCCCATCAAACTTGAAACGCCTCTCATCAGTAAATATAACCTTCTTAAAGTCAACATGCTTTATTAACCACCTTTTAGCACACTCCAGTCTTGCTACTTTGTGTTTCTTTGTTAGTGTTATTTTTTTTAGCCTTTGCATACTTCAAACCAATCCTATGGAGCGTTCTTTGTACTGTTCGGACGTTTACATCCAATTCACATTTCTCCTTCACTCACTTTTCTTGCTGTAACTTTTTCTCCAGATGTCAAAAGCCGTGTTACAGTCCTCTTCATTATGCTTTCAGTCCTCTTGCCAATTGATATTTTCCGTCCTCTCTTCTTTTTCCGCGCGGAGTTTGTCTTCAGTATGTATTCGACAGCTTCAAATCCATGGCGATCCTTCTGATGCCGAGGCCATCATCCCGCTTCTTCCGTGCCAAACAAACGACTTTTTTTGAATGCATTTTACCTCATTAAACTTAATTGTTTTGCCAGTAAAATAGAACAGATAATTGATTCTAATGATGACAGCTAAGTGTACAAGCAGAAAATTTGCATACAGCAACATATACATGAACTTAGCTCTTAATAAAATAGGATTTTTTGTCATGTCCGAAAAATAGTGTTGCGCAAGTTTTCGCAAAAATCACAAAAAACTAAAATTATCAAAGCCAAGTTAAAAAAAATGATTACACTAGTAGTGGATTTTCACTCCTCAACTACGTACTTACAATCTCAAAAGTTTTTGGCACTAGTAACCACCTTGAAGTACTTTTTTCAAAGTGTCCGAAAAATATTGTCGGGCCCCTGTATGCTGTTAAATATAAGAGACAATGAATGTCTATTATGTTTAATCATGAGCCGTTCTAAACGTCATATTTTTGCTTTAATTTCAGTTGAAAATAAAGACAAAAATTCTCCAACATTTGGATAATTATTTACTGATTTTCTTCTAAGCTTTCAGCTCACATGACCCATCTTCAGAGAGCGTTCTTAAAAAGAAAAACAGTAAAATGTAAAATCAGGGTCGTGAATGTGTTTAGCTAGGTACAGGATAGTTCAGTGAGTACCAACCTCTTCCCCCCCTTTTCGGCTTTGTGCCACAATTTTTGCATTTTTACAAGAATAAATATTGTTATTAAAAATCGTCCGCAGAAACCACTCGTGGTGGAAACCAAGGTAGCGAAATAACACGTTTATAAATGAAAAATATTCAAAAGTTCTACAATATAATTGTATGGAACACTTTTTAATACAAATGTGTACTGGTGTAACCTTATTAGGACCAAAAACTAAGTATTAAACAATCAATATGCTCTTATCTTACAATTGAGCACTTTTAACACGACTGTATTTCAACAATAAATGACACAGATTTTACCAAACGCACGAGAAAAAAAAAAACCAAAACAAAACAAAAAAAAACAACAACAACAAAAAACAAAAAACAAACAAACAGTGCGGTTCAACATATAAACTTACTGAACGCAGAGGAAGAAAACAAAAAAAACAAAAACAACATTTGCGATTATTACACTATATATCGATATACAACCGAAAAGAATACATGCTTCAACTTTTACAAAAAAAAAAAAAAAAAATCAAACAGTTTCTAAATGACACAGATTGAGCCAAACAAAAAACAAACGGTAAATTAAAAAAAAAAATACTGTATTTCAACAATTAACGCCACAGATCTCGACAAACGCAAAAAACAAAACAGTGTATTTTAACGAAAAAACAAACTTATTGAACGCTAAGCAAAGAAGCAACGATGCAGGAATTTAAAATATTACATTCTCTAAAAAACATACCGATACCTAACAGAAAAGAATATATGCTCTAACTACAATAAAAAATTTAACAATTTTTAATAAGAATGAGATGGAAAGCGTTCCTCTTTTTAAATAAAACCATAGGAACAAGAAAAGATAAAAATGTAAATAATTTCGATTTTAAAACAACGAATTATCCCCCTTTAATCAAAGAATTACTTTTAAAAAAGATATGATCTCTATTTTAGACAATATAAAATTTTAAAAATTAAAAAACAAATTCCAGAAATTATTAAATACTGAAGTAAAGAAAAAAAAACACAAAACATCCTTATTAAAAGGAGATAAATCCAGCAATATATACCAAATAAACCCAAACATATATGAAAAAAAATATTAAAAGAACTAAATCTTACAAAAAGATTCATACATTGAAAACATCAATAATGAGGCTAAAATCATGACAGACAAATTAAATTTAAGTAATAAAATACAAATATTAACTGGCAAACAAGCTTTCCTTACAGTGAAAGACCACAAAAATGACTTTAACATCAATCCATCATACAGACTAATTAACCCTACAAAAACAGAAGTGGGCAAAATAAACCTTCAAATATTAACAAATATTTGCGACTTGTTAAGAACAGCCACACAATCAAACCAGTGGGAAAACACCAGTGACTGTATTTCATGGTTCGAAAAAATTAAATGCAAAAGTAAATATACATTCATTAAATATGATATAAAAACTTTTACTCATCAATATCTGAGAAAGGTTTACTGGAAGCATTTAATTTCGCTAAAATGTACATAAAAATACCATCAGAGCATATTGACATAATATTACATTGCCGAAAATCTATACTTTTCCACAAAGGTATAGCATGAATCAAGAAATTCAACAATGAAGGATTCGATGTACCACAAGGATCATATGATGGAGCAGAAATCTCAGAATTGATGGGAATATACATTTTAAACAAAATAAACAAAATAATCCATATTGACAACCACGGATTATACAGAGATGACGGATTAATACTAGCATCAAACAACAAAAGAATGAATGATGAAATAAGGAAAGAGCTTTTTAAATTATTCAAAGAACTAGATTTGGACATTACAGTGGACACAAATAATAAAGTTTTTTTTTAATTTTTTTTTTTTTAATCATATCATCCCGAGCAAGGCGGTAACGCCACTGAAGCGCAGGGGGCTACGTAGGAATGAAAAGATTGGAAAAAGAGAAAGCCGGAAACCACATCCTAAGCAAGGAACAAGGGATGAGCCGCTTCACCTTACAATATTTAGATGTAGAACTTAATTTACAAACTGGAAATGTCTCGCCATACATGAAAACAAACACTAAGTTATCATACATAAATACAAAGTCCAATCATCCAAATAATATAATTAAAAACATTTACAAAGGCATAGAACACAGACTATCTAATAATTCGTCAAACAAATCAATATTTAATGAAAAGAAAAATATATATGAGGATGCACTAAAAAATTCTGGCCATAAAACATTTTACAATATAATTCTCAACCAAACAGACAAATTAAAAACAACAATAGAAAATGAAACATTATCTGGTTCAACCCACCATTTAATTTAGAAGTAAAGACCAAAATAGGACATGTTTTTTAAGCTAATAGATAAGCACTTTCAAAAGAATTAGAATTAAACAAAATTTTCAGCAGAAACACAAACTAAGTTATAGTTGCACTAATAATTTAGATAGTTTCATAAAAACAAAACGCCAGAAACTTAAATAGCATTGTACAAAACAAAACCACCAGCAAAGAATGCAACTGCAGGGACAAAAATAAACGTCCACTTCAAGGTCTCTGCAACACAAAAGAAATAATTTATAAGGCAGAGATACATGACCCAGATGACCAAAACAAAATATATTTGGGCTCAACTAAAGACACCTTTAAGACTAGCTGGTTCAACCACAGATCTACATTTAAAATAGAAAAATTAAAAAAACAATACAAAATTGGCTAACCATGTCTGGAAATGGAAATCAAAATATGAAAAAGATCCACACATAACATGGAGCATTTCAAAAACAGCCAAGCCTTTCAACGGACAAATATGGAGACTGTGCCAGGAGGAGAAATTATGACATAGCCAAATAAAGACGAACTGTTAAATGAAAGAACAGAAATCCTGACAAAATGCATCCACACTAAGAAATATCTATTAAGTTAATACAAACATGGATGAAAACGTCATAATTCGTTTGAATTTAAACAATGCGCGTTCATAAATTCTCTGCCACGAGAACGTTCAAATAAAACACCGTTACAAGAGCGTTACTAAAAAGAAAAACATTTTAACGTAAAATCAGTTATTAAAAATCGCCTGAAGAAACCACTCCTGGTGGAAACCAAGGTAGCGAAATAACTCGTTTATAAATGAGAAATTCTAGAAAAATTAGAAATTATGACATAGCCAAATAAAGACGAACTGTTAAATGAAAGAACAGAAATTATGACAAAATGCATCCACACTAAGAAATACCTATTAAGTTCATACAAACATGGATGAAAACGTCAAAATTCGTTTGAATTTAAACAATGCGCATTAATAAATTGTCTGCCACGTGAACGCTCAAACAAAACACCGTTACAAGAGCGTTACTAAAAAGAAAAACGGTAAAAGGTAAAATCAGTTATTAAAAATCGCCTGAAGAAATCACTCGTGGTGGAAACCAAGGTAGCGAAATAACTCGTTTATAAATGAATATATATATATATATTCCCTCCTTTCACGCTCAGTGAGAGGATGCTCTCAAATAATTTACCAGGGGTACACTCAGTGGATAATAATAATTGATTTTTTTCAATCTCCCCTCATAGTCATTTTTTCATACCTGCGATAGGGTTTGCGAATTTCGTTTTTCGACATTAGTTCCGCATAAATATCTGAAAACAGGATCAGTTTCAGAACTGATTTACAGATTCCTGCAAACTTTCTTTATCTGCATTATCTGTTCTCTGAGTATGATTTTTACCAGCCCTATTTCCTCATTATATGCCTTAGAAATTTCAACTGTCTCTACCTGATGTTAATTATCAGTTTCCTTTTTGATTCTATTATCACTAAAACTTCATCATTTCTCACATATTCGGTCCATGATATTCTCAGCATCCTTCTGTAGAACCACATTTTTGTTGCTGCAGGCTTCTTCTTCATCTCCGGGGAGATTGTCCAGCATTTACAGTCATATAGGAGGACAGATATTGCGTAACAGTTCAGTATTCTCTTTTTTGTTCCCAACGAAGTTTTTCTGTTTCTTAATACTTTGCTTAGCTTTTGGAAGGCAACTTTGGCTGTCCCAATGCATTTTCGGATTTCAGTGTCATGATTTCCATCCCGTGTATGTCTTAGCGTTCATATTTAATCAAGACAAGTCTATTTAAAAAAGCTAGAGGTGCGATATCTGTTGAAAATCACAGATTGTACGATTCACTATCCCGTTTCCAAAAGGATTGATACCAAGCAATCGATTTATATTTGCATCAGAGAGTAATTTCAGAATAATGGATTTAAAGTTGGCATGATTGTCTTTGAGAAGCTGGTGTTATAAATTTTAATTGAAATATATAAAAAAAAGGTATTTTCCTTTAGGGATTGACAAAGCCATACCTGACCATTTGGGTGAATCATCGACCAATTCCGGGGCATCCCAAGGGTCATCAGCGGGATCAATGACAACTTCATGACAAACGCTATCATTCTGGTTCTGACAGTCATCATTCTTAGTCCGTATCGGGGGTACATGTTCCTTCGTAGGATCACTCAAGGTTAGACTGTGCCCATTCTGAAATAAAATCAAAAAGAATATTTTATTTTTTAAATTTCTTTTTTTTATCATTGACATTCAGATGTTTATCTGTTTTTCACTATTAGAGAGTGTCTCACATCTGTGATGCATCATTCTTTGATCTTTCAGGAATTTCTTTTTTAATCATTTTACTCCGAGGAAGGTAATAAAGCCACTAAAACGCAGCTGAGTAAGACGTTACTTAGTGTGAAAGAAAAATAATATTAAGAAGATAGAACAAAGACTTAAGACAGATAATAATAATTGACATTGAATTTATATTTTTGCAGATCAAAGTTTACTAGGAAGCAAGAAGCCAGAAGATTATTCCACAAGCAAGAAGTACGAAAAAAGAAAGTATCAGCATAGACCTTGCGGTTACATTTAGCCATTTCAGTCATAAAATAATTAGACCTTTCTACCATTTTAGTCAGTTAAGTACCATACATGATACACGCTTTGGGCGATCATGTCTCGAAAGAGACATGACTGACTGGAGTAGGTTACTATTGCTTTCTGCGGTACACTGGTTGTCGGCCAAGGCTATAGAACCCAATCTGTCCTGTTATTTAACCCATAACTGGAGGGAAGTGATGGATTAATACCTTTCTCAAGGGTATTTCTGCGTAAGTGAATGCAAGGAATTCAATTGGAATTCGAATTCGAACTCGACTCCCCGATTTCTCGTTCTGAGTCGATATCCACTGCACTACAACGCACATCAGTTCTAGTACAGCGCTTAAATTAATAAAGTCTAAGTACCATAGAGTAAAGTTCACCAGAACATTTATCATGAAAGTATTGTAAGGGAAGGTTACATCTAGCCATTTTAACTGTAAAATGATGAGACCTTGCCACCAGTCTAGTACTGCCCTTTTTTTTTTGTAATCATATCACCCCGAGCAAGGCGGTAACGCCACTGAAGTGCAGGGGGCTACGTAAGAGTGAAAAGATTAGAAAAGAGAAGGCCGGAAACCACATCCTAAACAGGGAACGAGGGATGAGCATCTACACCTGTTCAATAGACGTGGGTGGAGTGTGAACCGAGCGATAGTGTAGTCCATCTACTCCAATTGAAAAGAAAATAAATAAATAAATAAAATAAGAAAAAAGAAAAGTGAAAATACTGGAAAAGAGAAAACCGGAAACCACACCCTAAACAGGGAACGAGGGATGAGCCTCTACACTTGATCAATAGACGTGGGTGGAGTGTGAACTTAAATACATAAAGTCTAGGTACCGTAGAGCAAAGTTCACCAGCTCAATTATCATGAAAGTATTTATAGAAAGGTAAAGGGAAACTATATTACAGCGGTGAGAGAGTGGCTGAAGCTGAGATACCAGGGCAGGACTAATAGCATTGCAGATTCTTTGAATTTTCATCAAAAGTCTCTAAATACATAGCAGTGGCAGCAATATTCAAAACATGAACGAATAGTAGAATTATAAATGTGCAAGAGACAATTATTCGTGCCAAAATTTATCACGACACAGTGAACCAATTTTCTTAGCTGTAGACCTAACAATTGATTCAATATAATCTTTCTACTTCATGTCTGCTAAACGAAATAAAAGGCGAAGGCGGAATGAATCACTCTCCCGGAGGTTAGCATCAGCCATACTGATGACACACTGAAGAGTTTTCACAGACGATTAAAATAAAGCAGTCTCGTATTAGTGGCGATAAAATTAACAAGCTTTTCTTTATACGTGCTTTTTTGGGGTATTTACCAATATTTGAACCTTAAAAACAGGTATAATTATCTGTTGATCTTTGCATTAGTGGTTTGATAGAGTCTGGTAAAACTGACACTGAAATCCTAAAGTGCATTGGAATAGTGAAAGACGCCTTCGAAAAGCTAAGCAAAATATTAAGAAACAAGAAAATGTCTTTAGGTTCAAAGAAAAGAAAGCGGAACTGCTATGCAATATCAATCCTTCTATATGGCAATGTCAGAGTAGTTGCCATAGAAATATTTGTAGTGAATGCTGGACAATCTTCTCACAGATGAAGAGAAAATTGGAGGAAATGGAAACGTGGTTCTACTAAGAATATTATTGAGAATATTATGGGTGAAGAACAAAGAAAAGTAATGGCAACCTTCAGCGGGATAATCTTCTGCCCAGTCAGTCATGTCTCTTTCGAGACATGATCGTCCAAGCGTGTATCACGTATGGCACTTAACTGACTGTATAAGCAACGAGGAAATCTAAAAGGAAATGGAGACAAAAATTATACTTATAGTCAAAATCAGAAAGAAAAAGCTGAACTTTCTTGGACACACAATCAGGCAGGAGTGCTTGGATAATTTGACACCCGAGGAACATGAAGGCAAGAGAGACAGGGGAGCCAAAGTGGAACCTACCTAGCCATCTGGTGGAACGAGAGGAGGAAGGGATTGCAAGATGAGAAACGTTATTAAAAGCTAGAAGGAATAGGAAGTAGTAAAGAGCTATGATCGCACACGTCCTGTAAGAAGATTTGTAAACAAATCTTTAAGTGGTTTGATATTGTTCTTTTTATGAAAAATATATATTTGTTTTCATTTCTATGTTATACCGGGTCCCTAACAGTCTGGCAATTTTACTCACGATGGTTTAAAAAAATTATTTAAATTTATATTTACAACATGTGTTATGATAATTGTCCTTTGTGTAGATTGGATTCATTTTATCACCATTTGTTTTGCTTTCACAAAAATTTGGACCGCGCACTCTCCAGTTTTCTACAGAACTCTGTTGTGTTCTAGTGTAGCGGATAAGAATTTAATTAAAAATCAACCTTCCTCTTCACTTTTTACAAAAATTCACAATGACTTGTGAAATCTTGGTTTTCCTAAATAGAAAAAGCATTGACCATCTGTTTAACGAAAAAGGCGAAACCAGATTTCGCAAGTAGATGTTAAAATGATTTTTGACCAATGAGAGCGACTTACAAGACTTGGAAGGACTTGGCGATCCAATGTGAAATTCAAAAAGACTATATAAATGAGCTCGGCGTCAGTCAAGACAGATGGAATCCGAGGGACGAAAGAACTAAAATGTAATGAACTTCAAATCAACCCGGAGATCAGGTCAGGTCGCACCTTGTTCTCTTTCTACTTATCTCTTTCAACAATTACTACTACAAACATTTCGCACAAACTCTACTCATAACTTTTTAATAATGTTTTTAATTGAACATTAACTTCTACAACTTATGTTATTCCTCCTTTTAATAAATTTCTATTTTAAAATGCAAAACGTATATTTTATTCTTCTTACGCTATTCCACATATTCCAAACTGCCGACAACCAACCTTCTGATGATGAAAAACCTTCTGATGATTATAATTCTGCATAAATCCTGCAAGCTATAGGGAGTTCGGTTAAGTCTAACACAAGGCCAAAAGAACAAAAGAAAAATTAACCAGCTTCTTACGCTATACTAAAATATGGAATCTCGCACTTGAACGAATCCGTGAAAGAAAAAGAACGCTATTCAATGAAATCCACGATGCTGTTCACAACAAACCAACCCACTCATAATGCTAACATAATTATTTGCGAGACTGGTGCTGAAAAGTTCACGACCTAACCGATTTTCTAAAATCTACCATTTGCTTTTGCATTGAATACTGTCGCCATATTTGTTCTGGTGCTCCTGCTTTTCGTCTCGAGGTTCTTGACAAAATCGAAAGAAGGATCTGTAATGTAATCCATTCAAACTTGGTATCTGGACAATCAGTTTCTCACCGACGTGGCATGGCTTCTCTCTGTCTTTTCTACAAATATTTTCAGGGCAACTTCTCTGAAGAGCTTTTTCCCTGGTGTCCCGTCTACATGAATTTAAGCCTTTGACATCTACGTCGCACCCTCTTACAGTTGAAATAGTTAAATGCAACCACCAACAGTTTCTTTTCTCGCACTTCTCGCCTGTGTAACTTCCTGCAACTACAATCTTCAAAAATGTAAATACGACGTCAATCACCATCTTCTATCTTCTTGAAGCTCGTTGACCTCTTGTCATTTCCTCAATTTTTCTTATACTCAGTGTTTTTTTCTTCTCGCTTTCACTCTCTGTATCTCTCTGCGTACTAATGGCATTCCCGCATTGCTTAGGGTAAAATTATTTAAAAAATGGCCAACTAGAATTATTCTTTTTAAATCTATTCTTAGTCGGACCGAGAACTTTTCAGCATGCTTTGTACAAAAGGTAGCCAAAAGGTCGTAATAATGTAGAATTCATGAGGATCGAACTCACTAAAAATACAATTAGGTAAGCGAGACTAGTCTGCTATCATTCTACAGGAAGTGACTCTTTGGTAAGTTTACCTTACACTTGTACAATATCTTTAGTTTGAATCTCGAGTAAAGACTGAATTTAATCTTATGATATGAATGACAATGAATAATGGACAATTTCTTTACAGATGAAGAATAATCTAAAAACGACATTTAGTTCCACCGACGAATAGCATGGAGAATATCATAGACAGAACACATGAACAATGAGGAAGTTCGAAAGAAAATGGAAACTAGAAAGGCAATGACACTGAAAATCAGCGAGGGATTGTTGAAGTTTATAGTACGCATAATGAGGAAGTAAGACGTGGAGAATTTAACATTTACAGAGCATATTGAAGGATTTTATTTGATTTGGTTTTACGACTCATCAACATTTTGTAGGTTATTTAAAACCAAAATATTTTTTGTAGTGTAAGAATATTTTTTCATTAAAAACATCTTTACAACAACGATGATTTTACATATAAAAGTCTAACCCATGGATGGGGGTGTATTTAAACGCTTCCGAAAATTTGACTGGAAGTGAATATAACCAGATTGGAATTCGACTCGCCGATTTCTAATACCGAGCCTGTAACCATTACACCACCTGCACATCTACGTATATTGAAATAAGGGCAATAAATAGGTTATCCTTCATTTGTCTCTGTCACATCTTTTTTTTAAAAATCATTTAATCCCAAGGCATTTTATTCCTACTGTTGCGCAGGGTTTACATAGGGGAAAGTGATGAGAAAGAGAGGTTAGTTATAGGAAATATCAGGAGGAGGGTAATAGACGGATGTGAATACCGAGGATGGGGGTGGAGTAGATGAAAAGAGAGCTTGTGAGAATGGATGTGAGTTAGTGAGATAGGGGATGTCTATTGACCTTACATTTAAATTCATGGAGATTGTAGCTGTCGGGGGAGAAAGGGGCAGGCGGGAGGTGCGATAAAAGAAGCTGTTAGAGTAGAAATTGCGGTTACATTTTATCGGTTACACTGTAAAAGGGTGGGACCTAGTTGCTAATCTAGTAGCTGGTATAAATTCATACCTAGGAGGCAACAGTGATCTAAGTTCATTGGAGCAGAAGCCGTGAAAATATTTATAGAATAGGCACAGAGAAGCCACGTCTCGCCGGTGAGATAGCAACTGCAGCCGAGCTACCACGTTGGTATCTATCACATTACAGATTCTACGTTAGATTCTGTCAAGAACCCTGAGGTGAATAGCAGGGGCACCCGACTAGATGTGGCAGCAGTATTGCTGTTCTGCTTTGATGAGTGTATATATATATTTTAATCATATCACCCCGAGCAAGGCGGTAACGTCACTGATGTGCAGGAAGCTACGTAAGAGTGAAAAGATTGGAAAAAAGAAAGCCGAAAACTACATCCTAAACAGGGAACAAGGGATGAGCCTCTTAACCTGTTCAATAGACGTGGGTGGAGTCTGAACCGGGCGATAGTTTAGTCTATCTGCTCCAATTGAAAAAAAAAAGAAGAAAAAAGAGAAAAGTGAAAAGATTGGAAAAGAGAAAGCCGGAAACCACAACCTAAACAGGGAGCAAGGAATGAGGCTCTACACCTGTTCAATAGACGTGGGTGGAGTCTGAACCGGGTGATAGTTTATTCTATCTGCTCCAATTGTAAAAAAAAAAAAAAGAAAAAAAAAGAAAAAAGAGTGAAAATATTGGAAAAGAGAAAGCCGAAAACCACATCCTAAACAGGGAACAAGGGATGAGCCTCTTAACCTGTTCAATAGACGTGGGTGGAGTCTGAACCGGGCGATAGTTTAGTTTATCTGCTCCAATTGAAAAAAAAAAAAAGAAAAAAAGAGAAAAGTGAAAAGATTGGAAAAGAGAAAGCCGGAAACCACAACCTAAACAGGGAGCAAGGGATGAGGCTCTACACCTGTTCAATAGACGTGGGTGGAGTCTGAACCGGGCGATAGTTTAGTCTATCTACTCCACTTAAGTATTTAAAAAGATGAGATATCACTAAAGATGAACGGGGATAACTGCATAGGCTAGAAAAGTGTACAGTTCAAAATTCCCTGAAGGTTACTTGGATTGAAGGACGCCTGAAGTAAGCCAGAGAGCAAAAAAGCTTAAGCTATAATGATAACAACAACGAAAATTATAGTTATTTGTGGGAAAAAGAACTTAACGAATCCAGGTGAAATTGAAACTCGATTCTCCAAGATATTGCATGAGCTACTATAATGATTACCGGCTGTAATACTTTAAAGATATGACAATTTTCTAAGCGCAGATTAGATGTGGCACAAGGGTGACAGTATAAGGTACTCAGTGAAGATCGATATCACTATTCAGTCGTAACTGAAATAGCGAGATAAGCTTGTTAACCATTACATCGTTTCGAAGTAATCAAAGGTTTTTTTAAGAGTAGTTTAGATATGGCACAAGGCCGAACGTACAGAGCACCCAGTGAGAATCGAACTCAGAACTCAGTCGTAATTAATCTAACGAGACAAGTTTGCTAATCATTACACCGCATCGAAGTGCTCAAAGTGGTTTTCTAAGCGTGGTTAGATGTGGAACAAGGCCGAATGTACGGAGCACCCAGTGAGGATCGAGTTCATTAATTAGTCGTAATTGATCTAGCGAGACAAGCTTGAAATGCCTAATGAGTTTTTAAGCGTAGCCTAGATGCAGCACAATGCCGAAGGTGCCGAGCACCCACTGAGATGAACTCACTGTTCAGTAGTAACTTATTTAACGAGACAAGCTTGCTAACCATTATACAACGTTGAAGTGACCTAAAAGCTTAAAAAATATTATATATGTGCTATTAGTGGGTCAGATACTTTTTGGGTTGTTTTTTTTTGCGACCTCCAATAAAAGGATAAAACAATGCGGTTCTCAAATCACGACTGACTGAAATTTGGCAATTTACTTACAACCTCTTACTGTTTTTTTTTTACTTGTGTTTGTTACTAAGACGTATAACTCAAAGTTCGTCTCTCAGTACATTCAACTTGTACCTAAATCAGACACTGACACACAAATTTCAGAGGCTTACGGCCATATCACGTTGAATACACCGGTTCTCGCTCGATCACCGAAGCTAAGCAACGTTGAGCCTGGTCAGTACTTAGATGGGTGACCGCTTGGGAATACCAGGTGCTGTAAGCGTTTAGTGACGGATGTGGTGCAGTGGATATCGGCTCGGAAAGAGAAATCGGTGAGCCGAGTTCGAATTCCAGTTGAATACCCTGCATTCACTTAAGCACTGGTACCCTTTGGAAAGGTATTATTCCTTCATTTCCCTCCTGTTATGGGTTAAATAACGGGGTAGGACTTGGGGGCCCTGCCCTTAAAAAACAAATCCCTATGAATCTTGATACTCGAAAAGAAAAAGTATTACTAGACACAAAACCTATATAAAAACATCAATAAATTGTTGAAAGAATAAAGGTATTACCAGCAATAAATAAATAAAATTTAGTTGGCAATAAATGACCCGCCGAGGTTGATATGCCATAAAAACAAAACAACCAACAACAAATTTTAGTATCAGGAATCTCTTAAAGAAACACACTTTCACTTCTAATCAGCAACAGGATTCTAAATGCTTCTCTTATAATTTCCAAAAACTCGCTGTCATTTTTCAGTCCCGTGCAATCGCATTCAGTAACATGTTGCTATCGATTTGCCGCAATGCATTCTGCATTGTTACCTGCTGAACTGAAATAGCTTCTATCAAACACAGTTAAACCTGTGACGTCAATTCCGGAATCAACTGTTTTCTTTCTTCATCAACAGCAGTTAACCAAATTAAAAGTTAGTTTGCTATTTTTTGTGCGTACATTGAATCAAATAAACACTTGTCGAAATTTCTTGTCATATTTTAAAAGGAGAAAATTAAGCCACCCTAAAAGAATAAAATAAGACTATCCTCTGTTATAATAAAGACCGTTATATATATATATATATATAGAGAGAGAGAGAGAGAGAGAAGTTAGCTAACCGATCTTAGTAAAGAGAATGTGTCTTTGTCTAAGATCGGTTAGCTAACTTTTCTTTCTCTACCGCTCCCCTTTCATCTACTGACTGTTCCAGACTAGACAGCATCTAGAACAATAAAAACATTTCCTCCCATCCGTTCGCTTATATATTTGTGTTCGGTGACTTTAATGCCAACCACGCAAAGTGGCTGGAGAACTGTCACAGATCTTGCTGGTGTCCATACCGCGTACTTTTCAATCACTCAATCTCTCACACAAGTGGTTAATTTCCCCACGCGTTTTCCCAATAACCATAATGGACTCGACTCACTCACATATCTCTATTTCACTTCTATCCCGATTCTTGACATGCCATGCAGCTCTGCCCTTTCGAAAACTTTGATCATGCCGTGGTTTCTGTTAATATCTTCTTCCAATCCCCCCTCCTTCCAGGAAACTCCTACCAGAAGAATAACTTACTGCTATCAAAGAGCGTCTAGGAGGCGTTCTGCGACTTCCTTTGTGATGTCCCCGGAACAATGTTTTTAGTCTCCCTGTGCAGTGTCCATCCGAGGTCTCCTCTTGGGTAAGAGCTGGCATTGATGCTTTCATCCTATCCAGGAAGTTCCGACTTAAGCCTCATTCATCCCCTTGGTTCTCTCCTGCTTGCTTGTCCGCCATTGCCCACAGGTAACACTTCTTCCGACTTTACCGGAGTGACGCGTCTGAGCATAACAGGCGTCTTTTTGTCTCCTCTCGCAATGAATACAAGTGCTAAATAACGCTAAGCTGATGTGTGCTAATAGAATAAAGCAACATATAGCATCCCGCAAGTTTGGCTCTAAGGACTACTGGCGGCTCTGCAAAAGTGTGCTGAACAACAGCAAACCTTCGATCTCTCCACTACTCAATAATTTTGAGGGTCTCACGTCTACAGCGGACAAGGCTAAGTGTTTTCCTCGCGAATTCTCTTATAATTTCGGAATTGACTCATCTGGAGTATCCACACCAGACTTTCCTCCTCGAACTGAGGCCCAGCTGAGTGATATATACATAAGCCCCTCTTTGTTCTCTGACATTATTTCTAAGCTTGATTTAGAAAGCAAGTGGATGTGATGGTATTCCAGTCATCGTCCTTAAGAAATGTGTCACTGAATTCTCTCCTCTCCAAACTTTATAACTATTGCATTGCTGCTTCTTGCTTCCCAATCTGCTGAAAGTCCTCCTCTGTAGTTCCTGTTTTTAAAAGCTCTAGAGTGTTCGTGGACTCTTCTAACTATCGACATACCGATTTTTGGCAAATTGTTCGCGATTATTATCAATGCTGAAATGATTCAGCATATCACATCCAACAAATTATTTTCTGTCAAACAGTATACTGCTGATGTGATAACGACCATCGCTGAGTACATATATTAGACCTTTGATAAGAACGACGAAGCTCAGGCTTTACCCTGGATATCTCGAAAGCACTCGATAGTGTCTGGCATGCTTGCCTTGAAAAACTTTTGGCAGAGCCAAATATTACATCATGTTATCTATTTTTTCTATTTCTCTTTTGCTCTTTCTTTTTCCAATTTATGTATCTATCGCTTTATTTTCACGCTCTTTAGCTGGTATTTCTTACGACGGCTGTCTGGCGTGCATTTTTCCCTCTTTCTCTCCTTCTTTAATTTCTTCTTTCTTTCTCTCCTTTAACTCTTTCCCTATCCACCTCGTTTTTCCCTCTTTTCCTGTTTCCCCTTCCCTCGCTTACATTCCTGTAACACGCTTAATTTTTGATTTCTTAACTCAGATGTAATATAAAAGTCCTTTTCAATGATCGAGCTTTGAATCCATTTCACCGTTTCTCTTTTTCCTCCCTTCTTCCCTACCCACCGTTTCAATGTCTAGATGACAATCTTCTAACATAACCCACTTTCTCTTTTAACTCCTCCTTCCATTGATCTCCTTGTTTGTTGGTAAATCCTTCTATAATTCTTACCTTCGGTCCCTCTTTGGCGTTACAAGAAATTTTGTTAGTCTTTCGTTTAACTGCACATAATAATGAAGGGGGTTGCAATCTTAAGTGGCCAGGTGTAAAGAGTGATGCGGACGCAGAAATTATCTGACAGCCATGACTGGGTTCTCCTGCTTGAGTGGCATGGTGAAAAGTTTTGTTGCTAAACATAGGGTCTTCCAGCAGTCACCCTCTTGACTTCCAACAGCCACCCCTTTGAGTAACAATTCTACTCGAAGGCACTAGACGTAGAGCTCTGTATTGAATCTGAAGCTTTATGGGAATATGAATGGAGGTATAACGTCGCCATCACTAGTGATCACTCTAAATACCATGATATAACCATGATATTTGGTTTTCATCACTCTCGATACATTTTTTGGGGACGCAACATCCGCTGCACTGCACTGCACTGTTTCCCGTACGGAAGCCAATACAAATCTGATCATATGACAGGATTTCTTAATTTTTTTTGAATTTGTAATTTAAAGTGCTTAATGGATATTAAAAATGAACACCAAATTACGAATTTAAAATTTTTCTTTTACAATTTAAATTTAGGGCTAAAATTTAAAACTGATATTAACCTTCTATCACTACCCCGTTATCGAGCATATTACGACAAAAAACCTGCTTGCAAAAATTTCTTATTAGTAAATCACTGAAAAAACAGCAAATCTTGGCATTAAGAATTATCACAACTCAATACTATATATATATATATATATATATATATAGAGAGAGAGAGAGAGAGAATAAATATTTGTAAATTTTGGGAATGGGCGTTGATGTTCAAGTAAAAGCAAATAATCTCAAATGTTAATTTTCAAGGTGCACTGTTTCTGACAAAAACAGTTCAACCCTCGATCTATATTTGCCCACTGCTTTCTCCTAAAATCGCAATCTCTGTTAAATGTCAAGTTTTACGATGCTGTTCAATTTAAAAATGCAAACATTGACAAGCGGAAATTTCGCATAAACTTCCTTCTCGACAAAGTTCTCTTCTTCCTTGACGCAATCGAATATTTAGGTTGGTAAGCAAATGACTTTCATAGACAAGGATGTGTCTTTTCCCCCACCAAATCTCATTCAACCACTTGGTTCTCTCCTGCTTACTCGGCCGCCATCGCCCCAGGAATCACTTCTTCCGGCTTTACCGGAGCGACGCGTTTAAATATAATAGGTAACTTTTTGTCTCTGCCCGTAATGAGTACAAGAGGATCCTAAATTATACTAAGCCGTTGTTTCTGATATAATAAAGCAGTGCATAACAACCCACAAGTTTAGTTCCAAAGACTACTGAAGACTCTGAAAAAATGTGTTAAACGATAGTAAACCCTCGATCCCTCCTTTATTCAATAAATTCAAGGTCCTCACAGCCACAACGGACAAGATCGAATGCTTTGCTCGTAAATTCTCCTACTCCACATTTGACTCGTCTGGTGTATCCACTCTTGACTTTCCACTCAACTGAGTGATGTATACATAACAACCATTCTAACATAATTTCTAATCTTGAACCTCATAAAGTAAGCAGAAATGATGGAATCCCAGCCCTTGTTGTATTAAAGATGCATGCTTCCAGATCTTATCACACAAATGTGGGTGTCACTCAAGGCTCTATCCAAGGTCCTACGCTTTTCTTGATCTTCATCAATGATCTTCCTGATGTAATCAGTTAACAAGTAGGCATCTACGCAGACGATACCACCATTTATTCTCGCCTCAATAAGAAATCTGCCAAGGCTAATAAATTAAGCCTCACTGATGCTCGTGATAAAGACCTCCACTCTGTGGTGGACTGGGGAAAGAAATGTCTAATAAATTTGAATGCTTTTAAAATAAAGATGCTTTCCTTTAATGAAAATAGATAAACTCTCCATCCTTCAATGGCAAAGGTATTAATTCACAGTTTCTCCCTCTAGCTATGGGCTAAATAGCAGTACAGAGGGTTCTGTAGAAATGGTTGGCAATCAGTCTACCACAGAAAGTAATAGCAACCTACTGCGGGAAAATCTTCTGCTCAGTCAGTCGGATTATTTTCGAGACATGATCACCCAAGCGTGTATCAAGTATGACACTTAACTGACTGGCTGCAAGAAGATCGCGTCACTGTTTCGAGTCGGGTAGATTTTCTCGTCAGAATCCATCTTGAACATATACAAATCTATCATTTGTCCGTGCACTGAATACTGTTGTCATATCTGGTTGGGCGCTCCTGCTATTCATTTCGACAAATTTCAAAGGAGGATCTGCAATGTAATCGATTTCAATTTGGCAGCTCAACTTCAGCCTCTTTCTCACTGTCAGGATGTAACTTCCCTCTGTTATTTCTACAAATATGTTCACTGTTTCTGGTGCCATCTCTACAAGTATTTACTAGTGTTACTAGACTGGCAACTCTGCCCCATCCTTTTACAGTAAAAAACAGCCAAATTTAACCGCCTCTTCTACTCCATCAGTTTCTTTTCACGCACTTCCTGCCTTTGGAACTCCCTTCCATACACTTGCTTACCTGTTAGCTACAAATTTCAAGAGTTTAAATGCAACGTCAATTGCCATCTTTTATCCCCTTGATTGGCATTTTTATCTTATCTTTTCCCTGACCCCTCCTGTATCTTTCCTCTTTTTTCAATCTTCTCTTTTGTAAACTCCTGCGCATCAGTGGTAGTACTGCTTTGCTTGGTGTGAATCGATTAAAAAAAAGATCTATTCAACCTATACAGTGAGACAATTCTAAGAGCCCTAGAAGTCATACCAGGATTCGTCATTAGCAGCCAAAATCTAAACAATATCATATATGCAGATGATACAGTGCTGTCAGCAGACACGGAAAGAAAACAACAAAACCTCTTACAGAAGGTAGCACTCTGGAAGAATGGTAGACTTTGAAAAACAGTAGCTACCCAGGCATGTACGCATCGCTCATTCACTAATGAATTAGAGCACACTGGCTATTGGGCGTGTATAGTGACAATATACATGCTAAAAAGTCTGCCTTCTTCTACCGTGCGCCCATGGCCCAGAGGTAGAATCGCTGACTGACGCCACTTCCGTCGGGTTTTAACCCTGGGTTAAAAGCAATCGGAGTCTAACCGTATTGATGAGCCGTGATACAGCAAAACAGATCTGTCTGCGGATGACTATATATATATATATATAAGAGCGGAGGTCCCAACGGTCGAAAAGTTGTGATAAGATTAAGATAACAGTCAGAAGGTAAATATTACACTCTTCACATGTAATGAAAAATTCTCATCACAAATTCAGACAAACTTCTCATACCTGCATCTATTAATGTCTCTTCATATCTATCAATCTATTTTGATATCTATGCCTGTTCCTATCTATCTATCTATCTATCTATCTATCTATCTATCTATCTATCTATCTATCTATCTATCTAAATCCGCCATTTTTCATGAAACGAAAATGAATTTGATGCTAGGTGTCGGTTCTTAAATTCAGTTCAGAATAAGTAAGTATATAAAATACTAATTTTCAAGCAAGGTCTTTCCCACGGGAAATTGGTCCCACTTATAGTTTATTTTCTACTAATCAGTGAATTCGTGTCCTTACGATGTGTACAATATTCAAGTGCGTTATCTATGTCATAATATACACTACATTCGGTAAATAATTATGCATATGTTTTAGGCCTTAATAGTACGAATAAAAAACACATTTATATGTATTGGGTGATCCAAAAGAGGCATGAAGCCAAAGAGTTGTGAGTTCAATACCTGGTCACAGCAGAGGGAAAAACGATTTTGAGAATTGAATTACTAAGAGGAATTAACTGATTCTGAGATATCCAAAAAGGTATCACACGTGGAATTAGAACAATGTGGAGAAAATAAAGGGTTTGGTTTGAAATGCTAACCAATATCACCCGAAGAGAGCCAGAGCGTATAACGGATCAAACGTCCCGAATATGGCAATAAAGATTAGGGAAGCAGTCTGAAAAATGTAAATAGTGTAAATAATTACAACACCTCATCTCAGAAATAGAGACAGATTCTGAAGAAGTCTCGAGTGTGCAACTGCCGAAACATTGTGCATATAGCAATAAAGGTTAGGGAAGCAGTCTGAACAATGTAAATAGTGTAAATAATTACAATACCTCATCTCAGAAATAGACAGTTTCTGAAGAAGTTTAGAGTGTACAACTGTCGAAACATTGTGAATATAGCAATAAAGATTAGGGAAAAAATCTGAACAATGTAAATAGTGTAAATAATTACAACACTCCATCTCAGAAATAGAGACAGATCCTGAAGACGTCTGGAGTGTGCAACTGCCGAAACGTTGTGAATATGGCAATAAAGATGACAACAGTTCGAACAATGCAAATATTTCTATATATATTTAAAAGTGTTTTTTTTTTTACCTGACATTATTTTATTTTTTCTCACTAACAAGGAAATTCATAACAACCGAGTTAGAATGAGAAGTCTTACTAAAGAAAACTGTGACCCCCGACAGGAAGAGAAACTGTATCCCTTTTTTCTATCAGGGATGCGGATCTATATATAGACAATTTACCCATCGCCTCCTGTGTGTATATTTATATATTATTACTTGTACGTTATTTTTAGTGGATATTCATATAAAAAGTTCTTGTACGAACATTGAAATTAAGCAACACTGAACCTCGTGAGTGCCTAGGTGGATAACCGCATGAAAATACCAGTTGCAGTAACACTGGATGTGAGGATGGTGTGATAGATAACGGCTCAGAATTAGAAACCTTAATGTTCGAATTCCAGTCGAGTGCGTGATATTGACTTATGCGCAATTAACTTTGTGAAAGGTATGAATCCATCTGTTATTCCCCAAATTATGTGTTAAATAATAGGCCAGTCTTCGCCCTATAATCTTGGTTGGCAATCATTCTATTTCAGAAAGTAACAGCAACCTCATTGGAATTCTTCTTAGATGTCAATCATGAATTGAAAAAGGACATGATCACCGAAGCATGCATTATGCATGGTATCCAAGACAGGATATTAATATGTAGTAATTCTAGGGGGATCAATTTAGTACTTAATGTCAATAGGAAATCGATGACTCACTTTATGTGCAGTAAGATTTTATATGAATGCTAATCATGACTTGAAAAGAGACATGATCAGCCAAGCGTAAATCACGTATGACACTTAAGCAGAGTGAAAAATATTGAGAAATAATAGAGCAAGGATGTCGAAATACGAGGTGGAGACGTAGAACAGAATTTAAAGTTCATGGATTTAGCTCATTCCCAGCGTGGTCAGGCCGAGAACATTATATTGGAGGGAATAAGTTAAAGAAATTTGAGAAACAATGTACCAAGTGTGTTAAAATGCAGGGTGACTATGTGGAATAAGATATACACAAGGTAACCGCTTTACAGTATGTGTAACTTATATTTAGTCTTCGAAGTAATCGCCAACGGCATCCAGCACCTTCTGCCAACGTGTCTCCAGCTGTTCAATGCCCTCGTGGCAGAACTTGGTGGGGGGTGACGCAAAGAAGTCCGTGAGGGCTTTGCGCAAGTCTGCTTCATTGGTAAAGGATTTCCGACGAAGATGATTATCCAGGGAGAGGAAGAGGTGGTAATTGGATGGCGCAAGATGAGGTAAATAAGGTGGATGGCACAAAATCTCCCACCCAAGTTGCTGTATGGTATCCCTAACCACTCGCGCGACATGCGGCCTGGCGTTGTCATGGAGGAAAACCACACCTTTGCGATTCATTAGTGCTGGCTCCTTCTGGCGCAATGCCTGTTGCACACGTTTCAATTGCTGTGAGTATAGGTCTCCAGTGACCATTTGGCCCGTTGGTAGCAGTTAATAATGAACCACTTCACGACTTGTCCACCAGACACAAAGCATAATTTTGCGTGGGTACATAGGCAGTCTTGCGGTGTGAGGGACAGCATCCTGAGGAAACAACTGAAAGTCTGGAACGCTTAGAAGTTTCGTACAGCACCCACTTTTCATCACTGGTAAGCACTTGATTGAATAAGGATGCGGTACGATAGCGAGAAAGCAGCGATACGCAGACTGCTATTCGTTGTCCATTGTGGACCTTCAACAGCGTTTGCGGAACCCACTTGCTCAGTTTGTACGTCTTACCTAGGTGGTGCAGGTGAAGTCTAACTGTTTCATCGGAAACAGTTGAACTATCTTGCAAGTTCACCACACGTTAGACTACTGTCCTCTTCAATGATCACCTTCAGGACTCCGTCATTCAAGACCTGTGGCCGTCCACTGCGAGGCTCATTATGAAGAGACAAATCTCCCGACTTGGAGTTTTCAAACCAACGCCTTGCAGTACGTTCATCCACAGCACTATCCCCAAATGCTTGACATGTGCGGCGACTTGATGCATCTGCTGATAAGCCCACTTTGAAGTCGTAAAGCAAACAGCCCCGAACGAGATCTCTAGACACTTCCATCCTTCTCACAGCTGTCCGGTTTATAATTGATGGCCGGGCAAGATGCACGATTTTTAAGATGTGATTTTTATAACGTATGATGTTCTTACTTCCAGTTGTGCGAATTTGAAAACAATTACTACACGCATTTCGTATATATTTTAACTTCATTCAATGACTAATCAAAAAAACGGACAGAACTTTTTTGGTTTCCTTGTGCATTCCATAGAACTGCGTCATTCCCATTTTGATCAGATTTGAAGAAGGAAAGAGTTAAAGATTTGAAGAGGGAAAGAGTTAAAGAAATTTGGGAAACAATGTACCAAGTGTGTTGGAATGCAGGGTTACTATGTGGAATAAAATATACATTTCATAGAACTGCGTCATTCCCATTTTGATCAGGCTGAGGTATTTAGAGAGTGAAAGAGTTAAGGAAATTTGAGAAACAATGCGTTGAACTACGGGCTGAATATATAAATATTAGAATTGGACATGCATCACCTTACACTAAAGTATAACTCGTATATACCCTTAACTCGTATATACCCTGTTTATTTCAAATGTCATCCTTTATCTCCTTTCCCCGACACCCCTTGTATATTGTTCTTCTCCTTTTCCACACTACTCTCACGCAGCTCTCTTCACACCAGTGTACCTATTCTCCGATACGACCTGTGACCTGTTCCTCTTTCTCTTCACTCTACCTTTATGTAAACCCCTGCATAGCAGTGGCAGTACTGCTCGTCCTGGGGTAAAACAATTATAAAAAATCTCTCACTAAAGATGCTGGAAACATGATCAGTTCCTCTGTATGATTCTAGTAAGTATATGACACCTGTTGGTATGTCCTACCTTCACAAGAGTCAGATCAGACTTTAAAATGGATATATATATATATATCTGGACTGGTGCTGTCCAGTTTTCACTTTCCTGTCACGACAGACTACTAGACTTTGTGGCTTTTCCACCTAGCAACCTCGTTTCCGCAGATGAAGCCTCTCACTACTCTACCGCTATTTCCATGGAAAATATTCAAATGAGCTACATTACTTCGTCCCCGACCCCAACTTTAACCCTTCCAGCTAAAAAGCCTGACACACCGCGTATATTGAGTCGAACAACCTTCATTTCATTAGTAAGGATCAAGGTCCACTCGGATAGCTTCTTCCAATGAACTGCCACTTTGGAGGTTCTTTCCCCGATCGTTACAACCCTAAAACGTCTTAAATGTAGGAATAATATTTCCTCTATCCTGCTTTGTTGAATAGAATCCAAGGAGGCTGTTTCCCCCAGTCGTTACAATCTTAAAACATCTTAAAATATAGGGTTAATATTTCCTATATGCCGCTTTGTTGAATAGAATCCAAGGAGGCTGTTTCCCCCAGTCGTTACAATCTTAAAACATCTTAAAATATAGGGTTAATATTTCCTATATGCCGCTTTGTTGAATAGAATCCAAGGAGGCTGTTTCCCCCAGTCGTTACAATCTTAAAACATCTTAAAATATAGGGTTAATATTTCCTATATGCCGCTTTGTTGAATAGAATCCAAGGAGGCTGTTTCACCCAGTCGTTACAATCTTAAAACATCTTAAAATATAGGGTTAATATTTCCTATATGCCGCTTTGTTACAAATAGAATTCAGGAGGTTCTTTCCCCAATCGTTACAATCTTAAACCATCTTAAAATATAGGGTTAATATTTCCTATATGCCGCTTTGTTACAAATAGAATTCAGGAGGTTCTTTCCCGAATCGTTACAATCTTAAACCATCTTAAAATATAGGGTTAATATTTCCTATATGCCGCTTTGTTGAATAGAATCCAAGGAGGCTGTTTCCCCCAGTCGTTACAATCTTAAAACATCTTAAAATATAGGGTTAATATTTCCTATATGCCGCTTTGTTGAATAGAATCCAAGGAGGCTGTTTCACCCAGTCGTTACAATCTTAAAACATCTTAAAATATAGGGTTAATATTTCCTATATGCCGCTTTGTTACAAATAGAATTCAGGAGGTTCTTTCCCCAATCGTTACAATCTTAAACCATCTTAAAATATAGGGTTAATATTTCCTATATGCCGCTTTGTTGAATAGAATCCAAGGAGGCTGTTTCACCCAGTCGTTACAATCTTAAACCATCTTAAAATATAGGGTTAATATTTCCTATATGCCGCTTTGTTACAAATAGAATTCAGGAGGTTCTTTCCCCAGTCGTTACAATCTTAAAACATCTTAAAATATAGGGTTAATATTTCCTATATGCCACTTTGTTGAATAGAATCCAAGGAGGCTGTTTCCCCCAGTCGTTACAATCTTAAACCATCTTAAAATATAGGGTTAATATTTCCTATATGCCGCTTTGTTGAATAGAATCCAAGGAGGCTGTTTCCCCCAGTCGTTACAATCTTAAACCATCTTAAAGTATAGGGTTAATAATATAGTTAGTGTTTCCCGCTATATCCACATAAACTGCGTCTTTACTATTACCTCTCGCACTACATCCAACTACAGTCACACCCTAACTTGAGTGGCTCTTGTATAAAGTGAACATTAGTAAGATAAAAATTAAAAACGTAGTCATTTAGTTTTTTTCAATACGAAATAAGTTCCTCAGTAGATATTATTTACAACAAAATATCATTGCCGATTTATATATTTTATTGAGGTCAACAACAAGGTAAAGAGGCATTAGACAAAGAAACTACGAAAAGTCACCATATCATTTAGGAGTTCATAGATTCTAGATAATAAATACTTATCTATAGTTGTTGTTTAGTTCGGATTTTAAAATTAGAATTTTTCCTTGTATGCGGGGTATGTCTAGAAAAGAGTTAACAATTTAATACTAACGAAAAAGTAGCCTACGTAGTGCAAGCATACCGCGTTACTACTATTCATAGAATTTTCTTTAGGCCTTCACATTTCTTTTTATTCATTTCACTCAACGCAAGGTAATAAAGCCACTAAGACGCAAGGGAGGGGATTACTTAAAATATGAGAAAAATACTATTAAGGAGAGAAGACAATAAAAGAAACATGAATAACGATTGACATTGCGCTTACATTTTTGTTGATCAAAGTTGACTGGGGAGCAAGAAGCCAGAAGAGAGTTCCAGAAGCGAGAAGTGCGATAGAAAAAACTGAAAAGCATAGAACTTAAGGTTACAGCTTGTCAATTAATCTGTAAAATGATGAGACTTCAGTGCCAATCTAGTCAGTCAGTCAGTTAAGTGCCATGCGTGATAGATACACGCTTGGGCGATCATGTCTCGAAAGAGACATGACTGACTGGGCAGAAGATTATCCCGCAGTAGGTTGCCATTGCTTTCTGCGGTAGACGGGTTGCCGACCAAGGCAGTACTCAGTCTGTCCTATTATTTAACCCATAAATGGAGGGAAGAGACGGATTAATACATTCCCTAAGGGTATTTGTGCGTAAGTGAATGCAAGGAATTTAACTGAAATTCGAACTCTCCGATTTGTCGTTCCGAGTCGATATCCACTGCACCACAACGCACATCCAATCTAGTACTCCGCTTAAATTAATAAAAATCTATGTATCATAAATGACAGTTCATCAGAACAATTACCATAAAAGTATTCATAGAAAAGGGAAAGGGAAGCTACTTTAATGCGATGGGAAAGTGTCTGAAGCCGAGATGCCAGGTCAGGACAAATAACACTGTAGATTCTTCTTTGGATTTTATTAATAATCTCTAAAAATATAGCAGGAGCACCAGAAGAGATGTGGAAACAATACCCAAAGCAAGGACGAATGGTAGTCTTATAAATATGTAGGATAGGTACTGGCGAAAAAGATTGTCAAATTCGACACAGTGAACCAATTTTCCTTGTTGCAGACTTAACAGTTGATTCATTTGATACATACATATACGAGTGTCCCTTTCCAAAACAGTCCACAAAGTTCTCTTTTGGGGTTGCTATAAGCTGTCTTGTCATGTTCTTCCTAATCTTACCTACGGTCTGAAATCTCCTTTTCAAGAACACCTTTAGGTTTTGAATAAACCAGAACTATATGGTATGATACGTAGCAGAATACATCAACATTAGCAAAGAAAGAAAGAAAGAAGAAAAAAAAAGATTAAGTAGTTTCTACTAGTGCCGGTGATTAGTTTCCAGTTAAAGACCAGGATTTCGATTGCTTTTTTTCAAAGTAAGTAGCAAACTTTTTCTGTACAGTGTAATATTTCTACTTCTGTTATATTTTTGCATTAGACTTTCTGCAGTTACTATCCACGAGGGATTAATAATCATATTATATTGGATTTTGGGAGCTTTTATTTTCTGGCCTTTTTCTCCCCTCACCCCTACTTGATATATTTTTAAAAATATCAGGACGTAGGCGATCATTTTTCTTCATTATCTGTGAATTACTTTGCATTGAAATCAATTATTTTCTTTTTTCATTTACGACGGCTAGAATTTTCAGAGTTTTCTTGCCACCCAAAGCTAAAGAGCCGAGTTTAAGCTGTTATTTAACCCATAGCTGAGGAGAGAGAAAAAAACTTTTGCTATGTTATTAGTGCAAACGTAAACACAAGAGACTAGGTTATTTTACTTTCCTTGCTGATATCCGTTAAACTACCCGACTAAGCAACATTTAATAAAACACCACAATACTGTAGAAAGCAATGGCAACCTACTGCGGGATAATCTTCTGCCCAGTCAGTCATGTCTCTTTCAAGACATGATCACCCAAGCGTGTATCACGCATGGCACTTAAATGACTGACTGTTTTTTTTATTTTGTTTTAATGTGCATTTCTAAAGATTGATTTGTTTGCCTTTTACAACCCTGAGTAGATTATTTAAAGCAAAAACATATTCCGGGAGGAAATTTTGTAGAAGATTGCTTATAATGCTAAGTGTTTTATAGCCGTCACCAATCTAAGTACTGACCAGACTAGACCCTGCTTAATCTCAGTAATCGAACAAAAACCGTTGTTTTTAGCGTAACTTGACCGAAAGGTCACTTCTAAAAACAAAAATCAACAGAAATCAAAAACAACAACAACAACAACAACAACAACAACAACGTACAGTAAAAATTTGGCTTCAGAAGGACTTTTGCAAAAAAATTTGAAAAAATGTCCCTGCGTAGGATAAAGTTTCTCCTTCCGAAGGAAACTAGTATTTAACCAGAAGTTTAATCGATACAAAGTTATATATAATTTTGTGCCTTCAGCCACTTTCTCACCTACGTGTTGTGGCTTCCCTCTGTCTTTTCTACAAATATTTTCAAGGCAATTGCCCTGACGAGCTTTTTGATCCTGGTACCCCGACCACATGTATTTACACGTGCTACTAGATTGGCATCTAGGTCCCATCCTTTTACTGTCGAAATTGTTAAATGTAACCACCTCTTCTCCTCTAACAGTTTCTTCTCCCGAACTTCTCATTTGTGAAACTCACTTCTATTTGCTTGGTTCCCTGATAGCTACAATCTCCGAAAGTTTAAATGCAACGTGAGTTGTCATCTTTCATCTACTTGATTCCCATCCATCTTTTATCTTTTCTTCTACATCCTCTGTACTCTTTTTTATTGTCTCACTGTAACCTTCATTCGTACCAGTGACATTTCTGTCTTTCCTAAGTAGAAATTATATATATCCTAGTAGTATAGCCCGGCTTTCCTTGGTTGTAATGAAAGCTTTAAAACTAATCCATGGTCCTGGAGCTCAGACTCAGCCTAAAGAATATTTGTGTGAAGTTTGGTGAGAATCGGATAAAAATTGTGGATTTGTATAAAGGACATACAGACACATAAACAGACACACACACAAAAATCTTGCCTTTTATATATATATATATATATTATCGATTTTCTGCACTATTGTAAGAACTGCAACCTTGAAACTTCTGAATATCGTTTCTTATGTCTTTGTCTATGAGTGTATCAAATTTGATTAAAATCGGACCACTCCTTCATATATATATGAGTTTCATTTAATATGGCATACAATAAAAAGCTAAAATCTTAAGAATGCGACAGGGGAATTTCTACGGGAATTTACTGTCGTATAACTCACAATGAGCTTATTAACTGGACAGTTAAGATTTATTAGAAATTTAAAATAGGGCAACTGTTGATTTTTCACGTGCTAAAACTAGTTAAAAACAAATCCTACTCACAAGAATAAGACCTTACTATTAAATGCAGACATAAATTAATCGGGAAACATTCATTGACATCGATCCTTAGATAGCTGCATTATTTTGGTGAACTGTATTAGTGAATGCACTCGTGGAAATTAGTTTCAGAAAATAAATATTTTGTGGGTGTACCTAGCTGCATTTTAACAACGCCCGACTGTTACTTGTGAATAAAGAATTTTAGAGACGAGATATGAAGTCTACTTACTTTTTAAACCGTTGACCAATTGCACGCAAAGATAATGTCGGTTGTCGCTAACGATGAACGCCTAAAAATAGCAGATCAATTACTGTGTCTTATTTTATTTCTAGTGCTAGATTTTGTCCGGTTGTCAAATACGTCATTCCGAGATCAACAAAATTTATTAACCGCAGACTTTCCCCGGACTTGTCCAATTTACACACTTTGGGCGACTTGCCATCTTATAATGGTTAGCAATCTGGTTTCGCTCATTATAACCGCTGAGTAACAAGTTCCATCCTCACTGAATGCCCATATCAGCGCTAAGATAAATTTAGTACCATATTTTATTTTGCATAATACGAAATTTTTTGAACTAAAAAGGCAAGAAAGAAGAGGTCATATCATATAAAAGTACACATATTCATAAATTTTTAAAAAGTCCAAAATCTATCTTATTTTAAGCAGCAATATTGCAAGTACACTCAGCACATTAGATAATAAAACACAAAATAGGCAGGTGTTGATAACAATTGTTTACAAAAGGTATTTGACATTTGTTCTTTGGAAATCCGCGTCACTTGTCACAAAGACAGGAAATTCACTGAAATCGATTAAATAAATTAATAAAATGAATGCATAAGATCAATCAATTTTTGATAACATAAATGTTAAAATAAAGCACTTTTCTCCAAAACTTCGAAAATAATTTTTGAAATGGAAATTTGGAGAAAATACACAAAATCGTTAAATATCCAATCCATTTGTATTCTTGCCTAAGCTCGTCAAGTATGTTACGTATGTTTTAGGGCTTTCGGAGTAGTTTCGCTGTACAAGTTGAATAGATCCGGTGGAAAGACACATCCTTGTTTTACACTCGTTTCTTTCTTTAAACTCATTTCCTGTCCGTATGCAGCCGGTTTGCTGCCGGTAGAGGTTCTTGATTACTCTAATGTCTTTCCCAAATATTTCTAGGTCTCTGAGCATTTCTATCAAGTCTTTGTGGCATACTTTGTCAAACACCTTTGTGTAGTCTATAAAACACAGGTACACACCCTTCTTCATTTGTATTGTCATTTATGATAACATTATAAGCATATCGTGAAAAATTAACTATTTTCGTGAAATAAATGTACTCTGTACGGAAACTAGCCTCATCTTTGTTTCAAGGACATCTGAAAAAAAGGATGGGCGATGGACATTGTCATCAAGAGTGGAGAAGATGTCAACAACGCTCGCTCACGATGGAGACACAATTTACACGGGGGACTGGAGCAAGGAGAAGGGAAATGAAGGCTTGTCGCCGGGGAAAAGGGCGCTCGACGGAAAGAAAACAGCAAGACGACATCGGGGAAGAGCGTCTTCGCATGCATTCGATGCAATCAAGACTGTAACTCCCGTGTGGGCCTGTACAGCCAAAACGAATGCTGTACCGCTGATGAATAACTCCTTGGGCACAGATCCATGAGGCCCTTCAAGACCAACGAAGCCACATTAAAATGAACAATTTAGAAATATTCCATAGTGATAGCTTTTTGAGGGGATCGTTTTATACACAAGTATGAAATAATTTCTTTCCTGTTTTTAGTTTCAGAATCACGGGATGTTATTATACCCATTCGTATTATACACAAGAAAAAATGTACACCATTATCCAGTTCATTATTCAGATACTTTAATTTTATTTGTTTATTTTGTCCATTTCACAGAAGTTTTCTTTTACGCTTTTCTATCATAACCTTTTAAATAATTCTTTGAAATTTACTAAACTTAAAGTACAGTAGTATGCTAAATGAAATAGAGCAACTAAGTGAAAAAGATTGTGTTGCGTCAATCTTTCGAGAGAAGATTTATGTGTGCGTGTGTAACAAAAACAAATAAAACAAAAATAAAACATTTGAAATCCTGAAATTTACTTTATCTCAGGTGCAAATCTCTGGCGTGCATGTACATATAAATATTCATTGATCATAGTCCGACGCAACACACTCTTCTTGCTTTCATTTCTGTCATTTGACTTATTGCCGAATAAAGCTAAATCTTTTGGGAATTTGTGAACATGTGTGGCTAAGTACGCTATTGATTGATAAAATTCAATGTGCGTACTATTTTTTTTATTAAAAGCCGAACTCGGTTCATTACGAATGTGCCATCTATTGGAAGACATGATCATTTAAAGAACAGAAAAGATAAAAAAAAAAATGAAAAGTGCATCACTTATTGCGTAGACGAGTTTTTGCTACCAATCACATTGTACCGCCTTTCCCCACTAACACTTGGGAAATTTTTCCTCGCGCAACACCAGAACCATTGCTTCTTTCCCTTTCAATGCATACGACAGTAAATAACAACAGGCAAACAGAAAATACGCATCACAGCAAATGCATTAAATGAATAAAGAAAAAAACATTCCGCGCTTTAAAAAAAAAATTCATCATCTTGCGTGTTGTTCGTGGAGATGTGTGTGCGTTAGTTTGTGTGTGTGTGTGTGTGTGAGAGAGAGAGAGAGAGAGAGAGAGAGAGAGAGAGAAAGAGAGAGAGAGAGAGAGTGAGAGAGATGTTACAATCAGTAAAAGACAAAAAACTATTTGACGTTAATCATCCATTTATTTACTTTAAACTTTGAAAGTGAAAGTGAAAGTAGAAAATGTTTCTTTAAAAAAGCCTCTTTAATTTTCTCGCCCACGTCATTGCAGCGTTGAATCTAATGAGAAAATATTTTTAAAGCAAAAGGGAAGAATACTACTCATCAAATGACTGCGAACTCGTAATGGGATTACATATAAGTAACCGTTCGATTAAATTATATTTTTTTAAAGGATAAACAAAATCTGTTTTTATGTGGTGATACTTTAATGTATTCAAACGGCGTCAATGTGATAATGGTTTAATTTTGAAGCTTCGCCGTATTTTGCTATGGCTAGTAAGCTAATCTCGCAGACTATTAATTAGATTTTTATTACATAATGTAAATTTGTGACGGAGGCTAGACTATGTATACATTAGTAAATTTACTGAAGAGGCGTCTACTAAACAGGGATTGTTTTCTTAATAAATATCGCCCAATAAAAGGTTCGAAAAACTGTGTCTGAAGGAAAAAAGATTACACAGTGGAAAATAAAGGCTCGAGAATAGTAATGATGAAGGAGGCGTGTGATATGTAGGAAAGTGAAGATGTTAGGAAGAGTGGTAAGGTAAAGATTAAACGACTGGTCCTTGACTTGAAAGGTTCAAATGGTAGTGTTCATGGAATCACACAGACAAGACAATGACAGTTCTGGAGGTGAAAAAAGAACTCTCAGAGTGGAACTTACTTTTTACACTAGATACACGTAGTGCACAAGATATCGGCTCGGAACGAAAAATCGGACAGCCGAGTTCGAATTCTAGTTGAATTCGTTGTATATACTTAAGCACAAATATCCTTGGGAAAGGTATTAATCCGTTTCTTTTCCCTACCAGCTATGGGTTAAATAGCAGAATAGTTTGGGTCCTACAGATTTGGTTGGCAACCAAGCAATGGCAAACTACTGCGGAAAGATTTTCTGTCAAGTCAGTCATGTCTCTTCCGAGACATGATCGCCTAAACGTGTATCACGCATGGCACTGAGGAAATAAGAGTAAGTCAAAGAAGTAACGTGGTGTTTCCTGTCAGTAAAGTTGTAGATTATTTTTCTATGTGCCGTGTCTCTTCAGGACATAGTTGAACATTACCTTCCACATCTCCCTATCCTTTGTACCTCTTAACACCCTTACTCTTGTTACACCTCCTAAACCATCCTCTCTTCCATTCATTTGCTTACGCCCATGTAACGCGTTGTTTCATTTGTATCTCTTTCCCTCTATCAATCCCGTGAGTATCAGATTCTCTAAGCCCTCCTTCTTTATTACATGTCCAAGAAACTTCAGCTGTTTTTCCTGGTATTAAATATAAGTTTGATTTTCGTTCCTATTCTCTCCAAACCTCGTCGTTGCTCACACGTTTGATCTATGGTATCATCAACATCCTTCTGTAGAACAACATTTCGGTTGCTTCAAGTCTCTCCTTTATCTTTGATGAACTGGATTGGTGGAACTAAAACAAGCGTTCTTCTAAAAATGTTTAATGGAAATAGTGATATAGTGGTGACGGGATCCAGAAAATTCATCTAAGGAACATTCGTATCAGAAACATAGGTCTAAGGAACACTCATATGAAGAAATAAATTTGAGTATTTTGTACATGAATATAGTGTTAATTTATTAAAAAACATTATTATATACCAATGGTCCTAAGACGAGAATTTCATGGACCAATCTCCTTAGACGAGTATTCCCTAGATATATGTTCTGAGAACAATATTCTTTATATGACTGTTCCTTAGACCAATGTTAGGAAGCAATATAGGGTGCAGACTATTTTTTATTTATTTAAACATTGAATGTACATCTGAGTTCTACTTGAGCCTGGAGTGAAGTTGCGAGCCTAAATAGACGTTTCATCATCATTTATCCATCACACTAAATGGTGCATAGGGCAGCAAGTTTTTGTTGCTGTTTCTGTAACAAACTGTTTTTTACGGGGCAGGGTTGTTAACTCTGCACCCAGCCCCCAAATCTGGAGGACCGGTGGACCATTCGTGGTCCTTACGTTTACAGTACCTGGTATTCCCAAATGGTCACCCATTTAAGTACTGACCAGGCTCGATGTTGACTTAACTTCGGTGATCGGACAGGAACCGGTGCATTTAACACGATATAGCCGTTGACGAATAGACGTTCAAAGCAGGGATTCTTATTAAGAGAGCAACTGTATATAGTGACTGGAGAAAGCTTAGGGTCTGAACGGTGATGATAAAACGATACATGGTTGGTTTTAGAAATACTGGAAATAACACGCCTGTACAACGGAGAATCTGTAACGTGATCGATACTGACTTGGCGGACCGGCTGCAACCACTCTCTCACTGGCGTGACGTGGCTTCCCTGTGCCTCTTCTATAAGTACTTTTACGGCTTCTGCTCCGATGAACTTAGGTCATTGGTGCCGCCTAGGTACGAATTTACACGAGATACTAGATTAGCAACTAGGTCTCACCCTTTTACAGTGAAACAGATAAGATGTAGCCGTAATTTCAACTCCAACAGTTTCTTTTATCGCGCTTCCCGCCTGTGGAATTCCCTTCCACATGCCTGCTTCCTCGACAGCTACAATCTCCAGGAGTTTAAATGTAAGGTCAATAGACACATCCTAACACACTCACTTGCATCTATTCTCTCACACACTATCACCATCTAACCAACCCTCATTCTCGGTATCCTTACCCGTCTATCACCCTCCTTCTGACATTTCCTATATCTAACCATCCTTTCTCATCACTTCCCCGCTCCTATGTCACCCCCTGCGCAATAGTGGCAGTGGAATGCCTTGCTTGAGGTGAAACGATTAAAAAAAATATCCTTTCCTTTCTCTCCACCTTTGCAACTGTCATCACACTTGTATTCCCATCCTTCTTTTGCTCCTTTCTAACTGGTTCGTCCTTCTCTTCAATCTCCTAATCTTTTTCTCTTATGTAGCCCCCTGCATCAGTGGCGTTAAAAAAAAAAATTCCCCATTGGGCGGCTAGAAGAACCGGTACAAAAGAGATATCGGATCATCTTAGTCTTTTGGAAGTGCGTCCATAAACAGCGGTATCATCTGCATCGATATTCACCAGTGTTCTGTGAATGTTCCTATGTAAGTCGTTAATAAAAAAAAAGCAAAAAGAGTTTAGTACTGAGGAGAGAGTCTTTTGGGGGACACCAGAGTTGTTGTTATGATCGTTGAGAGACTGGCTTTTCATAGCAACTTTAGTGGAGAGAAACGACTTGATGATTGCGTTAATTCTCCTAGAGATACTAGTTTCTTACCTCGCTCGCTTATGGTGTTCCATTATTGTGCATCTAACGAAGTTAAAAGACTATTAAATATATAATCTCTATTTCCTAAACTGAGTATGGTGTCCTATTATTTTTGCCTATTATTGTGTCTTATTATGGTGCCCTATTATGGCGTCTTGTTATAATGTCCTATCATTGTGCATCTAACGAAGTCAAGATTATTAAATACATAATTATGTTTCATAAACTGAGTATGATGTTCTATTATGGTGTGCTATTTTCGTGTCCTATTGCCGTGTCCTATTATGGTGTCTTATTATAGTGTCCTATTATGATGTCCTATTATGTTGTTTTATTATTGTGTCATATTATGGTGTGCTATTTTCGTGTCCTATTATGGTGTCCTATTATGGCGCATCTAAAGAATTTAATAGACTATTAAATACGTCATCTCTGTGTTCGCTAAACTGAGTTATCTGCTGTAAAGCGATCATTAACAAGCTCTGAGTTATCTATTATTGTGACCTTGTGCATTGAGCCACTAATATCCCCTCCGTGACCTGCCTAAATCCGATTTTTGCCTAGTCTAACAAATATGCATTTAAGCACATTATTTAATATATTTTTCGGAGATTATCTTTTTTATTTCGCAGAAAAATATATGCAAATACAGACGCATTATTTTCAATGACAGAATAAATTAAAAAAACATAACTGACAGTCTTTTGCTTTATTTAACCCCCAAAACTTCCGTGACCAAAATGGTTAGGTCTACAACCATGAAAAAACAAGCTCCGGAGGTTTGTGATTCGAAATAAAGTAACGTCAGAAGCTATGTCCTGACATCCGATTTCGCAGTTGAAAGGTTTATCGATCCAGAGCGTTGTTATAAGGCATAAAAAGTGTTTAGATGATGGAGCGACACTATTAATAAAATAATTATAGTGAAAATGCTCCATGTAAAAGTTGAAAAAATTAAGCTGCCATTTTCAGTTGAAGATATTACATCAAGAAATATTTAAGCGCGCTTTAAAAATCAATAATGCAGACGGATCTGACTCATTTTCTCTCGCCTTCCACGCACGGTTCAATCCTTCTGGTTTCCTGTTCGGATCGTTTTCTTTTATTTGAGCTTGCCGTAAAATTTATGATTTTATCATCTTTTTTTTTTTTCTTTGTTGTCTTGTCACTATTTTTTCTCCAAAAAATTGTATTTCAGTTGCATTTTTTTCATAAAGTCAACCAGTTAAGTGCCATACGTGATACACGCTTGGGCAGAAGATTATCCCCTAGTAGGTTGCCATTGCAGGCTATAGAACCCAATCTGTTCCGTTATTTAACCCATAACTGGAGGGAAGTGACGGATTGATAACTTTCCCAAGGGTATTTGCGTGTATGTGAATGCAAGGAATTCAACTAGAGTTCGAACTCGGCTCCCCGATTTGTCGTTCCGAGTCGATATCCACTGCACCACAATGTGCATCCTTTCAGAAAGTAACAGACCTAATTAATCGTTAAACTAACGTTAAGAAAATCATTTGCAGAATGTGGGCCTTTATATTTGTGCTTATGGATTTGAAATTTTCCAACTTCTCTTAGTATTGTGGTTAACGTGCGAACTTAACGAATAATTTATAACTAGTCATCAGGAGATGTTATAACAAGGAGACATTTAGTCAGATTTAATATTAATCTAATATAATGTTCTAAATCAATTCGGTTTAATCATATTCACGGCTCATGTTGGAACGTCGACATGGTGTTATGGTTAGCAAGCTTGTCTCCCTAGATCAATTACAACTGAGTAGCGAATTTGATTCTCACTTGATGCTTCACACTTTCGACCTTGTGCCACACCTGAGTTAGGCTTAGAAAATCATCTGGGCATTCCGACGTAGTCTAAAGGTTAGCAAATTTGTCTTGCTAGAGCATTTGCGACTGAGTAATGAATTTGATCATCACTGAGTGCCCCATACTTTCGGTTTTGGGCTACATCTAAGCTACGCTTCGAAAATCGCCATTCACAGCTCATGTAAAGAAAGCGCTCATTACTTTGTTTTATCTGAATACAGATTTTCACTTCGGATCCATAACTGACACTAGTTAATCTTCAAGTAAACAAAAAGCAATGTTGTTTTTTTTTTTACCCCGGAGTTGAGCCGACATGTATTTTCTGACTGATCTGTTGGCGACTGGCTAAAAGAACAGTATTTCAAATAGTAATTTTTAAGTATTTACTGGTATTTAGGAGAAGAATATTTCGGTTGCCATTATTTTCTGCTGTAGACTGGTTGTCAACTAAAACTATAGAACCCAATCTGTTCTGCTATTTGACCCATACCTGGAGGGAGAAGCGGAAAATCATACTTTTCCTTAGGATATTTGTGCGTAAGTGCATGCGACAAATTCAACTGGAATTCCAACTCGACTCCCCAATTTTCTGTTCCGTCCCGATAACTCGGTTCGAACGGACGTGCAGATAAAGAATTGACAAGAAAACGAAAAAATTCTCTAATTCTTTGACTTCTGACGCGCGGTAGATAATGCCATAGTTGAATTCGCATACAATTCAGACGACGAAATTAACTTTTGAGCTTATTTTACAAGAGACGAGCTAATTAAAGCAGCAAATGAGAAGATGAGAAAAACAAAACTTCTGTTGAGAAAATTATCATCAGTAGAACGTGAAAAATACTGTAATGTTGTAATACCGAGAAAACCAAGAGAAATTTGCTTTGGAGAAACGGTAAGTATTCTTACTAAAATGTTTAACAAGCGAAGATAATAAATACTCGTTGAAAGTGCTTAAATTTGACGATAAAAGAAGAGAAATATTTTGTCATATATGCTAGAATCGATAACAAGGAGTGTGAAAGATTCAGATTAAACGAACTGACTCCGGAGACAGTAAAAGATTAATTTTCGTTCAAGGGTTAAAGGCGAAAATAGAAGCAGAAATACGTGCTAAAATCCTAATCAACAACTAACACTACAAGAAATATGGAACGAATGTTAAAGAATCCAAAATCTGAGACGCGATAAGGAGAAAATTGAAGAAAAAGAATGCACATATATACAAGCCAAAGAAAAAAATGTGGAAAAAGAAAATTGGATCCATCTTTCAGAAGATTACATCTCGAAGATGACTGTCCCTAAAAGAATTTAAAGTGCTACAAGTGTATAAAATGTAGCACAGTAGTCACACAGTAAAACTAAAGAAAGGACATTTTCTAAGAGAAAAAAATCGTACACAGCGTTAAGACAGAAATGACAGAAACCCAAAGAAAGTTTGTGAATGTGAAAATTAATAATGTGGATATAAAAATGCAACTAGATACTGATAGTGATATCACAATAATCAACAAAGCCACATGGAAAGCAAATGAAAAAACTATATAAAAAAGAACTTCGAAAATAACACGCGGCGTCTTAGATGAGAAATTATTTGTTATTGGTGAAATTACTTTCTTTTCGTAACAAATGTTTAAAAGCTAAGGCTTATGTGCAAAAATACTTCAAAATCTATTTTGTAATAACTCGATGAAATTACTCGAGTTATGGGATTAACCTATAAGTATTTATTGCCAAAAATATAATTAGAACAGTTAAAAAAAACAATGTAAAAATTTAAAGGAAGAATTAAAAAATATTTTCTGGATGGTCTGTCAGATAAGTTATGTTGGTGTTCCAATCTCAAAGATTTCAAGTGAAAAAAATGGTCGACGCCAGTATTTGAACTAAAACGCAATGGATCAAGTTAACGAAGAATTAGACAGATTTGATAAAATGGGTATAAATGAAAAAATTGACTATTCGAAATGGGCACCAACATCAGTGAATGTAAAGAAAAAAATACTAAAGTTACTGATTGTACTGATTTTTCGACTGAGCTAAACAAATGTTTAGAACCACATAACTAATCATTACCGGTCCAGATAAATTTTTTGCGAAATTAAATTGCAGAAAAACTTTTGAAGCTGGGGCTTTCGGAGTCGTATTCGCAAATACAGTTTGAAGAAGAATGTTCAGAGTTAATACGATAAATACGCACAATGTAATGTATACGTCCAACCGACTTCCTTTTGGGATAAAAGTGGCTCCAGGCATATATCAACAAGCTATGGACACTATGACTGCAGATTGTGATTTCGCAGTTGCTTATCCGTAAGATATATTAATGTGTATCTTAGTGATAATATATCGAGTATACAAAATGAATTAAAAAAATACGAGAGTACGGGTTCAAAAACAATGAGGAAAAGTGAGAATTGTTTTTACCTAAAATCAAGCACCTAGGACAAAAATATTGACAAAAATTGTCCTCAACCAGATCCGTCGAGAGAAGTGCAGTTAAGAATATGCCTTCTTTAACAAACGTTACTAGGCTACAAGGACTAGAAAGTACTAGGCTACAAGTACTAGAAAGTACTAGGCTACAAATACTAGAAAGTACTAGGCTACAAGGACTAGAAAGTACTAGGCTACAAGTACTAGAAAGTACTAGGCTACAAGGACTAGAAAGTACTAGGCTACAAGGACTAGAAAGTACTAGGCTACAAGTACTAGAAAGTACTAGGCTACAAGGACTAGAAAGTACTAGGCTACAAGTACTAGAAAGTACTCGGCTACAAGTACTAGAAAGTACTAGGCTACAAGGACTAGAAAGTACTAGGCTACAAGTACTAGAAAGTACTAGGCTACAAGGACTAGAAAGTACTAGGCTACAAGTACTAGAAAGTACTAGGCTACAAGTACTAGAAAGTACTAGGCTACAAGGACTAGAAAGTACTAGGCTACAAGTACTAGAAAGTACTAGGCTGCAAGGACTAGGAAGTACTAGGCTACAAGGACTAGAAAGTACTAGGCTACAAGGACTAGAAAGTACTAGGCTACAAGGACTAGAAAGTACTCGGCTACAAGGACTAGAAAGTACTAGGCTACAAGTACTAAAAAGTACTAGGCTACAAGGACTAGAAAGTACTAGGCTACAAGTACTAGAAAGTACTAGGCTACAAGGACTAGAAAGTACTAGGCTACAAGGACTAGGATGTACTAGGCTACAAGGACTAGAAAGTACTAGGCTACAAGGACTAGAAAGTACTAGGCTACAAGTACTAGAAAGTACTAGGCTACAAAGACTAGAAAGTACTAGGCTACAAGGACTAGAAAGTTATTATCAAGTCATAGTTAAGTGCCATACGTGATACAACCTTGGCGATCATGTCTTGGAAACATGACTGACTGCGTTTGTATGTTTGCTAACCATGACTATAGAACCCCATCTATCTTGTTATTTAACCCATATCTGGAGAAAGAAGAGACAGATTAACACTTTTCTCAACAGTATTTTCGCGTAAGTGAATGCAACGTATTCAACTACAATTCGAACCTGCCGAGGTTTTGCTCTGGCAGCCAATCCACCGACCCCGAAATTATAATTTTGGCTAAAGAAAGATACTCCGTGGTCAAGACTGCCCATAGATTTTGAAGGCTAAATGAACGGATCGCATTAACCCGAAGCAAAAACTAAAATAAAAGGGCTGAAAAAAAATACAGACTTACAGGTAGGAAAACAGACACACACACAAACATCTTGCCTTTTATATATATATATTGTCGATTTTCTGCACTATTGTAAGACCTGCAACCTTGAAACTTCTGAATATCCTTTCTTATGTCTTTGTCGATGAGTGTATAAAATTGGATTAAAATCGGTCCACTCTTTCTATAATCCGATTTTTTCGATTATCGATATTTATTGGGGGTACCGCGACACAAAACCTAGCTAAGAACACTTGCAGACTCTTATAGTACAACTGTGTAAATTTTCAAGAAAATCGTTTCAGCTGTTTCGGAGTCTATAGGTAACGGACACCCCCACACACAAAGTTCCATTTATAAATTAGTTTTTATATATATATATATATATATATATATATATATATATATATATAGATAGATAGATAGATATGTATGTATGTATATATAGGTTCCATTAAAAATGACAGACAAGGTATTATCATTAATTTTTTTATATACTTTTTCATGTGCTTGTATAATTTTTTTTCCAGAACTCAAATTATACAAGAATTGTCCAAAGCTTTTGTACTTTCGAGGACTTTCGAGTAAAATAAAATTAATTCTTATAAGTATAGCCGAAAGCGCTCGAAAGAAAAAACCCTTTGGACAATTCTTATATAATTTGAGTTCCGGAAAAAAAAAATCATACGAACACATGAAAAAATATATATAAAAATATTTAATAATAATAGTTTGTCTGTCATTTTTAATGAAACCTGTATAAAAGAGAGATTGTTGTCCAAATACACAATATATATATATATATATATATATATATATATATATATATATATCTTTGAGTTTGTGTCTTGTCTTTAACGGCATATCAACCTCTGTGGGTTATTTAATGCCAAAAAGGTGGTGAGGTTTTAAGATATTTTTTTAAATGTTCAGTTATTGTAAGAAGGTTGATTTAGTCAGATTTTTTATCTTAGAAACTGAAAATGTCTTTTAATTTTGAATTAAAATATGTATTGCTGGTAATAATTATTTTTTCCTTCAAAAATGTTTTATGGTAATATTATTATTATTATTATTATTATTATTATTATTATTATTATTATTCTCTTCAAAAATATATTGTTGGTAATATTTTTCATTCAAAAATGTATATTTTTCTATAAATATCTTTTTATACTTTCATAGTGTTTTGCTCCCAGTTTGGGGTGGCTAAACTATTTGCCCATAGCTGGGACCCTGACAGGTGCTACCACTCCGGGTCAGGGTGAACCTGGGAACAACTGCAATGAAGAGGTGGTTCCAAGTTCCTCACAACCTCCAAATCAGAGGCCTTGCTGCAGGATGCAGTTTATGGTCATACCCAGGACCAATATATATATATATATATATATATATATATATATATATATATATAGAGAGAGAGAGAGAGAGAGAGAGATAAATATATGACCATCAATACATATTTATAATAAAATTACGAACAATACGCACATACTGAGATACTGATAAGGATTTTAAGCATACCATGGACTGAACATGTGAACAATGATGAAGTTTCAGATAAGATGAAAAAAAAGGACATTTATACTTAGAATAAGAAAAGACAGTTAAATTTTCTACGGCAAAATGATGAAAGATGGATTGAAAAACTTAAAACACATATGACATATTAAAGGCCAGATGCCCAGAGGAAAACAGCATATACTTATCTAACATCTATTGTGTAAATGTTTGACAGAAAAAGAATTAGCAGAGATAACTAAAAAAAAAAAAATTTACAAAGAGCTATAAAGAGCAAGAAATTTTGGGCAGCCATGTTTGTCAACGTTCTGAAGAGACACGGCGCAAAGATCACAACGTGAGATACATTTAAATTGCGTCTAAGAGCAAGTGCTAAAGTATGAACATTTTTCTAGTAAAAATACCAACAATACCTTTTTATGGTAAAAAATATGAACAGAAATATATTTTTGTAAAAGAAACTTATAATTCTTTGAAGAAAATTAAATTTCGGCATTAAGTGACCTATAATGTGTTGAGATGACGCTAAATGAACAAACAATAATAATAATCTTAAATTAACGAAATCGATTGCTTTACCAATCCATTGCTGGGGCGTTCAAAATTAACAATTATCGGATTTATTTGCAAGAAGTTTCACAAACGTAGTCCAGATGTTAATGAAGATATTTTTTAATGTAGCCATCTTCAGGTCCTCTGACTGAGTGTTTTGAGTAGATGGTGGGAGGGCGTCGATTAAGTCAGTGGGGTCATGAATAATAAAAAAATCGTCTACTAAAATTATTTCGTGTCAAAAACCACAAAACTAGCCCTCTCTTTTAAGGAACCTTTCGGAACAACAGATTAACTGCGGCATCAACCTTCTCCAATTCTCCTCCACACTGAAGATCGGGATTGAACGAGGGGTCGAGTATCTTGCCACGGCCTGTCCATTTCTCCAGAGTGAGGACCGAGGAGAGGATAAAAACTCTATGATTCCACCCACAAGCCAACCAGACACCACGGTTAATTCTGGCCCCTGCTACTTCTCATACGTCTTTGTGTATCTCTTTCTTACAAGCGTAGATATATGGTAAACATAGGCAAGGTACTTGGTTCAGATGATGACATCAGGTAATTCTGCGTTGTGTAGGAAATGTGCCAGTGCAAAAACGTATAACCTTAACAAATAGATCTGTACAACACGAAAGGTTTCAATATTACCTCGTTCACTTCCACCATAACTCCAGGGAACGTTAACAAAAGACAAATCCAGTTGCGAAATACAGTTTTAATCCAGTCGCAGTCAGGACAACTTATACGAATAGATGGATTGATCTGAATTGACCAGCGTGGTTTCACAGTCGACTTTCTTTATGATCGCGCCTACCAAATGCAAATTTTCTTGGAATTCTCAGCTCAATCGGTTTACTAAAACCCCCACTACACCCTTATGGAAGCATTGCCGAATACGCCCCTCATTCCCCCAGTTTTTGTATATCAGCACCGCAAGCGGACAATGTTTTCGGCCACTTCATGTATATTTCAGGATGTGCATTGTGGTGCAGTGGATATCGACTCTGAACGAGAAATCAGTAGTGCCGAGTTCGAATTCCATTTGAATTCGTTGCATTCACCTACGCATAAATATCCTTTGGAAAAGTATTAATTCGTCACTTCTACCTCAAGCTATAGGTCAAATAGCAGGACAGATTGGTTTCTATAGCCTTGGTTGGCAACCAGTCTAACGCAGAAAGTAAACACAACCTAGTGCTGGAAAATCTTCTGCCCAGTCAGTCATGTCCCTTTCGAGACACTGATCACCCAATCGTGCGTCACGTACGGTATTTAACTGACTGACAAGTATATTTCGCACAGAACACCATCGACTGTTCGTCCCAAATGCTTCACAAGGGTGTAGTGGAGATCTTTACACAGTAACTTTTTTACAGTGAGCCGCCCTGAGTTTTAAATTGGGTAAAACTTTAGGATAAAAGACACAACAGCAGGCGTTCCGGGAAAAATGTAAACTACAAAAAGAATATACAAGAATCATTCGACTAGTGCAGCTAATGTGTACATTAAAATATACGCACTAATTGAAAACGCATTAATCAAATATAATAACTTTTTTTTTTTTTAATCATTTCACCCCGAGCAAGGCGGAAATGCCACTGATGTGCAGGGGGTTACATAAATGTAGACAGATTAATTAGAAAAGTGTGAGGAGTACAAACTAGTTAGAAAGGAACAATAGAAAGCTGAGAAAGCAGGTGCGATGACAGATACATAGGTGGGGAGAAAGGGAAGGTTATACAGGGGGGAGGAGAGAGCTAGAGTCCAGTGGTTAGTAGATGAGTATTGACTTTGCATTTAAATTTCTGGAGGTTGTAGCCGTCAGGAAAGCAAGATTACGGGAGCGAGTTCCACAGGCGGGAAGTGCGAGAGAGGAAGCTGCAGGAGTAGAATTGTCGTCTGCATTTAACCTGACTGTGAATGGGTGGGACCCAGTTGCCAGTTTGGTTGCACGAGTAAACACCTGTTGAGGAGGCATCAGTGACTTAAGCTCGTCCGAGCAGAAGCCATGAAATTATATAGGAAATAATGTAATTTTAACCTCAAATTTTAGTCTCATTTGTAATTAATTTCAAATTTGTGTACATTTTGATTAAAATATAGATACGAATAAAATACAATAAAAATGCTATAAATTGATGTTTATTAATCGGATTTTTTTAATGAAAAATTTCGAGTAGTTTGCTGCATGTTATTCTTCCGTACTTCATATCATTTGCGGTACTGAGAAATCACCCCTTCAATTTCTCTGCAAATTTGCCGGCTTCATCAGAATCTGATTCTAAATATTTTCCTTTAAATTCTTCGATGACCTTGAAAAATGTTTTTAATTCCTTCTTTGTCATCTTATGCTGGTGGGTCGGTATGGTTTCTTCAAAGTCTTCAAATTCTTCAATGTCTTCTCTTAAAAAAACGACTTCGTTTTTTTTTGCGTCGAAAAAAATTAGCTTAGAAATTACATTTTTATCGATGTTATTCCAAATATCTATAATTTCTTTTATTTCATCGATATTTTTAAAAACTTTGCCTTTCATTTTTCTTTTCATTGATTTAACTATATTTTCAATAGTATTTAAATCGGGTGACTGTGACATCCACTCTAATAGTTCTAGTTTAATTGTTTTTTTAAAGAACCCTATGTTATATATATTTTCTATTTTTAGAAATTTTCCAAACATACAATCATTAATATTTTAACCTGACAATTTTATTTATAAATGTGCATATCTTTTATATTTCGTTATAAATTCGTTGCAAATTTTTCTATAATCATTCATTTTTTTTATTAGCAATCAACATGAATTCAATTTTAAAACCTTCAAAACAAACATGAAAACAAAAAAAAATATTCAATAAATTTTAAAAGGACACATCTTTAAATTTTAATTAAAATTTCTTTTAATTCAAATATGAATTTTTATTATCGGCTCATATCAAATTTATCTATTTATACCGTCTATTTTGTTTTTGTAAACAACTGTAATCCCTTAGATAACGTAATACTTGACAAACAAAATAGTTATTCATTTTCAATTTTCAGATTTTAGAAAATTTGTAATTAATCATTTGCTATAAAAAATCAGTTTTCAATTACTCTGGTTGAACTGGAGAATGTTTTACCACATTAGTCAAATATTAGACATGCACTAACTGAATTTTGGTATAACAAAATTTTAGCGCACTAATCGAAAATGAATTACTCGAATGCACATTAATCGAAGGATTCCTGTGATTTTCTTTGAAGCCTTCAAAATAAACAATTACTTTCATATGAAGAGATTCTAAAGATCGCTACACAAGAAAATGCATTCTCAGCAGTTGTTTCTTTTGAAATGCCTCATATGGTGATAAGCTTCAAGTGTAATTTCGTCACTTTTTCACAGTGAACGGAAAGAAAAGACAATTACAGTACGACAATTAGGTTAAATACACCATTACTAAAGGATTTGAAAGTAGATTACTCGATTGTCAAATTCTATGCCGACAATTTCCCATCGGCTAATTCAGATAAGTATTACTCAGTTTTTATAAATGAGAACTGCAGCCGACATTTTCTTGTCGTGGGCTTTCATTCGCTGTCTGCAGCTTAAATCCTTGAAACAAAGTGTTTTTTTGAAATGTAAACGTTTCTTTTCAAAGTTATTGCCCGTCGTGACAACTAGCAGTTCTACTTTAAATGTAGGGGTTAGTTAATTAATTTCAAGAAATTAATAGCAAAGCAAAATGGTTTCTTGTTTTGACGCAATATATTCTAAGAATCCCGAAAGAATATATCTGTGAAAGAAGCGTTAATAGTAAAATAATAATGAAAATGATAATTTATTTGATTAATCAAACAAAGAGAAAATTAAACATTTCGTAAGCACCCCACCATATTTAACATAGGAAACCCTAGTGCAAGAACCAAGGACAAGGGCCCCCCACCACCATGCAGGACAGATTGGTTTCTATAGCCTTGGTTGGCAACCAGTCTAACGCAGAAAGTAAACACAACCTAGTGCTGGAAATTCAGCCCCCCACCACCATGCGCAGGATCGGGCAATTTGTTTGTCTATTTTTATCAGCCGTGTCTTTGTCCTTATAGCTATGACTGAGTTGTTCTTTGCCGAAGACAGAGATATTGACTGAAAATTGTGAGATCTCGCAGAACTCTTAGTATTTACCAAAGTCCTCCACATAGAGGCGGTATGTGTCACAAGGTCGGGTTTAACGTGGGCTTTCTAAGCTCGTACACTCTGCCAAAAATTTCCTAGTGGAACTGGATTCTTGTCTATATTCCCCTAACCCTAACCCTAACTCGCCTGAGTCTCCCTCCACCCGATGACAGAGAGTCCGACAAGCGTGAGTTCGCACTCAACTGTATGTATTTACCTAAATCCTTCCTACCGAGGCGGAATACAACACAAGGTCAGTTTTTAACGTGAGAATACTCGAGCGCGTACGCCCTCAGAACAAAATTCCCCAGACCCCGCATAATCGGAATCAGTTTCTTGTCTATTTTTCCTCGGGCTTAGCCTCGTCTGAGTTCTTCTCCGCTCCAATCTCTTTAGTTCGCGCGAAACTCTGGGTGTTTACCCTGAGTCAACCTACTAAGACTGGTTATGATATAAGGTTGGGGTTTACGTCAGAAACCCCAGCGCGGGCTATCGAGCTAAACTTCAAAACTGGTACTAAGCCCGTCTTTTCTTCCCAGTAGACAGAGCCTCAACTGAGTCGAACTCTACCCGAAGGCAGAGAGCTTGTCTGACAGCTGTCAGACAAGCTCTCTGCGCGGAACTTTGAAGGTGTACTCTTTATGAGTTATTTATTTTATTTCTCTTACCAGATGTCTTATTTACTCATCAACATCATCACACTAGTTAGATATTTTTTTTAACATTGTTGTTTATTTCTTAGTATCCACTTCCACCTTTTTCTGGCAAGTCCGCCACGTACTGAACTTTGTATTTCTTTCGTTTTGGAACAACCACTACTTTTTCCGTACGTTTCCTTTTTCTGGTACTCATACTTCTACGTTCCACGAATTCTTAATGTGTTGGTACGTCAAAGATATCATACAATACTTGCATAGGTTCTTCCTTTCTTTCGGCCTTTTCTTCGGTAAATCTTTTCTTAAACTCAGTTCTTTTTGTGGTTCCATTTTTCCCTCCGTATCTCGTCTAAGATTTAGGATTCTCTGACATTTGTCCCATATTTTTGTAGTGTTAGTTTTTAATTCTGTTCCAGTTTCCTTTGGATTTTAGCACTTATTTCTGCATCTTTTTTCGCCGTTAACTCTTGAACAAAAATTAACCCTTTAAATATATCGGAGTCAGCTCGTTTAATCTGAATTTTTCACACTCCTTGTTAACGATTCCAGCATATTTTACAAAATATTTTTTCTTTTTTTGTCGTCAGACTTATAGATTTCCAACGAGTATTGAACAACAAACATCTTTCGCTAATAAGTTTAATAATTGTATTTACCGTTTCTTCAAAGCAAATTTCTTCTGGTTTTCTTGGTAGTAGAAAATTACAGTGTTTGTCATGTTCTATTGATGCTAACTTTTTCAACAGAAGTTTTTTTCGTCTTCCCATTCGCTGCATTATTCTGTAAATTTTCTCGTATCTTCTAAAATAAGTAGAAAACTTGATTCCATCATCTGAATTGTTTGTGAATTCAGCGATGGCATTTTCCACCGCGTTGGGAGTGAACAAAATTGGAGAATTTCCCGCTTTCTTTCGAATTATTTCAATTAACTGTTGTTGTTGCTGTTTCTGGAGTTCTAAAAACTGCTCCCGTTGTTGCTACTCTAAACGACACTAACGTGGTTCTAAAAACTGCTCCCGTTGTTGCTACTCTAAACGACATAACGTGGTTCTAAAAACTGCTCCCGTTGTTGCTACTCCTAAACGACACTAACGTGGTTCTAAAAACTGCTCCCGTTGTTGCTACTCTAAACGACACTAACGTGGTTCTAAAAACTGCTCCCGTTGTTGCTACTCTAACGACACTAACGTGGTTCTAAAAACTGCTCCCGTTGTTGCTACTCTAAACGACACTAACGTGGTTCTAAAAACTGCTCCCATTGTTGCTACTCTAAACGACACTAACGTGGTTCTAAAAACTGCTCCCGTTGTTGCTACTCTAAACGACACTAACGTGGTTCTAAAAACTGCTCCCGTTGTTGCTACTCTAAACGACACTAACGTGGTTCTAAAAACTGCTCCCGTTGTTGCTACTCTAAACGACACTAACGTGGTTCTAAAAACTGCTCCCCACGGTGCTACTCTAAACGACACTAACGTGGTTCTAAAAACTGCTCCCGTTGTTGCTACTCTAAACGACACTAACGTGGTTCTAAAAACTGCTCCCGTTGTTGCTACTCTAAACGACACTAACGTGGTTCTAAAAACTGCTCCCGTTGTTGCTACTCTAAACGACACTAACGTGGTTCTAAAAACTGCTCCCGTTGTTGCTACTCTAAACGACACTAACGTGGTTCTAAAAACTGCTCCCGTTGTTGCTACTCTAAACGACACTAACGTGGTTCTAAAAACTGCTCCCGTTGTTGCTACTCTAAACGACACTAACGTGGTTCTAAAAACTGCTCCCGTTGTTGCTACTCTAAACGACACTAACGTGGTTCTAAAAACTGCTCCCGTTGTTGCTACTCTAAACGACACTAACGTGGTTCTAAAAACTGCTCCCGTTGTTGCTACTCTAAACGACACTAACGTGGTTCTAAAAACTGCTCCCGTTGTTGCTACTCTAAACGACACTAACGTGGTTCTAAAAACTGCTCCCGTTGTTGCTACTCTAAACGACACTAACGTGGTTCTAAAAACTGCTCCCGTTGTTGCTACTCTAAACGACACTAACGTGGTTCTAAAAACTGCTCCCGTTGTTGCTACTCTAAACGACACTAACGTGGTTCTAAAAACTGCTCCCGTTGTTGCTACTCTAAACGACACTAACGTGGTTCTAAAACTGCTCCCGTTGTTGCTACTCTAAACGACACTAACGTGGTTCTAAAAACTGCTCCCGTTGTTGCTACTCTAAACGACACTAACGTGGTTCTAAAAACTGCTCCCGTTGTTGCTACTCTAAACGACACTAACGTGGTTCTAAAAACTGCTCCCGTTGTTGCTACTCTAAACGACATAACGTGGTTCTAAAAACTGCTCCCCGTTGTTGCTACTCTAAACGACACTAACGTGGTTCTAAAAACTGCTCCCGTTGTTGCTACTCTAAACGACACTAACGTGGTTCTAAAAACTGCTCCCGTTGTTGCTACTCTAAACGACACTAACGTGGTTCACAAAACTGCTCCCGTTGTTGCTACTCTAAACGACACTAACGTGGTTCTAAAAACTGCTCCCGTTGTTGCTACTCTAAACGACACTAACGTGGTTCTAAAAACTGCTCCCGTTGTTGCTACTCTAAACTTGGCTTACTAACGTGGTTCTAAAAACTGCTCCCGTTGTTGCTACTCTAAACGACACTAACGTGGTTCTAAAAACTGCTCCCGTTGTTGCTACTCTAAACGACACTAACGTGGTTCTAAAAACTGCCTCCCGTTGTTGCTACTCTAAACGACACTAACGTGGTTCCATAAAAACTGCTCCCGTTGTTGCTACTCTAAACGACACTAACGTGGTTCTAAAAACTGCTCCCGTTGTTGCTACTCTAAACGACACTAACGTGGTTCTAAAAACTGCTCCCGTTGTTGCTACTCTAAACGACACTAACGTGGTTCTAAAAACTGCTCCCGTTGTTGCTATAAACGACACTAACGTGGTTCTAAAAACTGCTCCCGTTGTTGCTACTCTAAACGACACTAACGTGGTTCTAAAAACTGCTCCCGTTGTTGCTACTCTAAACGACACTAACGTGGTTCCGCAAAACTGCTCCCGTTGTTGCTACTCTAAACGACACTAACGTGGTTCTAAAAACTGCTCCCGTTGTTGCTACTCTAAACGACACTAACGTGGTTCTAAAAACTGCTCCCGTTTGTTGCTACTCTAAACGACACTAACGTGGTTCTAAAAACTGCTCCCGTTGTTGCTACTCTAAACGACACTAACGTGGTTCTAAAAACTGCTCCCGTTGTTGCTACTCTAAACGACACTAACGTGGTTCTAAAAACTGCTCCAGTTGTTGCTACTCTAAACGACACTAACGTGGTTCTAAAAACTGCTCCCGTTGTTGCTACTCTAAACGACACTAACGTGGTTCTAAAAACTGCTCCCGTTGTTGCTACTCTAAACGACACTAACGTGGTTCTAAAAACTGCTCCGTTGTTGCTACTCTAAACGACACTAACGTGGTTCTAAAAACTGCTCCCGTTGTTGCTACCTAAACTTGTACTAACGTGGTTCTAAAAACTGCTCCCGTTGTTGCTACTCTAAACGACACTAACGTGGTTCTAAAAACTGCTCCCGTTGTTGCTACTCTAAACGACACTAGCGTGGTTCTAAAAACTGCTCCCGTTGTTGCTACTCTAAACGACACTAACGTGGTTCTAAAAACTGCTCCCGTTGTTGCTACTCTAAACGACACTAACGTGGTTCTAAAAACTGCTCCCGTTGTTGCTACTCTAAACGACACTAACGTGGTTCAAAACTGCTCCCGTTGTTGCTACTCTAAACGACACTAACGTGGTTCTAAAAACTGCTCCCGTTGTTGCTGTCAACGACACTAACGTGGTTCTAAAAACTGCTCCCGTTGTTGCTACTCTAAACGACACTAACGTGGTTCTAAAAACTGCTCTTGTTGCTACTCTAAACGACACTAACGTGGTTCTAAAAACTGCTCCCGTTGTTGCTACTCTAAACGACACTAACGTGGTTCTAAAAACTGCTCCCGTTGTTGCTACTCTAAACGACACTAACGTGGTTCTAAAAACTGCTCCCGTTGTTGCTACTCTAAACGACACTAACGTGGTTCACAAAACTGCTCCCGTTGTTGCTACTCTAAGCAACACTAACGTGGTTCTAAAAACTGCTCCCGTTGTTGCTACTCTAAACGACACTAACGTGGTTTAAAACTGCTCCCGTTGTTGCTACTCCTAAACGACACTAACGTGGTTCTAAAAACTGCTCCCGTTGTTGCTACTCTAAACGGCACTAACGCTGGTTCTAAAAACTGCTCCCGTTGTTGCTACTCTAAACGACACTAACGTGGTTCTAAAAACTGCTCCCGTTGTTGCTACTCTAAACGACACTAACGTGGTTCTAAAAACTGCTCCCGTTGTTGCTACTCTAAACGACACTAACGTGGTTCTAAAAACTGCTCCCGTTGTTGCTACTCTAAACGACACTAACGTGGTTCTAAAAACTGCTCCCGTTGTTGCTACTCTAAACGACACTAACGTGGTTCTAAAAACTGCTCCCGTTGTTGCTACTCTAAACGACACTAACGTGGTTCTAAAAACTGCTCCCGTTGTTGCTACTCTAAACGACACTAACGTGGTTCTAAAAACTGCTCCCGTTGTTGCTACTCTAAACGACACTAACGTGGTTCTAAAAACTGCTCCCGTTGTTGCTACTCTAAACGACACTAACGTGGTTCTAAAAACTGCTCCCGTTGTTGCTACTCTAAACGACACTAACGTGGTTCTAAAAACTGCTCCCGTTGTTGCTACTCTAAACGACACTAACGTGGTTCTAAAAACTGCTCCCGTTGTTGCTACTCTAAACGACACTAACGTGGTTCTAAAAACTGCTCCCGTTGTTGCTACTCTAAACGACACTAACGTGGTTCTAAAAACTGCTCCCGTTGTTGCTACTCTAAACGACACTAACGTGGTTCTAAAAACTGCTCCCGTTGTTGCTACTCTAAACGACACTAACGTGGTTCTAAAAACTGCTCCCGTTGTTGCTACTCTAAACGACACTAACGTGGTTCTAAAAACTGCTCCCGTTGTTGCTACTCTAAACGACACTAACGTGGTTCTAATTTCTCGTCGTCACTGTTATTATGTGTGCCGCCTGACCAAAAAAAAAAAAAAAAAAAAAGAAGCTATTTTTTTTCCTACTCAGTATAAGTTTCGATTCCTCGTCGCCATTGTTATACCTTGCTATTAAAGGTTATAATATTATGTCTCAACTGACTCCAACGGTACACTTGCAAACAATCTATTAGAACTCTCTCGGAAATCTGGATATTTACTCAAAACCTCCCCAGTGAGACGGGATGTGACACAAAGTCGAGTTTAACCAGGGTGGGGAATTCATACACCCGAACCAACTGTCAAAATTTTCGCAGTGCCAGCAACCGCAGAATCAAGCACTTAACATTGTTTATTTTTCTCAGCCGGGTCTCCGTCCGTAGACAGTGCCCCGACTGAGTCGTACTCCACCCGAAGATGGAACGCTTGACAATTGTGAGCTCTTTCGGAACTCTGGGTATTTACCCACAGACTACCTGACGAGGTTGTGTGAATGAATAGCGGAACGGAGGCGGGTAGCCTTACCAAAGAAAGAAAACTGCTAAAAGCTACACTAGATAACACGTTCTTTCAATATCTATCTATCTATCTATCTATCTATCTATCTATCTATGAATTTTGTGTAATTTTGTAGATGAGGATATGTCTATAATGGGATTATTGTAATACAAGACAAGAACAAACTGTGCATGCCACACTAGAGAAAAATATGTGAATAAAACAAACCTAGGCTGTCTGGTTGTTATGTGTCGGTCAGCAAAATGATTATCTATTTTAATGTAATCCGTCAATAACCTAGAGTGGGTCTTGATCACTGAATAATTTTTATTCACTTAGTATAGGATCCGGAGGGGCATGTTGCCATATTGTTTATTTTGTTTCAATAACTGCCATCCTTAACTGAAATTTCAACTTATTTTCTTCTTGCTAATTTTGATTCGTTTTTATAAAATAAAATAAAAATAATCTAAGTAAACAGACGACATCATTCGATCAAGAGAAGATAGGTAGTTTGGAACCACGCCAGATATGTCGAAGAAACTTTAGAATGATTGTGTTTTCCCTTTCTTTTATTTTTCTTTTCATCTTTCCTTTTCCAATGTGTCTTCCCGGTTTTCTTTTCTGTTTTTATTTCCAGTTTTCCTCTTCCCGTTTATTTTCGCTCATTTTCTTCTTTTGTTTTTCTCCTCTGTTTTTATCTTCATTATTCACTTTCTTTCTTTCTTTCTTTCTTTCTTTCTTTCTTTCTTTCTTTCTCTACGTCTGCTCTGTGTTTCTTTCTAGTTTATAGCATCTCTTTTTTTACTTTCAATATTCACTGATTTTTTCTCCTCTTTTACATCGTCTTTCTTTTTTAAAGTCCATTTTATATTTGCTAGAACAATATTTACTTCTCTATCTTTTACCCGACCTAAAGGATTGAAAAATCCCACTCTTTCATCTCTAAATATTTGTTACTTGATAGTAAGCTCAGAAAACAGAGACTTCAACTAGCTGTCAGCTTTTGTCAGTCAAATAAAGAAAATATAAACAAACCACCGACATCTTTGATTGGAACATCGAAAGGGAAATAAAAAACACACATGAATATTGAATAAAGAATGCTTGACAAGGTAAATTGGAGAGAAGAAATAAAGTTGAAGAATGAGGAAGAAGTGGGCAGGAACAAATGGTATTGGTAAAAATGAGATTAGCCATTTTCTTACGGCATTCATTAACGAGACTTGGTTGAAATTTAAAAAAAAACTCTTTCTCTCAGAGCAGGAAAATAGGCTTCTCAGGACTAGTATATGCCATTACTCTTTCTAGCATTGATGGAGGATTCCTCTCTGACTCTTTGTTTAAGGTAATTGTTGTGATGTGGGGTCAGCTGAGGCCCAACACTTAAATCGGCAAAATCAGTTGTGATAGTAGTATTCAATATTCTGCTGGACAATACACCCCAATAGTATGTTCGTTTCTAGACAAATTCCCATCATGAATAAACCACTCCATTCACGATAGTAAGGAGAGTAACCGTCTCTTACCACGACTGTAATAGAGAAAGTTAGAATCTTGATTAATATATATACGAGTGGGCCCGTGCCGTCTAAAATGACGGCAACATATATATTGATGTACCTACAATTGGATATCTTACATTAAGACATAAGGAAACAATCCAAGCCCTTAAGTGTGACAGGAGGGATATATATATATATATATATACATATAGATAGATATGTGTGTGTGTGTGTGTGTGTGTGTGTGTGTGTGTGTGTGTGTGTGTGTGTGTGTGTGTGTGTGTGTCAGATTAAATAAATTACAAACATTGTGTCTGCTTATTTTTAATAAAATCCGTTCATACTCACGGATAATCTTTCGCGTATTATAATTGAAAGATGTAAGAAATGAGCTGTAACTTTGACAGATGATTTTATTATTCATTTCTTGATGTTCCCAAGTACTTTCTATGTCCTTCCGAGATCATCTTTAGGGGTGTGAATTGTGGTCACAAAAAATAATTGCAAAACTGTGTTGCAAAAAATTACTGTAAATTTTCTTCTTGCTTCAAATATAACGGCTATAAATTACTTAGCGTTCATTTGACGTGAAAATTATCCAAAATAGAATTTTTTATGCTGTAATATCATGATCGTGTACATGTTAAAGCATAAAAAACTGTTCTTTTTATAAACATTTTAGAACATTACTACAGTAATCACAGCTGATTCTATTAAATGACGGTTAAGTTTTTTTTAATGAATATTGCCGCGTGGATTTTGCTTTTGTTGTTTTCTTGGTGTAGGATATTTGTGCTATCGACCATTATTTTATTATATTGTGAATGTAGACAGGAATATATTTTTTTATTTTTTGTCCCAAGGGACATTTAAATTGATATATAATGATGGTTTTCTGCAACACATCAGTCAGCGTGGAGTTATTACGGATAATTAAATTAGTAGATTGTATTTTTATGACATATTATTAATTTTAATTTTTTATTAGGATCAACGGGAGATATATTAGTACGAATGAGATTTTTTATGATTTTTTCATCCTGTTTGTAGTTATCATGCATTTGGTTGTAATATAAGTGCTATTTTGTAGTAGTTAGGGCATTCACTTTTATAGTTGAGAGTACAAGAGTTTTTGCTGGTTGTTGTTTTTTATATGGAAAGGTAGTAAAAGTATTATTGTTTGTGTCTGTTAAAATGTCAAGGAAAGGGATTTTGTTATCTTTGTTAAGTTCGTATGTGATATTGAGTACAGAGTTTTTTGAAGGTTTTTGAGTTCTATTATTTTTTTCTATATTTGTAACTAATATAAGAATATAATCAACCTCTCGTACGTAGATGGAGGGTGTTTTAGTGGTGTCAAATATATTATTTCCTAGGTTAGCCACAGAGAAGTTGCTGAAGGTTGAAGCCAGAATTGGACCCATTGAAACATCGTCCTGTTGCACATATACTATATCTGTGATCATAGAATGGGACTTCGGTGGTACAGGTTAAAATAGTTTTTTTTTTGTTTTTTAAGTCTAATTTTTAGTGGGGGCAGTGCATTATTATTATATATTTTTTTTATAACTATGTCAATAGTTTCTCTAACAGAAACGTTAGTTAATAGATTTTTAACATCAAGTGGTGCTATGGTTTCATTATATATATATATAAGTAAATACACAGTGGATTTTATTATAATAAAGACGTGGAAGACTATGATCGCCTACGTCCTGAAAGGACAAGGCACATAGAAGAAGAAGACATTGTATGTCCGTTAAGCACACTTTCCTTTGACTCTAATGTTGTTAACTGATTTCTTTGTTCAGATTATGAAAACATCTTACACAACAATCCATTTCTTCTTCTTCTTCTTCTTCTTCTTCTTCTTCTTCTTCTTCTTCTTCTTCTTCTTCTTCTTTAACTTCTATGTGCTGTGTCGCTTCAGGACGTAGGTGATCATGGCCTTCCATATATCGCTATCCCTACTCGCTCTTATTACCTTTCCTCCTGTTATCCCACTCAATCCCTGCTTCACTATCTCTCTGCTCAAGTTCATTAAGTATGTCATGCGTTTCTTTCCCTTGTCTCTCTTCCCCTCTATCCGTCCCGTGACCAACAGGTCCTCCAAGCCCTCCTTCCTCATTACAAGTTCAAAAAACATCCGCTGTCTTTTTCTGACGTGAAATATCAGTTTTCTTCTCGTGTCAATCCTCTCCAAAACCTTGACGTTGCTCACATGGTCTATCCTTGGTATCCTCAGAATCCTTCTGTAGAACCAAATTTTGGTTGCTTGAAGTCTTTCCTTTATCTTTGATGTGATCGTCCAGTATTCATTGCCATATTGAAGAACAGACATCACATAACAATCGGTTCTTTCTTCTTTGTTTACAGCGAAATTTTCCTATCTCTTAATACTCTACTCAGCTTCTGAGATGCATCGTTGACCGTCCGTATCAAATTTTCCATCTTCTGTTATAACACTTCCAAGGTATTTAAATATCTGTACCTATTAAACTTTAGAATCCCCAACCTGTAATTGGCATCTTGGGTTCCTCTTTTTACTGATTACCATGCCTTCAGTTTTCTTGTATTTTATACGTAGTCTTTTCATTCAGCTTTTTAAAACTACTCCTTGGAGATCTTGTAGTACTTTTATCTATGCATGACTAAAATATATGCTTTTCTGTTTTCTCATTAATTCTGTAACGAAAAATGGAATTGGTAAGCCAATTTCAAACTCAAGCGTGACTCTTACTTTCGCACTAGCAAATCAATTTCTTCTTTCTTTAGAGGGACTGTCTCTTTAACTTTGATAGACCAAACAGATTAAAAAAAATAAAAATAAATAAATAAAAATAAATAAATAAATAAATAAAAATAACAACCAAGAATTCAAACCCACTACCAGTAAGTCAGAGGTCAGTGAGGAAAGGCCCATCACTCCCATCGCTGACAGACCTAGAGGAAGTCCTGGGTCATGCAGTGGAATGCAAAATAAATAACATATCAATGTTTAATTTTTGCCGTCTATTTCAGCCACTTTAAAAGAGTGTTTGTTTTTATTCTACGATTAATGCAAGTGCAAGCGAGCGTGCACTTATTCGACATCGACATGTTGAAATGTTGACAGGTTTGTGTGGGCTCAAATTGCTTCGTGCATGTACAAACATTCCTATACGAGCGGGCAAACATTTCATTTGCGTGCATATGTATAAAGTTCTTATTCATGTTCATATCGTTATAAAATGGCAGGGTGCTGAAAACCGATCAAGAGCGTCTCTGATGTTTGGTTAGATTTGGGTTGGAGGACCTTTCAGCTCATATATATATATATATATATATATATATATATATATATATATATATATATATATGAATGAAAGAATCAGTAAAGAACAAAGAAGAAAAGTGTTTGAATTTAACATGCTTCACTTTATTAACCTTCTTCAGAGAATTGTTTACAAGACATTAACTTTAAAATTTTAAATTAAAAAAAATTATATATATATATATATATATATTTGGGCAGCAATCTCTCTTTTATGCAGGTTTTATTAAAAATGACAGAGAAAGTTGTGATGTTCAAGTTTTTATTTTTATGTAATTTTTCAAGTGATCTTATGATTTCTTTCTTTTGAGCACATTGTCCAAATGTTTTGTTTTGTTATGTTTTTGTTTATCTGAGCTTTCGGCTATACTTTTACCCATTTTCGAGAATTAATGTTATTTTACGTGTAACTGAATGTAAGTGGTGATTTATATATATATATATATATATATATATATATATATATATATATATATATATATATATATATAATTGAATTTGTGTTTTATTTAAAATTAATTTAATTTACGTTGCAACACGGAAATTTCTATGTTTCGGTATTTAACTCGTGATCAGGTAATTGTGAAAAAAAAATGATTTACATTTGAATGTAGAAAACAATACGTTTGTTATTTAAAGAGTTAAATATGGAGAGGGGGACGACAGAACAAAATTAGGTTTTATGTGTGTGTTTAATTTAACTAATCGGAATGAAGTTCGATTTTTAAATTTGAAAGTGTAGGTTATATGTTAGGGGATACGGGTGTTTTTTTTTTTATTTCAAGCTAAACGGAAAAGTGTCATTTTCTCCAGCAAGAGTCTAGATTGCTTTTTTTCGGTGCGATGTATACATTATCGATACATGTTTATTGTCTTAGATGTCTATGTATCCTAGCCATAATAACAACAAAAAAAAAAAAAAGAAAAAGAAAAAAGGAAAAAAGAAGAAAAAAAGAATTTTTAAAAAAATTGATCTGACTTAAAGAGACTTTTAGTATAATTAAAATATTTTTAATTTTAGTTCAGAGTGGATTTTTTAATCAATTTTTCATATACTCTTAACCTGCATAAATTTTGATATTTGTTAAATTAATATCATATCATAATGCAAAACAAGGTACCGGTTCTATGTTAATCGACATTCTTTTATGAAGATATATTAATCATATTTGTTGTATACTGTTCGTCGTATACCAAAGTGAAGTATGTTGTATAACCTGCAAAACCAATGCTGATGATCGTCTTGAAATATAACGACGGACAACGTGTGTATAAAAATTGTTTATTCTCTGCAATGATTTGCGACGGTTGTGTGTAGAGGAGTGGTCAGAGGGACGCGCACATACGGACAAATCTAGACAGGACATCGCTTATTTGCTTATCAGGTGAAGTTTCGTAGAGTAGAAGATATGTTCGAAGGTGACAGCACACATGCATCACGAGATCAGAGGCCACTTTAATGTGTTTGCAGTAAACCACAGTAAACTGCAAACACATTAAAGAACTAACCTTGCAATCATGCTGAAAAATACTACACAAGTCAAAACTAGGATCCCCCACCTAGAGACAATAAACCTTTATAGTACTAACACCCTCTTATGTCAAATTTTACCTATTACACACCACGAACTATAATATAATCAAATCTAATTTAAAGTTTTTTTTAGAAAAAAGTAATTTCCTAAATTCAAAATTAAGGTTAAATATACAAAATTAGAATAGTTATAAAACTGTGCTTAAATACAAAAATATTCTATAGTTGCACAAATAAACATTAAAGATAGGTCCAATCCCATCCCTTCTCAGCCTTTACACCTCCTAATTCTCCCCCTCTAATAAAACCAAAGAATAAAGGCTAGCCATGCGGTCATAAAACACACTTTCACGAATCAACTATATCCCCTACCCACCCACTTTCTTCAAAATTCTAACCGACAATTTAAAAAACTTATTCCCTTATCGCTAACCCCCGCCAACATCCCACACACAACTCCCAAATATAAGAAAAGAGGTCTTCCATTCCTTTCCCCACCATCTGATGAGACATTGGAAGTCCAATGTCGGAATAAAATGTACAATTTGTAGTGGATATATATATATAAATAATTGTACATGTTCTAAAATATAATTTATAAAAATATTCACATCTCTATACTATATATCGAGCACTGTTTTAAATTAATGTTTTGGACTTTGTAAATGTTTCTTCGTTCCTTATTCACTCGGATATATATATATATATATATATATATATATATATATATATATATATATATGTGTGTGTGTGTGTGTGTGTGTGTGTGTGTGTGTGTGTGTGTGTGTGTGTGTCCAGTCCGTAAACGGTGAGAATAATCCAACAAGATCAACTTAATATAAAATATTAAGTGTTATATCTGTATAGAGAGCTCAATGGATGTTATCCAGAGCAATATTATATTTATAAAGGAAAACTCAACACGTCATTTCAAGTGGTTATAAATTATAGTTCATTTCTATGAGTCAATTAGCTCATTTCATCAGACCTTCCAATATTCCTTTCATTTGGTACAAAAAATTTTGTTCCAAAAATTTTGCTGGAATATTATTATTCCGGCAATATTTTTTGTACCAAATGGAAGGAATATTGAAAGGTCTGATGAAATGAGCTAATTGGCTCATAGAAATGAACTATAATTTATAACCACTTGAAATGACGTGTTGAGTTTTCCTTTATATATATATATATATATATATATATATATTATAAATTATGTTTTAGAACATGTACATAATTTCTTCTATATATGTCCTCTTCTCTACAATCATATGGTTGTTTCAGTGTTTGGACTCAAACACTTCCTCGGGAGAAGTAAGAGTTTGGAATTATTCTCTGTTTATATTTGGTTCGTTGTTGTCGTGGGGGTTGGGTTGGGGTTATTGATAATTAAGTGAGAGTGTCTTTCGTTTTGACCGTTAGACTTTTGAAGAACCTGGTGTGTAAGTGTGAAATTGTTGATTAATGGTATTATCTGTTGGAATGTACGTTTTATTGGTCGGGTGTATCTTTTGGTTAGAATTTCTAAGGGAGTGGTGTGTGTAGTGGTTAGTTTTATGGTTGACTACCGTTTAATTGATTGATGTCTGTTTTTAGCGGACCTAATTCATGTATTTACTTTGATCCTGTGGCTAGGTTTTCACTTTGGGGTTTCTTAGATAGACATGATAGGGGTGGGTGTTTTTCCTTTCCAATTTTGATTTTTTCGGTATGGAATATTTTTTTATATTTTATAGGGTTTTTTTAAAAATATTTTTTATTTTATATTCAAGTTTGGAGTATTATTGTATTTAGGCAAAGTTATTTCAAGAAATCTAAACTTGTATTTTTTAGGAAGTAAATGCAAATTAGCATTTTATCAGTTTTTTATATAAAGTTTAATCTTAATTTTAAGTTTAGAGGATCGGTTTTTTCTTTTAATTTTTTATATTCTTTTTTCTATAAATTATCGTTTGGAATCTTATTTTTTTATTTTAGTTTTTTATATATTTTATTTATTTAGATATTTTTGCGGGTATTAGATTTTACTTTAAGGATTTATTAGATCGATTTTTTCTATAGCATTTTTTATCTTTTATAATAAAAATATCTATTCAAATTTCCAGTATTTTTTAGTGTGATTGTATGGTTAAATCTTTAAAAAAAATTCTGGGATACAGAGAAAGCTAAGACAATAATCTTGTAACAAAAATAGATGCATCGCACCTGATGTGAGCAGTCTAGACGGTGTCTCAATTAACTAATACTTTCCCGTTAAGACTGAAAGAAGAAAACATATATCTCCCAAACATATAACCTATACTTTCAAATATCAAGGGTGAACTTTATGCTGATTAGTTAAATTAAACACACGTATAGGTTTTTCTGTCTTCCCTTATCCATATGAACTTTTTATATAACAAACGTATGCATTCAAATATTATACATTCAAATATAAATCATTTTCACGACAATAAGTCAACATTGCCTGATGACGAGGTAAAAGTTTTAGTACTACCAACATAAATCTTTATATTACTAGGGTTTTCCGCAGAAGAAATAGTACATTGAAAAACTATGGATTCTGTAAGGCACATGTTTTACAAAGGACATTCTATAGGGTTTCTGCAATTACATTTATTACTGTCTAAATCATTGATTTCAGATAATTTTTATTTTCAGTTAGGTTTAGAATATTATTATATTATACTTTTTTTTCCAGATTATCCGTACAACTATAAGTTAATTTTACAGTATTTTTATTGAAAATGTTTCTTAATAATAGCGAGAATTTTTACCTAATTTACTGCTAACCATTTGGTTAAAATGGAGTGTATACCAAATAATCTTTCTATTTTGTCTTCGTGGGTAGATCTCTTTTACATATTTAATATTTGGACTTTTATATCCACTATTTTTTAAGACAGTATTATAAAAATTACCATGCTTATTAAACGCTTCTTATACTAATTCGATATTCTATGGATTAGGGTACAGGCTTAAAAATGGATGGAGGACGGTTAGATTTTGGATGGATATGTAAAAGATTTGTATTTGTTTTTTTTATATGGTTGGTATATTATTTTCTAAATCTAAAGTCACATCGAAAAAATCTACCTTTTTTATATTTGTATTAATAGTCACTTTTAAATTAAAGTGATTAAATTCTCTATATATTAATTTTCTAATTTTATCTATTCTAAAATTTGTGGAATTCTTCACAACAACAAGCCCGTCATTCCTATATAATCCACTATTTTCTGTATTTATATCATTATCGGCCATAAGTTTATATAGCACAAATAAGCCAACCAGATTTGAAGACTCAGCAGAATCTAAAGATATATTGTCCCACGCTAATGCCAGAAAAACAAGATTTTTAACTAAGGTTCCGAAAAAATAAAGAATAATTTTTACATGTTTTTAAAAATGTGTTTTTAATCTCTTGATCTTTCATTTTAATAATAGCGCAAAGGTTTTAACGATAAAATTATCTTTTTGTTATGTTTTGTGCATTTTCTTTACCATGTATCCTCTTTCTTAGCGTATTTTTGGATATATAGATATATCTGCAGACAGATCTGTTTCGCATCTCATCAGTGCGGTTAGACATCTGATTACTTTTAGCCTGGATTGAGACCCGACAGAACAGACATCAGTCGGCGATTCTACCTCTGAGTTATGGGTGAAGATTTAAACAACGTACTTTTATTTGGGATGTGCGTTGTGGTACAGTGGATATCGGCTCGGAACGAGAAACCGGGGAGCCGAATTCGAATTCCAGTTGAATCCATTGTATTCACTTACGCGCAAACACCCTTGGGAAAGGTATTAATCCGTCTCTTCCTTCCAGTTATGGGTTAAATAACAGGACTGATTGGGTTCTATAGCCTTGGCTGGCAACCAGTCTACCGCAGAAAGGAATGGCAACCTACTGCGGGATAATCTTCTGCCCAGTCAGTCATGTCTCTTTCGAGACATGATCACCCAAGCGTGTATCACATATGGCACTTAACTGACTGACTTTTATTTGTAAAATCTGGCAAACATACCAAAACCAAAACCAAAACCAAAACCAAAATCATTGCATAAATTATTTGTAACTATATTATTAAAATTATCCCTTTATAAATTCCTGTGGTAAATTTTTATATTGACATTTCTATAATTACCAGTGGTGATTTGCAAATTTGCGGTTTGGAAAGCAAAACAAATGGCGGCTCTTTATGAGCTGGAAATAAAGAAAATAAGAAAAAACAGATCAGACGCAAAAACAAAAGGTAGCGTTTCTGGGTGGTAACTTTGTATATAGCCTTTTTTTTTCGTTATCTGCAATCTGTTTATTTAAGTCATATACAAAGTATCTTATCAATGAGCCACCTGAAAAATAAACTACAATGACATTTTATGCTGTAAATTTTCAAGTTGAAATTTCTAAATAAATATTCAGCTGGAAATTATCTGTTAGGAATCTGTCACAATCATTTCGACACTATTTTGTCTTTTCTTATCCGGCTTTGTTGCTATTAATTAATAAAAAATTCGTATTCTGCAATAATTACAAATTAATCACCTACATAACCCATTGGGATGTGCGTTGTACAGTCGATATCGGTGGATATTAGCTCGGAACGAGAAATCGGGCAGCCGAGTTCGAATCCCAGTTGAATTCATTGCATTCATTTACGTGCAAATACCCATGGAAAATGTATGAAGCTGTCGCTTCTCTACAGTTATAGGTCAAATAACAGGGCAGATTTGGTTCTATAGCCTTGGTTGGCAACCAGTCTACTGTCCAGTCAGTCATGTTTCTTCAGAGACATTATTGCCCAATCGTGTATCGCGTATGACACTTAACTGTCATAACCCATTGCGTCATGCTAAGCATTCGAATGCGGATTTATTTATATCTTCATCTGTTAAAAAACAAACCACCACCACCACCACCACCACCACCACTTGAGCAAAAGAGCAGCCAAGAATGATGTTGATGTACCTTGGAATAGAAACACTGTGACGCCAGTGCAGTCAAAAGTGCCAAAAGTACCAAAGACCCAGCAAGATAAATCAGAGAAATATAGCAAACAACAGTCCCGTTTTTGTAGTCCGCGCATTCGGGATTATTTCCAGGAATCCGTCCGCCTTGCAGATACCTGAGAGTATTATGAGTACGCAAATGGCATCACTGCTAGAAATAACTCATGTGCTGATGAAAGTAATGTGCCTCTAAACTATGAGTAGGAGCTAAAACATGACCACCCAGCTAAGACACCGAAGAGTATGAGAGGGTGTAAAATTCAATAATAAACTGTTGTGGCGGACCTACCCATTAACATGGTAATGGATCAACTCGACCTGCACATATACCATGTGACTAGTAGTCATCGGGAGCATCAGTCTGGTACGAGTCAGACAATTGTAGAGTAACTTTGTGATATCCAACATCGCTTGCTCCTCAGCTAGACGAACAAGCTGGCTATTGTACCTTTACCGTATTTTGTAATACAAATTGTTTTCACTAATCCTATTTTCAGTTGTGACCCCTTAAAACAGGGCACCAAATAAACAAAATGGTTGCCGTAACTTTGTAATATTTTGTAACACTTAAAGAGAACGATTTAAGAAAAGAAAAAAAAACACAATGTTTAACAAAATTTCAACAGTATGTCTTCAAGTTATGTCTAGAAATCGCATACAATTATAAAAATATAAAAATAATACAAGTTTTTTTAAAAACGTTGCCTAACTTGAGAAAACCGGTTGTACTGGTAGTCAACACGACAAAACGAATTAAACGCAACCAGCGTGAATGGAATGCAACTAAACCGTAAGTATTCTAATGGGGCGTGCTTATCTTTAAATTTTCTGTTAGTTGATTAGTTACTAATAGCAATTACTGAATTAGTATGTCATGGATCTTCCCTGTTTTTTTGCTGATTCCCTCGGGTATTACCAACTCTTAATTACTCTTCTCTACGTGTTGTAGTAGTAGTAGTAGTAGTAATAATAATAATAATAATAATAATAATAATAATACCAAGTAAATTAATTTTCAACGGCTCGAATACTGCCGGAGGATGCATATTTTTCTAACAAGATTTCTCGAATATTCAGGCCAGTATATATACAGAGTATCTACTCAAATACTAGTATTCATCAAAAGTAATGTTCAAAACGGAATGGTCCATTACTTATGAGGCATTGTTAGGGTGTAACGGTCGTACGAACTAACAAAGAGAGGAACACGGTCAATTATAATAGGATAACTATACTTTAAATATGCACTAAAATTATTAGGCAACTCCAATGTTTTAAAAAGTGATGTGTTTCATACTATTTTTAGTATTTATTGCCAAGTGAATAATTGTAAATGAAAATAGAATGTTTTTTTTTGTTAATAAATACTAAAAATAGTATGAAATACATAATTTTTTTAAAAAAGATGGCCTAATAATTATGGCCGATAGTGTATGACAGAAAGAAATGTGCCAGTTTAAAACTGGCCCCAGCGAGAATATGATTACGTTGAGGATTTCTCTACAACGAAAAGGAACAAATTCTCAACGGCGGTTACCTTTCAAGGTCTTCAACAACCCTAACAGGCTATATGAAAAGAAAGGAAAACTTATTTTCGCCCATATTTTTACATCGTCTGTTTAAACTGAATCCTTCTTTCTGTTTTTCATATACTGTGCGTTCTTTTTCTTCATATATCTCCATATATCGTTCGTTTGTGGTGCAGTAGATATCGGCTCAGAACAAGAAATCGGAGAGCCGAGTTCGAATTCCAGTTGAATTCGTTGCATTCATTTACCCGCAAATACCCTTGGAAAAGGTATTAAACTGTTTCTTCTCTCCAGCTATGCGTTAAATAACAGGCCAGATTGGGTTCTGTAGTCTTGGTTAGCAACCAGTCTACCTCAGAAAATAATGGCAACCTACTGCAGAAAAATATTCTGCCGAGTCAGTTTTGTATCTTTCGAGACATGATCACTCAAACGTGTATCACGTATGGCACTTAACTGGCTGATTTCGTGGCCATTTTTTTTAAAGTTTGCATTTTTCTTGGTTTCCGATGAAAACTTAGAAACTCTCTAACTTAGTTCAGTGAAATTTTCAATTTACATATAGTGAAAATTAAGGTGTCAGTTTAAATAGACGCCAGGAGGAAATGGAAAAATTTGGTCTTTATTGATTTCATAGATAAAAATACTTGGTTGCATTTTGAAATGGCAAATATAATTTCTAAGAGATTTCAATTTTTCTGCAGTCTACTTCAAGTACATCTAATTTTAATCTTTCAGTAATTCTTGTAAGAATATTTATATTAAATATAATTATCTTTTTTATTTGATTTATTGATCGAATGTAAGAACAAAATAAGCATTAGTTCCTTTAATAAATTTATTTTAATTTATTGCCAATGTTAAATTGATTACTGACAGTAACAGAAAATTGTTTAAATTTTGATTATCTTCATCTTGACTTGCTTGCATTATGAAATGGCGGATATAGTTCCTAAAAAATTTCCTTTGTTTTAGAAAATGTTCAGAGGGTTATAAGAATCACCAGAAATTATTAATGTCAGAAGCATTGGAAATGGAAAGAGGCTAATCAATTTTTAATTTTTAATAATGAATTTTTAAAATGATTAAGCTTTATCTGTATGTTTTGTGGTATCTTAGTGATTTTTGTCTATTTAAGTAAAATTTATTTTATAAATGTAACAGTTTTCTCATTTTTGTTTCTTTTGTTTTATGGGCAATTGAAATTACGAAAAAAACTATGTATCAATTTTATGGGTAATCGAAATTACAAAGAACAAAGTACAAATCTGTATAAATGTTATTGTGAATTGGTTGATAGAAATACTGTAATGTAACGTGTCACATCCAATTCTGCAGTGCATCACTTTTTTATGTGTCACAGGTTAGCCATCCCCTGGCATTTTTGGCATAACAATATTATATTAAGAAGAAACACACTTCTATAATTGATTGAAATGATCTCAATTAAATGCCTTTTTATTTCACTTATTTTTGATATTCTATTTTTTTCCAGACACAGAAAGTGCCAAACCAACAGAAAAAGACAGCAGCAAAAAAAAAATGACCAAAGAGAATCCTTTGCAGAGAAACAATTTAGTTTAAAAATGGAAGTATACAGTTTCCTTTTTTATTTTGTTTTATGGGCAACTCAAATAAAAAACAAAGATTTTTTTTTAATCATTTTACCACAAGCAAGGTAACAATGCCACTAAGACGCAAAGGGTTTTTCTGAGTGTGAAAGGGAATGAAAAAGCTTTAGTGAGGAGAAAGGTCAATAGAAAAACAAGATTCAGAAAATGGCGATTTTTATAATCATCTCACTTCAAGAAAGGCAATAAAGCTACTAAGACGCAAGACATTACCGAGTGTAAGAGAATATGTAAGAATAAATTATTAAGGAAACAGAACAATAAAAGAACAGAATGCAAAAAGACAGAAGATAACGATTAGCATTGCATTTAGATTAGTAAACATCAAATTTGATATTCACAAAAAATAAAGCACAACTCTCTATCATAAGAATGTCACTTGTGAACTGATTGGCCAAAAATATTTCCCCCGATGTTCGTTTTCTGCTTTTCTTTTTCTCTTTTTCTTTTGTGTTGTTGAGTGGGTGCAAGGGTAACGCAACAGCTATCGGCGCAGAAAATCTAATCAGCATGCTAAGTTCAAATTCTAGTTTAGTTTGTCGCGTTCATTTTTATACGAATACCATCGACAAGGGCACGAATTTATTTATTCTTCCATCAACTATGATTTAAATAGCCGGGTAAACCGGGATCTTTATCCTTCGTTGTGAACCAGTCTAACGGAAGAAAAACTTTGAACTGTAAACCATTGAGAAGACACTCCAATATCTTCCGTGAAAAACAATAGCAATTCACTCATAACAAAAACAAGTAATTTGTAGAGTGCTATGTTCATCTTCACAGATTACTTGTTTTTGCAACTGAATAAAATACAAGAATCTTCACAAAAGTACAAATTTGAAAATATTCACAAACAAATAAAGCAAAAATCTGTATCGTTCAAATGACGACTGTAAACTGAAGAGCTAATATCAAGCAATGCAATTTATCACATGTGATCATGCCATTCACCGCAAGTATTTCAACGCATGCGTCATGGGTTAGTCATCTCTGCCCACTTGGATGAAATTAACGATTTCGATTAAGACACCAAGAAAATTACTGAATGCAGTAATTGTAAAGACGAGGAAATTGCAAATACAAGGAAACTGGATTGAAAGAATCAACGTATAAGTGTAATCTCAAGTTTAATTTTCTCTTCTCGGGAGCAGTCTAACTTGTGAATAAGAGAAGTTAATTGCAATCTCAAGTCGTGGGAAGTGAAATAAATCGTTGCTCTTTAATGACAAACCCGGAGGTACGAAAGCTCATCCTATTTTCATGGTGTTGGGTATAATTCTTCAATTAAATTTTACGAATAAACAAAGGAAAAAGAGATTAGAGAGACTTCGTAATTTGCACTCGACATTACAAGCCAATGAAATTTTCCTACTTAGGAAAAATAACGTTGATTATGATCGTATCAGGTAGGAAATGGCGTCTTCGTAGAGAACGTTGAAATTAAGCAATGAATATCTTGTCCATTAATTAATTGAATGACTAATTAAAAAAAGAAGTTTTTTTTTTAAAAAAAAAAGAAGAGTATCTCACGTTCTGGAATGTACGCAAAAATAAAGTTTAATAATTCATCATTCTGTCTCTACTGCCATTAGGAGCTGACATTATTTCAGGGAGGTTCAAATCTGAGGTAATAAAACAAAATGAGGGTTGTTATGAAATTCTGTGCAACACCGTGCAGTATTTCCCTACCACGAGTCTTTCCTGAAATGTTGGTTGGTTCTACACTAAGCCATGATAATCAAATTTTCTGTGTGGGTTAGGGTTAGAGGCTCAGTTTTAAACAGGACTGTTTGGCCTCACATACTGTATAAACTCGTGTATAGAGAAGAGATGGGTTAATACATTTCCAATGTTATTTGTGCCTAGGGGAATTGCATTATAATAATAATTTCTATTCGGAATTTAATTTTCTTTTAGCTTTTTGTGGGTTCGGTTTTCTTCATTCATGAGATAGTTTTTTAAAGCTACTTCTTTTGCCCGGTTTGTCTCTCAATGGCAGCATTTAGCTGCATTTAGGCCACTCGTACTGCAAAATTGCTTTAGAGAAACTTCACTTTTCCAAAACAACATTGCTGTACGACGCATGAATTTTAACTGATAAGTGTGGCTACTTCAGATGCCTGTATGCAAGAACCCCACCCCACATAACCGTTCTTAGCAGCGCATTATTCGTGCAGCATTACTTCCTACGGCCTCCCCACAGTCTCATTCTTTGGTTACCTATTTATTTAACGAAACAGAAAACAGAGTTATTCAATGATAAAAAAAAAAAAAAATTCCAAGGACGAACAACAATATATTTAACAACAAAAATTTTTCACTCTGAAATTTTGGAATAGATATTTATTATTTATTAGTATCACAACGATTCGGCTATTGTATCTGCCGGTCTTCTTCAGGACTCTATTCAACTAGAAAACTATCAAGAAGTTTGCCACTTAACCCTTCATTCAATTTAATAGGGTAAGGACCACAAAATTCCAACTGCAGGTGAGGGATACTAAAATCAAACACCTGCAGAAATTTAAATACCTATGAAGTATTCTGACAGAGGATGGACAGTGAGACACTGCGATTCGAAGGCATATTGGCATGGCCAAGGATGCATTTTTAAAAGCTAAGCAGAGTATTAAGTTAAGCAAGAGAAAGATTTCGTTGGAAACAAAGAAAAGAGTACTTGTCTTGTGAAATGGCAGTAAATGCTGGACGATGTCCTCAAAGATGAAGAAGATACTTGAAGCAACAGAAATGTGGTTCTACAGAAGGATGCTGAGGTACTATGGACCAACATCTGAGCATGGAGAGGATGGAAAAGGAAAGGAACTTATACTTAACATCAGGAAGTGACAGCTGAGGTCACTGGGAGGGGTAATGAGGAAAAGGGCTTGGAGAATCTCATACTCACAGGACGGATAGAGGGAAAGGGAGACACGAGAAAGCAGAGCGAGACATACTTGATGGACTTGAACAAGTAGGTGGTGAAGCTGGATTTGGGAAAGTTATCAAGAGGAAAAGTGTTAAGAGTGACAAGAGATAGGGGCAAGTGGAAGTCCATGATCGCCTACGCCCTGAAAAGACACGACGTATGAAGAAGATACTGTTGCCATTCTATAATCTAAATGTGGTGATATCCCTTTACACCACTGCCCCTGTGGAATAGAAAGGCATATCCGCATTGTTAAAAAGTGGTTTTGTATTTGGTAAACAGAAGTCAACGAATTAATTTGGTTGAATAAATTGGAGTAAAAAATAGATCTTTAGTTAAGGCTTAATCTAGTGCCACTCCTCAATCGTTTATTGAGGGAAATTTTTTAATGGCATCAACCTTTGCCCCCCCCCACTCTCTCTCTCTCTTTCTCTTTTTCTCTCGGCCGGTCTCTGTTCAGACATCTGGGGTTTTGTTTGGTGGACCTCAGAGTTGATGGCCGGGTTCATCAGGGAGTACATTATACTTTCCAACAAAATTATGTTTCGATGTAGTACCCAAGTACCAAAGGTTTAGTTTGCTTTATTTTGTTTTTTGGCATATCAGCACCAATGGATTATTTAATGCCTACGAGATTTTTAGGGTGGGCTCGTATGAATAAACTATGTAAGAAATCAGTTCGTATACCAGGTTTCATTGATGTATTCGTGGAAATACTGCTGCCACATCTGGTCGGGTTTCCCCTGCTATTTACCTCGGGGTTCTTGACAAAATCCAACGGAGAATCTGCAATGTGATCGATACCGACTTGGCAGCTCGGCTGCAGTCGCTATCTCACCGGCGTGACGTGGCTTCCCTGTGCCTCTTCTATAAATACTTTCACGGCTTCTGCTCCAATGAACTTAGATCACTGGTGCCCCCTAGATATGAAATTACACGAGCGACTAGATTACCAACTAGGTCCCACCCTTTTACAGTGAAACCGATTAACCGCTATTTCTACTCTAACAGCTTCTTTTCACGCACTTCCTACCTGTGGAATTCCCTTCCATATACTTGCTTCCCTGACAACTACAATCTCCAGGAATTTAAATGTAAGGTCAATAGACATTTTCTATCACACTAACTCGCATCCATTCTCACAAGCTCTTTTTCCGTCTACTCCACCCACATCCTCGGTATCCTCATCCGTCTATTACCCTCCTCCTGACATTTCCTATAACTAACCCCTCTTTCTCATCACTTTCCCCCTATGTAACCCCCTGCGCAACAGTGGCAGTAGAATGCCTTGCTTGGGGTGAGATGATTAAAAAAAATAAAATAAAAATAAATAGCGTTTTTGTCGAGAGTCAAATGTATTGCTGGTAAATTTTTTTCAAATATTTATTGCCGGTATTTTTACTATGAAAATCTATTTTTATAATTTCATGGTGTTTTGATCCTACACTAGGGATAAACTGTTTGCTTATAGATGGGACCTTAACAGGTGCTACCATCCCGGGTCAGGGAGCACTTAAGAAAAACAGCGATTAAGAGGTGGTTCAACGCTTCTCAAAACATCCCGATCAGAGACCATGCTGTCGGATGTAGTTTATAGTCATACCCAGGACGATGCGTGGACAGGAATTACAGAGGATGCTCGATAGTGTTACTTTGAAATACGGAGGAAGACTGCCAATTCTCATCTGTGGTCTCAGCACCTTGGAGATGAACCCATTCGAACCGTTTGCTTACCCTACAGATGATTGTCATCTTATACCACCACCGCACATCCACTATTTCTTCACATCTGTACTAAATACACGCACAGAGCAAAGTCTACGAAAAGATTAAATAGATTGGGACTGATTTGGTTTAATACAGTGAAGTTGCTTCTAGTTAAGTACAGTTAATAGCTAAGTTAATCAACTCTTCACGGTAATTAATAATCAAATTCATTATTTTTTAATTAGTATTTATTTCATTTTTGTTACCTTTTATCACAACCCCGAGATCTTAAAGCAACTCGGATGAAAAATAGGAATCAAGGAAATAAAGAAATTTTAATTTGGATCAAAAGAGAAAAAAATACAAGTTCAGTTCTTTTGAAGGTTTATTTTTATTGTTGTTACATTCAAAGACTTTTCAGTAAGGAACAAACACACATATGAAATAGCCAGTCAGAACAGAAGTCCAAATTACTCACCAATTACACCACGATAAAGCGCAATAAAACGAATAAAAATATGCAAATATCGTGTCCAGTGCACTTTTAACACACATATGAAATAGCCAGTCAGAACAGAAGTCCAAATTACTCACCAATTACACCACGATAAAGCGCAATAAAACGAATAAAAATATGCAAATATCGTGTCCAGTGCACTTTTAACACACATATGAAATAGCCAGTCAGAACAGAAGTCCAAATTACTCACCAATTACACCACGATAAAGCGCAATAAAACGAATAAAAATATGCAAATATCGTGTCCAGTGCACTTTTATTGTATGTAACAAACTGCCTATTGAGGGCCGAACTGCACAACTGCAGCTTATATGAACTACTGTGAACAGAAGTTTCAAATTCTGTTTAGCTACTATAAAGTAAGTTTTGTTCGTATTAAGAAAATTAATAAAACAAATGATAAAATAACTGCTGTTTGGCATATTCTTTTAATTGTTCGTAATTCTAATCGCCCAGTTTGGTGTGATTGGTCCACATTGTACATACAACAATTTCTCCCTGATTAAAGGTGTCTTGCTTGTTTTTAGCCTTTTAAAACCATTTAATTTAAAATAAACCACATCACTTGACAAGACACACGAAGCGTCGAAGTAAAATAGCTACTTTTGTAGTGATATTATAACATATCCCCCCCCATCAGCATGGATCAGGTTAGTCTCCCTGAAAGTAAAACACTGTGCCTCCTCGGGTTAACTCTCACAACAGACCTCAAGTGGAATGACTATATAGAATCCATAGCTAAATCCGCTGCTAAGAAGGTCAGTTCTCTGTGCAGGGCCTGGAAGTTTTTCTCGTCTAAAACAATCCTGCACATATACAAATCTACCATCCGCCCGTGCATTGAATACTGCTGCCATATCTGGTCGGGTGGTCCTGCTATCCACCTAGGTGTCCTTGACAAAATCCAACGGAGAATCTGTAATGTGATCGATCCCGACTTGGCAGCTAGGATACAGTCACTTTTTCACCGACGCAGTGTGGCTTTCCTGTGTCTTTTCTACAAATACTTTCACGGCTTCTGCTCCGATGAACTTAGCTCACTGGTACCTCCTATATATGAATTTCCTCGAGCTACAAGATTAGCAACTAGGTCCCACCCTTTTACTGTGAAACCAATAAATTGTAAACACAAATTCTACTCCATCAGCTTCTTTTCTCGCACTTCCCGTCTGCTGAATTCCCTTCTGCATACTTGCTTTCCCGACAACTATAATCTCCATGAATTTAAATGTAAATTCAATAGTCATCTCCTATCTCACTAACTTACATCCTCTCTCTCATGCCTTTTCTTCGTCCACCCCATTCTCATCAGTATTCTCATCCTTCTCTTACCCTCTTCCTGACACCCCCTTGTAACCTGTCACTCTTTCTCATAACATTCCTCCTATGTAACCCCCTGCACAACAGTGACAGCAAAATGCTTTGCTTGGGGTGACACGATTACAAAAAAAAAATTCTTATAATTCAATATCACGGCACTTTTACCCGGATTTTAACACCGATCTTTAGCACCGGTGAGAAATACGAAAATGCTGTGATCTCCACCCCCAACATACTTTTCTCCCCTGTTTTGCTTTCAGAAATTTCAGTTATTCGCGCAGTAAACAATTCCTAAGTTTTACTTAATTCTTCCAAGACCTAAGAGTTGGGATTCTACCAATTCGGATATGCAAAGGAGATGTCGTAAAGTGCTTTATTTTCAGACATAGGTAGCATGATATATGACTCAGTATAAGGCGGGCCGTAGTAAAAAAAAGATTTCAAGGTAACTTTTCGTTGTAGATACATCAGCTATTGTCACGACAGAAGACCATACGCGCAAGAATCTGCTTTAGTAATAGAGTAAAGATGATTTTTCCTACATTTGGAGAAAAGATTTTCTATAATCAAAAACATAAATAAATATTTCTATAATACAATCACTAATTTTCATTAACACACGATACTGCGACCGATTTATTTCTAGCTTATTCTTAAGAAAATAAAAATAATATTTCTTCACCAGGGAAAAAATATTATGAACATTTCCTTTTCTAAATCAAAAGATGTTTACACGTATGAACTTCCTTAGTAAAACATCGCCAATGTCTTAAAGTATAAAAAAAATTATCGTTAACGAAAGTTTACAAAATTCAAGAAACTGTAAATCATTGTTTATATATTGGGTTGTGTCTGAGAGTGTATGAGTGAATCAAGTGAGAAAGAAACAAAACCCATTCTTATTTTGAGGTTATCACGGTGAAAACAAAATTTGTTACGTAACTTTTATTTCACTATAATACTGACTGTAATGATATTTCTATTTTATTGTTAGTTATTGTTATTAATCTCTTCTTGTTCCTAATTTATAAAGTGGGCTTTAGATACGTCTCGAAAAAATTTGGCTTATATAAGTTTCGGTACTATTTGCTATTTCAGTTATCTGCTAGATGTTCTGAAACATTTCCTTCGAATAAGACAGAGCGGCTCCCAGACAGGTAAATCAGGTTTCTTTATATATTGGTAATTAACAGGTGACCATATGTCACTGGTAATCGATCATTTTACTAAAACTGAAATTGTTACAAAATACGATACCCTCTCATAAATTTACTCTTGTGTTTTTTATTCTTCATTTTTTTTTTTTTACAATTTAAGCTGCAGCATTTCTACCAGGTGAGCCATGACCTTCAAACGTTTCGTGTTAAATTTTGAAAATGTTGGTAGGAAAAAAAGGCATAAAGTACGCGAACGAAATAACAAAAAGATATTTATCGATGATTTGGAAATAATAATAATAATAATAATAATAATAATAATAATAATAATAATAATAATGAAGATTATTAGAAAACATGTGTGATTCATTTCAATATTCGTCCCGACAAAGCGAGACAACCACAAACTATTCACGTGTTCTGTACTGTATCTAATTTGAATGGAATTTCAAGCTTAAACTAATAACAAAGAACACTTCACACGTCTGTCTATATGTTCTCTGCACTTTGTGCTTGAGTCATGCGATCAAATAATCTTCATAAGTGCAATTTTCAAATCGATTTAATAAAAGAAGACATTATCATGTCCTTAACCCTTCCGATCCTAATGAGAAAAATCTGTTAATATTAGGGGTTAATTTCTGTAAATAAGCCCACTTGCTAGTATTGTAATAATGTTGGGACATATTTTGTTACACTCAAAGTTTACGCACGACTTACAAATACATATGTAAAGATTAAAGCTTAGTGAAGGTTTCGGGAACGCATTGTGATACGAAGACTACGCAAACTAGTTAGGGCAGCCAGATCGAAAGGGCTTAAAATATTAAAGGGGACTTCACAATATATATAAGAAGAAAAATTCGAAATTATGACAGACCCGAATAAGGATGAACTGTTAAATGAAAGAACAGAAATTATAACAAAATGCATCCACACTAAGAAATACCTTTTAGGTTCATACAAACATGGATGAAAACGTCATAATTCGTTTGAATTTAAACAATCCGCGTTCAAAAATTCCCTACCACGTGAATGTTCAAATAAAACACCGTTACAAGAGCGTTGTTAAAAAGAAAAACGGTAAACGGTAAAATCAGTTATTAAAAATCGCCTGAAGACACCACTCATGTTAGAAACCTGGGTAGCGAATAATTCGTTTAAAAATGGAAAATATCAAAAAATTCTACAATATAATTGTATCGAACACTTTTAATACAAATGTGTACTGGTCTAACCCTATTAGCACCAAAAACGAAGTATTAAACAATATATTCTTCATTATTCGACGATGTAATTATTGCTAACTAGCAGTATAGCCCGGCGTTGCTCGGGTGTAATTAAACATTTAAAACTAATCCATGGTCCTGGAGCTCAGACTCTTTGAACGTTGGCACGAAAGACTAAAAAGCAATAGTTGTTTCCAGTCAAAGCGAAACCGTAGACTGAAAGAAAAATGAATGGATGTAAGTCAAATTTTGATTTCCTGGTATCGATATCAAATAAGTTTTTTTCGTCGTAAACTGAATTTTGAAGGCTAAATAAGTCCTCTGAGTAAACGGTATCATGGCTGAGACTAAGAACTACAATTATACCTACTTAGAGTCAAACCCGAAGCAAAAACTAAAATAAAAGAGCTGAAAAAAAAAAATACAGACTTACAGGCAGGTAAACAGACACACACACAAACATATTGCCTTTTATATATATATATATATTGTCAATTTTCTGCACTATTGTAAGAACTGCAACCTTGAAACGTCTGAATATCGTTCCTTATGTCTTTGTCGATGAGTGTATCAAATTTGATTAAAATCGGACCACTCCTTCTATAACCCGATTTGTTCGATTATCGATTTTCGATATTTATCGGGGGTACCTCGACACAAAACCTAGCTAAGAACACTCGCAGACGCTTATAGTACAACTGTGTAAATTTTCAAGAAAATCGGTTCAGCCGTTTCGGAGTCTATAGGTAACGGACACACACACAGACACACGCACAGACACACGCACACAGACAAAGTTCAATTTATAAATAAGTTTAGATAAAAAAAAAAAAAGGTACTGTTAAAAAGCAAACGCGCGCCAACAGCTTTCGTAACTGGTAATAAAATTTAATAACTGGTAGTAAAGAGAATAAACTGAGCCGACGATGCTTCGCTATTGTCCCTCTATCAACGAGCGTGACAGGAGGAATATATATATATATATATATATATATATATATATATATATATATTTCTTAAATTAAAGCCAAAATACGACATTTAAAACGGCTCATGATTAAACATAATAGACATTCATTGTCTCTTATATTTAACAGCATATGTTTAGAAAATTATTTGCTGCCACGATACATTATATATATATATATATATATATATATATATATATATATATATATAAATGCACAACGGTTTTTTCTTAAAATCGAGAGGTACATTCAATGAAACATGTTTGAATGAAGATATGCTGCTTAAATATCATATATATATATATATATATATATTGTTAAATATAACAGATAATGAATGTCTATTATGTTTAACCATGAGCCGTTCTAAACATAAGCTTAGAACCAGAATAACAAAAAAATATCCAAATTTTGGACAGTTTTTTACTTTATTTTCACCTGAATTTAACATCAAAATACGAAGTTTATTTTTAAACATAATAGACATTCATTGTGTTATATTTCACAATATATATTTCGAAGATTATCTGCCGCCTCGATATATATATATATATATATATATATATATATATATATATATAGTCATTCGTAGACAGATCTGTTTCGCTGTATAGTTTAGTTATATCTGATTTTTCATATATATGTGTGTATATATATATTTGTATGTAGATAATATAAATAAATATAAAAAAACATTTCTTATTAACAAGAATTTTTTAGCTGCCTTTCATAAGAAGATTTCAAAATCCAATATTTTTTACTTCTGTTCATAATACCTATTGAGAAGTAAAAGTCTCACATTTATTTTGACAATGCAAACTAGGGGAAGGAAAAGCGTTGGCATCATATATATATATCGTTGGCCTATTTATAGATAGATATATATAGATGCAGCTAAATGAAAAAAATGCTTTTATATTTATAGTTAAAGTGCTCAACTACATTACTATATGAGAGACAAATGCGCTTGTAGCTATCAATAGTATAGACATAGAAACCAAGAATCGATTTCATTTTGTCAAGCGAAACCGAATTTGAGAAAAAGTTAAATGTACTTGTAAACTACTTCAGGCAAATATATATATATATATATATATATATATATATATGCCAAAGAACAGAATACACACCACTTACTTGCTACCTTTTTCTTTAACCTTTATAAGCGTGTAAAGATACACCGTACTAAAGTGCTCTACTGCAGGCCAGAAGCGGATTCACACTAGCCAAATAGTAGCTGGCCGGCCCAACAGACGGTAGTTTAAAAAAAGTGCTCAATGCACAACGAACAGAAATTAACTGAATATGCAGAGCTAACAATAAGTTAACAATATTGTAAGCTCTGCATATTCAGTTCATTTATGTTAGTTGTGCATTGAGCACTTTTTTCGAATTACCGTCTGCTGGTCCAGCCAGCCACTATTTGTCTAGTATATCTATCTATCTATCTATCTATCTATCTATCTATCTATCTATCTATCTATCTATCTATCTGCTGACTGGCAGTCTTATACCTTAAGCGTTCATCAATTATATACACACATATCCATCGATCAGTCGTTAGCTTAATGATAAAAAAATAATATCCTTTTCCATGTCATTACATTTGATTCAGTTGTGGATATGAATCACATGGATCGAACATAATACTGTTAAATTTTCAGATCACAATTTACCTATTAGCACCATGTAAGGCTAAGAAAATATTGGTTCAAGTACAAACATGGCAAAATCATGTCTTCATGTTATCTTTGTAAACTTTAAAAAAATAAAGTTTAGTTTTCGGGTAAATCGTCAATAACCGTCGTTGACAAAATATAAAAACAAATACTAAAAATACTTAGAATATATAAAAGAAACGTGTTTGTATAAATTTTTTGAAATAATTTTTCATAACTTTTCAGTTGTATTCGAATGCAAATAAAATCTTACCAAAGATATAACATTTGTAACGATACCAGAGTAAACACATCAAAGTGAAAATATTGTATAAGCAAAATATTCGAAAACCAACCTGAAAAATACCGTTTTGTTTGGACATGTTTCCCAAGAGAATAAAGTCTGCTACAAATGGTTTCCAAAATGTTCATTCACAATTTCCGTAGTCACGAGTGTTGGTTATATATCTATCTCTCTCTCTATATATATGTATGTGTGTATGTGTACCTGTATGCATATATAGGGTCTTTACAAACGTACACGATTTTCTTTCTTATCACTCTCTTCTCATCTGGAAAGATTGCAAACGTAATCTTATATGTACGCCCGTGCTCATCTTAATTGTGTGTGAGGCGTTCAAATATATGCCGTCGGTTTGATTAACTCTCTTTCGTTAGCAAGAGTTTGGTATCCAGCACGTTGGAACGATTCCGGTAAGGATTGATAGGTATATATATATATATAGATCGTAAGTGAAAGAGATAGAAAAGTTCAATGAAAGAGGAAGTGTAAGAAAGCGCGCGTGCGAGATAGAGAGAAAGAGAGAGAGAGAGAGAGGACAATAGAGAGAGTGAGAGGGGGAGAGAAGTGGGAGTGAAGAAAAAAGTAGAGAGAAAACATTAAAAAAGACCTTAAGCTATACTTTAAATTGCTAGGAACAATGACGAAGACGTCGGAGTGACGGAGAAAGTTATCTTACCCTACCACCACAGCAAGGAAGGAAGGAAGGAAGGAAGGAAGGAAGGAAGGAAGGAAGGAAGGAAGGAAGAAAGAAAGGAAGGAAGGAAGGAAGGAATTGCATTCATAAAACAATGACAATGTAAATATATAAAGTGAGTAGCTACAAAAATAACTAAAACAATAAAAATAGCAACTACTTTTACTAGAACCTCAACTATTATTACTACTACTAACATTCATAAAACCACTATGACTACTACAACTACTTTGTTAACTTTCACCAAATCATTTAATCAAATTCGACACAGGTAAAGAATGCCTTGACCCATGTGAATGGTAACCACCTTTCATTACTATTAGCAATCACACAATTCACACTTTGACTATACTACTACTATTGTCTTTTAATTATTATATTGGCCGTCAATTGGAGTAGTGGGGATAGTAACCTCGGCGCAGGTAAATCTTGGGTGGTAAGTGGATATAGGTGGCGGTCATGTCGACAACTTAAAATCGTTTTTTATTGGTCTAGAGCGGCAGCCCGTCAAGACTTTGTTTCAGCGGACAGGTAGATCTCGCATTGAGGTTCATTTCGCGCCCCGACCGCCATCATTATTTCTCTTGTTCTTTCCTTATTTGCTTATATATTTGTTCTTCACACACACACACAGACACACACACACACACACACAGACACACACACACACACACACACACACACATATATATAAAATTACTGTTATATTTCTGCTGTGCTTGACAAGGAAAGAAAGACAAATTGAAGAAACGAAGGTGTTGTTGATTGGGTCAGTTGGCTGATGAAAGCTTTTGAAATTGAACAAGAGGACGAAGAGGAGGAGAAAGTGATAAAAAGAAATTCATGATAAGATAGATAAAATGTCGCGAGAAAAAAAATGAAGAAGAAAGTTTCAAATAAACGGGGTGGTTCGAATAAAAGTAATGGTGGGATTTAAAAAAACAATTTTTAATTTTTATATACCGAACGCCCATAGCTCAGAGGGAGAATCGCAGACTGACGCCAATTCGGTCGGGTTACAATCCTGGGTAAAAAGCAATCGGATGTCTAACCGTACTGATGAGCTGTGATACAGCGAAACAGATCTGTCTGCGGATGATTCTCTCTCTCTCTCTCTCTCTCTCTCTCTCTCTATATATATATATATATATATATATAGTGTATCGAGGCAGCAGATAATTTTCTAAACATATACTGTTAAATATAAGAGACAATGAATGTTTATTATGTTTAATCATGAGCCGTTCTAAACGTCGTATTTTCGCTTTAATTTCAGGTGAAAATAAAGACAAAAATTCTCCAACATTTGGATAGTTGTTTATTAAGTTGGTTTTAAGCTTTCGACTTACATTTCACAAGAAATTTCAATGATGCAACCTCTCTGAAGATAACTCAAGTGAGCCGAAAGCTTAGAACCAACTTAATAAAAAATTATCCAAATGTTGGAAAATTTTTGTCTTTCACCCGAAGGAATCAATGGATACGTGTCCGTGAGTGAGAGGAACCTTCAAGTTGGAGGATATTGGCCATGGTTCGATCTGGAAAAGGAGGGGCTCTACTAGATTTACTTGCCCAAGAAACAGTACACATGAATAAATGTATCTCTAGTTTTCAACACAGACAAAGTAAACAGAACTGGTCAAGGGTTCAGCTGTGCAGAGACTCTAAGACCACAACTGGACTGATGATGATGATGATGATGATGTATGGATGAAATGCTCAACAGCAGTATCGAATTTTTGATTTTTTCCTTGAAAATATTGACTTTTATTTGGCTTCAGTCTTCTGTATTCCCATCCTTCTCTTACTCCTTTCTAACTGGTTCGTCCCTCTCTTCCTTCTCCTCATTCTCCTCTAATCCTTTTGCTCTTATGTAGCCCCCTGCACACCAGTGGTGTTACCGCTTTGCTCGGGGTGATATATATATATATATATATATATATATATATATATATATATATATATATATATATATATATATATATATATATATATATATATATATATATATATATATATATATATATATATATATATATATATATATATAGGATTGCTGTCTTCCACCGAACGCACCGTGGCCCGGGGGTAGTGTCACCGACTGACGACAATTCGGTCGGGTTTCGAGCCTGGGTTATGTAGCAATCGGAGTCTGGATGAGCAGTGATACAGCGAAACGGATCTGTCTGCTGATGACAATATATATATATATATTGAATTAATTGTCAGGTTTACTTTTAAGAAAGTTGGTTCATCCGAGGCAATTTCTTTCGCTGGAATCCATCTTATACATTTGTATGTCCACGCATTGGACATCGCTGTCACATGTAATTTGGTACTTCATTTATGTATTTAAAGCTTCTTGATAAAATATGAAAGGAGAACCAGTAATATTATTGGTCCTGACAGGACATCTTGGCTTCAGTCATTTTCCCACCGCTTAACGTAGCTTCTCTGTGATTTTTCTATTAATATTTTCATAGTAATTATTCTGATGAGCTCTCCTCTTTGGTACCTAGAATGCTGACAAGGTCTCACCATTTCACAACTGAAATTACAAGATGTAACCATAAGTTCTATGCTAACAGTTTCTTCTATCGTGCTTCTCGTTTGAGGAACCAGCTTCTTCCTTTTTGTAACTTTTATTATTATTCTTCATTAATTTCATTTATTTATTTGTTTAATTTCATGCTTTTTATTTTATTTGTAACGTTTTCAAATTAATTGTCATTTTCATCCTTTTTTTTAATTGATTTTTCTTTCTTTTTTCTTTTTCGCACATTTTAATATATTTCTTTTTGTTGTAAATTCTTCGTTTTTTGTGTTGATACCCAATAATATTCCAGGTTGTATTTTCCGCAGTTGTTGACTTCAAATTATTTTACCGCTTCACAAACAATTCATTGAAATTCCTGTATGATTAATAAAGCAGTGTTCTACCATTTTTTTTTTTTTACTCATTTCCTTCAAGAAGCTATAAAATTAGTCTAACAAAAGAATTCCTTTTCGCTTCCATTTAGGGATGATAATTTATTTTCTTGAGCTTTCTCTTTATATCTTTGTTTTATTTGTTATTCTTATTCTTGCTTGCAGCAGGTGACATCATTTTTATTACTGTAACTCAAGCATCTTACTCCTTTCAAACACCAACGTATGTTGCCATATTTTTATCTATCATTGAACTTCGACTAAATATTTATTAATACCATATCAGGCTCTTGCTTTCATTTCTAAATTTTCATTATTAAAATACACTATTATTTGACCAAACCTGTGTTGTGTTTGACTTTGGCTGATATTGCAATTATTTATTATACTTAAGATTACACTATACTGAACGATTACAATATAGTCATGTTTAGCAACTTCGTTTGCAAGAGAATTACCATGTACGGAGTTCGGTCCTCACTGTGTTCGACATGATTACGATCTTGTGTAAACTAATGCATTCATTTTTAGATGCAGTTGACAGTGAATTCGATCCGATCTGTAGGTTCTACAGTTGTAGCCTATCGGTTGAAAATAAGTGAGCATCGGTTGAAAATAAGTAAACATCGATCTATGCTCTTGTTTGCTTTACCATAACCGTTTTACTTTGTGTCTTTCCTCAAACACAGTCTCGGCCACTTCCCTTTCAATGATATCTTTTGCTTTACCAAAACTGTTTCCTCCAATACAGCCTCGGCCACCTTTCTTCCGTTGCTTTCTTTTGCTTTACCATAACCGTTTTACTTCCTGTCCTTTCTCAAACACAGCTTCGCCACTTCTCTTTCAATATCTTTTGCTTTACTATAACTGATATGCTTCTTGCTTTCCCTCCAACATAGCCTCGACCACCTTTCTTCTCTTGCTCTTTTGCTTTATCAGAACTGTTTTACTGCCTGGCTTTCCACCAACACAGGCTCGGTCACTTTTCTTATCTTTCTCTCTTTTGCTTTACCATAACTGTTTTCGTTCCTGTCTTTCCTCAAACACAGGGTTAGCCACTTCTCTTTCAATATCTTTTGCTTATAAATGATATGCTTCCTGCCTTTCCTCTAACACATGCTCGGGACCTTTCTTCTTTTGCTCCTTTGCTTTATCTTAACTGTTTTTACTTCCTGCCTTTCTTTCAACACAGGATCTGTCGCTTTTCTTCTCTTGCTCTCTTTTGCTTTACCGTAAATATTTTACTTCCATGTCAGCATGAGTAGAACCGATTTTCCTGAAAAATTATTTTTACAGAAAATTTTTATAAATGTCAATAAACAGTAACGCTATTCAGTCAATGAATATGGAATGTTTCTCATCACGAAATGGCTAATATTATCATTGTCATAACGTTTTTAATTTATTTGTAAATAAACAATTATTTTGATGTATTTTGTATAATAAAATATAACCTCCTTACTTGTCAAAGCAATTAACCGTACGTGTCTCCATTAATTATATAATTGAATATCATACAATTCAAATTTCAGATCAAATTTCAGTTAATGATTGTGTCAGGCGACAAATTTATTGATCTTTTCTTACGTACGTTTGCGTGTGTTTGCATGCGTGTCAAAGGTAAAAGTTTCGTTAACTGCAGTACCTTGTCAATCATTTTTAACGAAAATGTATAAAAGAGGAAATGGTGCCCAAATACACAATTATCCTCTGTTATAATATAGAGCGTTGTATATATATATATATATATATATATATATATATATATATATATATATATATATATATATAAGAACAAATACAAGAACCCATGAACGTTTTGTTTAAAGTGTAGATTTATTGTTGTTATTATTATTAATATTACCTGCTTTTGGTATGATATATTACGTGTCTTTAATGGTATTTGTGTCGCTATACGTGTTTCGAGTCTAAAGTTGACTCTCTTCAGGGGAATTTACTTGTAACTTTACATATTGAGACCCGTTTGTTTTTCTGAGTGCCAAAAAGTCGTGTATAAATAGATAAGTGGTAAGCAGGTCAGAAAGTTCATATGCGAGCGTGCGTATTTTTTTTTTCACACTCGCATGTTAAATCTCTTCCGTTAGCTTTCGTTGGCTATTGGCTAGTTTAATGCTACTTTTGTGTAGGGCTGCACTTTTATTCAGATCTTGTGTCACCCCTAGGTATATTTTTGTGCATTCATAGCATTTTAGAGCATAAATTACGTTTTTAGAATTGCAGCTCAGATTTGTTTTTATTTCGAATGTAGATGTGTTTTCGAACTTAAGTGTTTTCCTTCTAACATTATGTTGCATACCTCACATCTTTTTGTTTTGTATTTTGTGACCCCCTGTGTTGTGTGTTGCTCGAATTTTGATGAAGTTAGTATGTTTTTTAAAGTTTGGGACCGACGTTTGCTTTTAATTATTTTGGTTGTTTGTAAGATTTCTTTATATTATCATTTTTGTTGAGTAATTCTGGGTTGCTTTTGATCGTAGTTAATAATTCTGGGTTGCTTTTCTTGTGTGTGCAGACGTATGCTAGAATGTTTTCTACTTTTTCATGTTTTTGCTTCGTTGTTTTTTGTTGTTTTTGTTTTTTTTTTTATTACAGAGTGATTCTAATGGTATTTTTTCTGCCAGGTGGAAGTCTTTGTTTATTGGTAAAATGGGGTATTTTCTAATTTGTAGTGTTTATGCTGCGAATATCATGCATCGAGTACGTGAGCAATGATGAGGTCTTGGAAATGATGGAAACAAAAAGGAAATTAATACTGAGCATCAGGAAGAGACAGTTGAAGTTCCTGGGACACGCAATGAGGAAGGAGGGCCTGGAGAATCTGATACTAACAGGCCTGATAGAGGGAAAAAGAGACATGGGAAAGCAACGGATAACGTATTTGAAGGACCGAATCAGGTGGATGACAGAACGAGGATTGCATTGTGTAACAGGAGAAGGCGTGCTCAGAGCCACCAGGGATAGGGAAACGTGGAAAGCCATGATCGCCTACGTCCTGAAAGGACAGGGCACATAGAAGAAAAAGAAGTGTTTTTTCTGGTTCCCATAGGCGTATATTACGAAGTGTTTCGTAATTTACTATTCTGCAAATTCGTCGTCAGTCAGTTAAGTGCCATACGTGATGAACGCTTGGGTGATCATGTCTGGAAAGAGACATGGTTGACTGGGCAGATAATTATCCCTCAGTAGGTTGCCATTGCTTTCTGCGGTAGACTGTTTGCCGACCAAAGCTATAGAACACAATCTGTCCTGTTATTTAACCCATAACTGGAAGAAAGAGACGGATTAATACCTTTCCCAAGGCTATTTGCACGGAAGTGAATGCAAGAAATTCAACTGGAATTCGAACCCGGCTCCCCGATTTCTCGTTCCGAGCCGATATCCACTGCACAACAACTAGGCAATAAATATATTGATGTACCTGCTATTAAGATATAATGATCCACTCCCCCACCCCGAGTAGGTGTGGGAGTAGATTATTTTGTTTGTTTTTACTTATGTCTTAATGTAAGATACTCAATAGTAGGTACATCAATATATTTATTGGCGTCATTTTAGACAGCATATTGGTATAAATATTTTGCCGTCATTTTTGACGGCATAGACTCACTCGTATATATATGGTGAAAAAAAAATGGCGAAGCGGGAGATTAAAGATGTCTTAATGAAAAAGAAATTGAATTATTGACAATATTCCATCTAATAATAATTTCAATAAAATAATTTACTTTAAGATGTTTTCCGAGATTTCAATCAATGACTTGCTTTCTCCTTACTGCTACTGATCGATGTCGAGTTAAGCAACCTCATTTGTCTGATATAAAACAGTTCATAATTCGAACGCTTATAAATTAATCATTAACATCCAATAATAACAGTTTGCAATATATATATATATATATATATATATATATATATATATATATATATATATAAATTAAATTTAAATATCCCTAAACCAGGAAATTAAGGAAATTGATTTTCGATTATACAATGAATCTATTTGAACAAAGTGACAATGAAATGACGAACGTTCCTTATAATTCAAAGTCAATTTTCTGAGGAGGGAGCGTTTATACGATGCTTATAATAATAAAAAAAGGAACAGCAGCTTAGCGTTCGTTAAACTGGATTAAAAATAGAAAGAAAAAAAAAATCAATAAATCGCGATAGTTTCCCGTCGGGCATCAGATATCGATTGATTAGTTCTTATTAAATAAAACATGGCAGTTCAAGCATTTAATAAGATTTATCAAAAACAGGTTCGAAAGTGCAAGGATAGCGATTCTGGTGATTTGGTTAAGAATCTGCACAGTGCTTTCCCGAAGTGAAAAGGGGAAATTTCTCGATTTAATAAGGAAGGAAAAACAAGTGTATGCAGAAGTCGCTAAGATGAACGCCACGCAAATTACTATTGTGGAGTGAGTTTTGATCCTCACTGAGTGGCCCACGCAAAATTCAACATTAAATAAACCCAACAATGGTTGATATGTTGAATAGTTAGCGAACTGAACGAAAACTAATCCGACACAATGATGTTTCGCAAGCAAGTCTAATGGATTATTACTATTGTGTGTTGAGCATTTTTACTGGCTGCTCTAAAATGTTTGGCCTTTTGTCAAACCTAAACCAGATATAGCATAAGTTAATATATATATATAAGAAGATAACGAGAAGGAAGTATATATATATATATATATATATATATATATATTTCCTTCTCGTTATCTTCTTTTTCCAACTTTTCATCTTTTTGTTTCTTTTCTTCTTTCTTTTCTCTTCTCCCAATTCTTATTTCTCTCTTTCCTTTCAGCTTTTTTTCTTTTCCTTCTTCATTTCCTCCCCTTTTTCGCTTCGTTCTTTCTTTCCCACTCCATCTTACCCCGTTTTTTCTTCATTATTTCCTTATAATTAAAAACCATTACTTTACAGGATACAAATCCTATATCATCCAACAATTAACTGAAACACAAAAAGTAAAATTGCACTCTCGCAAAAATGGATCAGAATGACTGAAAACATTTTGGAAAAACCAGACCAAGGCAAATTTCACAAGCCGGTATGAAAATTAAGATTTTAGATTCTGATTGGATAGGAAATAGCAAATTGAACTATGATAATTTTCACTTTCTCGCCGGCCATAAAAAAGGAAAGAAACTCAGACTTTATTAAATACTTTCAAAGTTATTTAAAACCAGATATATATTTTTTATATCGTAAGAATTGTTTTTTGTTTGTTTTTGAAATAATATCAGTTTAGTGACAGAACTCTTGCTAATTAACCCATACCTTGGAAGAGAAGAAATGAATTCATACATTTCCCAAGGGTATTTTTTTTTTGTAAGAGAATATAATAAACCTAACGAGAATTGGAACGCGACCTTCTGATTAACAGTTCCGTGCCATTATCTCTTGTGCCACATGCACATCCATGCTTTCGACACCTGGCATTCTAAAAAGGGGAAAAAAAAAGAAAAAAAAAGGGAGGGATATTGTATTACGCCAATTTTCCAAATGGAGATGGTCTGTCTCCATAGAAATCATCTATCAAAATCCTAACTTTTTATCTTGTTTTGAACTTTGGCATCGGTGGAAAGGTTAAGCTATTTCATCTCCAAGATAATAAGCCTCTTACTTTCTTTGTCCCCCTTTTCGTCTTTTCCTTCGCAATATCTACTCTTTATTCCTTTCTCCTCCTTATAAAATTTCTCCTTCGTTTCTTGACTGTCATCATCTTAACTCGCTACCTTCTCGTCGCTTTTTTTCTGCTTCCATATCCTTTTCCTAATTAAAATAGAACCACGAATTTTCTTAAAACTATGATAAAGTTGAAGTGTCTTCTGCATGAATGTTTCCATCTTAATTGAAACTTGGAATTTAAAAGATCAATTTATATTGGAACGATTTCGGTCGAACGAGAAATTAAATTTCATTCGCTCAGCTGCAGAGGAAAATTATGAAAATCGAAAAGTTAAATTAACCTATATATATATATATATATATATATATATATATAGGTGTGCGTGTATACATACATACATTTATACATACATTTATTGAAGTAAAAAGAAATAATGTCGAATATCAAAATTAAAAGCATTTATTCTTTATATATATATATATATATATAATTCCAGATGAAGAGGACTAAAGGTTTTATTATTTTGAGTGCCCCGGCATTTAATTTATTATGAACAGTGCTCAATATAATAAATATTATAGAGCTTAATATATTTATATAGTTATGAATTAATTGTACATTGCGACACGGAAATTTCTATGTTTCGAGATAGATTCTCATCATCAGGCAATGTTTGATGTTGGTTGTGCGGGTGATTTACATTTAAATAACAAAAACCTTTGGTTTGCTGTGCATGTATGTGGGGAGATATAAAATTTACATGTGTGTTTCTTTTGACTAATCAGAGATTCTTTGGGGCCAAATCCCAAAATGAATCTTCACTCTGATTAGTCAAAAGAAACACACATGTAAATTTTACATCTTCCCACATACATACGCAGCAAACGTTTTGTTATTTAAATGTAAATCATCCGCACAACCAACATCAAACATTGCCTGATTATGAGAATCTATCTCGAAACATAGAAATTTCCGTGTCGCAATGTACAATTAATTCATATCTATCTATCTATCTATCTATCTATCTGCAAAATGTTTGGGACGACCCTCTAGAATTTATAGAGTTGTATGAAAATAGAAGGTTGCATATAAATCCATCTCCTCCATAGGTTAAGTAGTAGGGACTGCAAACGGAAAATCATTATCTTTCTCAAAAGTATTTTAGTGCACCTCGCCAAAAACAACAACAAAAATAAATAAATAAATAAATAAATAAACTGAAAAGAAATATTATTACAATAAAAAAATGTTTCGGTTTTAATTAACTTTCAAAGGGTTGATAAACCGTACAAAAATAACAAATCGATCGATCAACAATCTTCCGCTCGATTTTTATGCCCGGTTCATGTTTCTCTCTGCTGTAGCGATCGTTTCCAATCCGGATCGCCAGTGTCTAAGAACTTTTAAAATTAAACATCTCCTTTTGTGTCGCGCCACTCTGATAGCACTAAGATAATACTGGTTTTACTCTGAGGAGTATTTATAACTTTCCTTTCTACTTACCTGGCACATTTTTGTGTCTGGTAGGGACCCAAATCATCTCTCAGTTGTGTCTCTGTCCTCGAAGACAGAGTGCGGCTCAGAGGACAGGGTTACATTTGAGAAAAATTACACTGAATAGATGCCCGGTCCCGGAGAACAGTGTCCAGCGGCCGCGCCACCACATTGCAGCAGAGGGGTGAACCAGGTGCTCGTCACCGAGGCCAGCTCAACCAGCGGTAGAGGGAACTCGGAAATTTTTGTTCCTTTGCCCGTCCGTACGCGGTCGGGGCCCCACTTTAAAAAGACCTTGTGTCACATCTCGCTCAAGTGGGGGAGTAGGGTAAATATCCTTTCCTTCCGTTGTGGGGTCCAGTTTGGTCAGCTGATATTTTTCTAGTACTTGACCGTTTGTCTCATCTTACCTTGGCCCTAGGATCTTCAAGACAAAGCTTACTGGCGGTAACGTGTCTGGGATGGTTTGCAACTTTCTTTAAAATATTAATTTTATTCATTTTTTTCTCTTGCTTAATTTTAAACTTCCTATGTTTAATTGAACGTTTGGTTTTGTTTTTAAAATTGGTAAAAATTTATATGGTTGTCGGACTTAAAGTTAAAACTTAGCAGTTCATCACCCAATTTTTTTTCCAATTGGAGTAGATAGACTAAACTATCGCCCGGTTCACACTCCACCCACGTCTGTTGAACAGGTGAAGAGGCTCATCCCTTGTTCCCTGTTTAGGATGTGGTTTCCGGCTTTCTCTTTTCCAATCTTTTCACTCTTACGTAGCCCCCTGCATATCAGTGGCGTTACCGCCTTGCTCGGGGTGATATGATTAAAAAAAACAAAAAAACTATCATATCTGAGTACGGAATTCACCTGATGGTTGCAGCAATGTTGGGCCACTTTGTTTAGCAATTTTATTCCCAATGGTTCTAAACTTTTAACGGTTGGTGGTCAACCTTGTTAGTCATCTTACAATGATATTTTCCTTTGATCTAGTTTTTGTTTTCAGTGAGCCTTGACCCTTTCAAATTCCTCATTTTTAGACATCCAGGTTTTGTCGGATTCTCTTTTTATCTATATTGAATGTCATTCTGTTCTTATCGTTACCGGATGTTAGTCCAACCGTAAATAATGTAAATAATGATAACTCCTCATCACAGAAATTCAGACAAATTTTCACGTATTTGTTTAATATGTCCTAACCTTTATATATGTAAACATTAGATATGGATGAATATTTTGCGCATTTGTTTAATAACAATATATTGTTATATAACAGTATCTTCTTCTTCTTCTTCTTCTTCTTCTTCTTCTTCTTCTTCTTCTTCTTCTTCTTCTTCTATGTGCCCTGTTCCTTCAGGACGTAGGCGATCATGGTTCTCCATGTTTCCCTACCCCTTGTGGCTCTTAGTATGTTTGCTCCTGTTACTTCGCAACCCCCGTTCCGTCATCCACCAGATCAGGCCCTGCAAATATGTTATCCGCTGCCTTCCTCTATCTCTTTTTCCTTCTATCTGGCCAGTCAGTATCAGGTTCTCCAAGCTCTCCTTCTTTATTGCATGTCCCAGGAACTTCAGTTGTTTCTTCCTGATGCTCACTATTAATTTCCTTTTTGTTGCCATTCTTTCCAACACCTCATCGTTGCTTGCATGCTCAGTCCACGATATCCGCAGCATCCTTCTGTAGAACCACATTTCCGCTGCTTCAAGTTTTGTCCTCATTTTCGATGATATTGTCCAGCATTCACTGCCTTATTGAAGAATCTTTTAACCGGGACTTTATCAACCCTGTAGGTTAAAAAGAAATTTGGACCTACAAAAGGCGGAAGAACTCTTAAGGAGTCAACGGTCAGCTAACTAGAGGTGGTGTCTCAATAAATCACCGTGGAGAAGGCAACAGGATACCACTCCACTATCTACCCCCCACTGCTTAATCATGGTTATTCCCGACAAATAACAGTATAAACAGTAAAAATAAAGTCGAAAACACATTGTCTTGGCGATGCTGATTTTGACCGTAATACAATGTGTACATTCTAATGGGTAGCAGATATTCTGATAAGTTTTTCAAAATCTTCGGCCATCTTGTGATGTAGTAACAATCATACAAGTGCACTGTCTGTGTCTGAGCTCGAGGTTAGGAGTCTCACGGAATATCTTCTGCGTCTCGCTGAAAACTGTTTTTGTTAATAATTGCTCTGGTCCGCTTCACATTTCTCTCGTCACGTAATAGCATTATAGATAATAATTTATCAATTCACGCATTCTATTTTTTTATGAGGTATTGGCATGGCGTAACGGTCGTGCGAACTAAAGAAAGGTTCAATAATAATAATAATAATAATAATAATAATAAAGACCGCACCAACAGACTGTGCTTCTTTATTGACATGGCAGTTCCGGCAGACTGTCATGTAATATTGAAGATCTTTAAAAAAAACTATCAAAATACAAGAATCTTGAAGTAGAGATTTAAGGAATGTGGCAGATAAAGGTATCAATAGTTTTGTTTGTGGTTGAAGCCCTCGGTTTGATTGGATAAGGTTCCGATAAACTTATTGAAAGGATCCCTGGTAGCCCAGGCCTTAAAGAAATGCAAAAATTGTTTTCACAAGTACTACTCACACCTTATGAAGCACTTTATCAATGTAAAATGTGTGTGATTTTAGTTTTAATATGTTCAGTGAAGATACCATGATACCGTTTCTGACATTAGGTCTCTGGCTGGGACCCGGAAGAAAATGAGCAGACGACAAAAATCAAAGTAGATAATAATAATAATAATAATAATAATAATAATAATAATAATAATGACAAAGTTAATACTCATCGATGGTTACGTGCATCTGGATTAAAGTCTGAAACTGAAGGATTTATACTTGCAGCACAAGACCAAAGTCTTTTCACGAGAAACTTTCAGGCAAATATTATGCATAATAATATGGATCCAAAATGCAGGTTTTGTGATAAACACCAAGAAACAATAGACCACCTAATCTCAGGCTGTTCTGTGCTTGCCCCAAACGAATATAAAAATCGCCACGATAGAGTTGGGCAATATTTACATTGGGCAATGTGCAAACATTATGGAAAAGCTGTAAACAAACACTGGTATGAACATCATCCAGCACCGGTTACAGAAATAGAAGATGTAACCATTCTATGGGATTACACCATCTACACAGACAGAAAAATTGAAGCAAACAGGCCAGACATTATTGTTAAAAACCAGAAGGAGAAAACTTGTCTATTAATTGATATGGCTTGTCCAGCGGATTGTAACATAGCAATCAAGGAATTTGAAAAACTGTCAAAATATAAAAAATATAAAGACCTGGAAATTGAAATAGAAAAAATGTGGAAATTGAAAACAAGAGTTGTGCCAGTGATAGTAGGTGCACTTGGAATGATAAAAAATGGAACAAAACAACACATTGAAAGAATCCCTGGAAACCCCAGCTTAAGAGATATACAAAAAATTGTCTTATTAAGTACAGCCCACACACTAAGGAAAACTTTATCTATGTAATGCTGGGGATGATAGGGAAGATAGAAAAACATGAAATGGAGTCATAACAACACGCCACTACCTGCCTTAGGTCTCCCCGCAGACTTGGTTGTTAGTGAGACCAAAGCAGAAATCGAAATATGATGAAAAATGACATAATAATAATAATAATTGCTATTGTTGTTGTTAGCTATTATTATTATTATTATTATTATTATTGTTGTCATTGTTCATCATAATTCGATTTCTGCTATGGTCGTAATGCCTACCAAGTCTGCGGGAAGACTTAAGGCAGGTCGTGGTGTGTTGTTATGGCTCCATTTCATGTTTTTCTATCTCCCCTAACATCCCTAGCGTTACATAGACAAAGTTATCCTTTGTGTGTGGGCTGTACTTAGTGTGTAGGCTGTACTTAGTGTGTGGGCTGTACTTAACAAGACAATTTTTGTATATCTCTTAAACTGGGGTTCCAGGGTTTCTTTCAATGTGTTGTTTTGTTCTATTTTTTATCCTTCCAAGTGCTCCTACTATCACTGGTATTGTTGCTGTTATTATAGTTATTGTTGTTATTATTATTGTTATTGTTATTATTGATATTCTTATTTATAACTGTACATAATAGTTATTATTAGCAGTAAGAATTATAAGTAATACAATTCCAAAAATGCTTAAATAGTTGTGTTTTTTACAGGAAGGGTTGTGTTAATTTTCGTTGGAAAGATTTTATTTACGATAATTTAAAATGTAAAATTCATTTTCATATTTGACAATAGGATTAAGTGTATATATGATAATGTTATATTACCCATGAAGAAAATATAATTATTTCCACTGCAAAATTACTTAAATAGATTCGACATTCTTGATAGTACGTATAATCTGGTTATAGTATAAATTCTATTAGGAGAACATTATTAGATATCAAGCTCAAGGAAAGTATTTGACGTCCTTTAAGTGAGTAAGTTTGTTTTAATAATCATATCGCTCCAAGCAAGGCATTTTACTGCCACTGTTTTGCAAGGGGTTACATAGGAGAAAAGTTATGAGAAAGAGTGACAGGTTAAAGGGGATGTCAGGAAGTGGGTAAGAGAAGGATGAGAATACTGATGAGAGTGGAGTGGACGAAGAAAGGAGCATGAGAGAGAGGATGCAGGTTAGTGAGATAGGATATGACTATTGACTTTACATTTAAATTCTAGGAGATTGTAGCTGTTGGGAAAGCAAGTAAATGGAAGGGAATTCTACAGGCAGGAAGTGCGAGAAAAGAAGCTGATGGAGTAGAATTTGCGTTTACATTTTATTGGTTTCACAGTAAAAGGGTGGGACCTAGTTGCTAATCTTGTGGCTCTAGTAAATTTATATATAGGGGGCACCAGTGAGGTAAGTTCATCGGAGTAGAAGCCGTGAAAGATTTTATAGAAGAGACTCAGGGAAGCCACATTGCGCCGGTGAGAAAGTGACTGTATCTGAGCTGCCAAGTAAATTAAGAAAGACAAAAGAAAACAAAGAAGAGAAGAAAAATCAAAGTAAAATAGAAAAGTAAAGGAGAGAAAACATGGAAAAGAATTAAAAAAGAGAGAAAAGTGAAAAAAGATAAAAATGAAATGGAAAAAAAACAAAAAAGAATCGAGAAAAAAAGAATGAGAAAAGGTAAAAAAGAAAGAAGTGTGAAAGATAAAAAAAAAAACAAGGAAAGAAAAGTAAAGGAAGGAATAATGAAGAATAAGAAAGAAAAAGAAAATTTGAAAGAAAACGAGAAAAAGAAGAGAAGTTATATAACATCAATGCAAGAAGAATAGAATACTGAATTATTTTATAAAATTCATTCTAGCACAAGGCCACATTTCTGAAGCACTCAGTAAGGATATAACCTATTATTAATGATCTATGAGAACGGTTTTTTCAACTTTTAAATAAGGAAGTTTTAAATTTTAGAAATAAACGAATAGTGTTTAACATTCACACACATGTGGTTAAACAAATAAAAACATTTTGTCAAAGAAGAGGTTATTTCTCTTTAAATATATAGTCATGTGACTCTACAGATGTCAGGTGACTCGTTCGTATATAAAAAAACAGAACGGAATGAGAAAATATTTTTTCCAGACGGAAATTATTGGACTGCCAGTAATTTATTTAATATAATGTGCTCAAGCTTCAGAGGGCCATCTCCTTACACAATATTTCTCCTTCAGGAGGGGTTAAAGTCAGAATACCTTTCTGAAAAGGGAAGCACTAAAAAGGCTTGAGCAATTTTTCCTCTAGTTTATATACACATCCTACACATCCTACTTTAAACTCAACTTTGTGTCATATTCCTCACTAGTTAGAGTGTAAAAATACTTTTTTTAAAAATTTCCACCCGATCTGAATAGCATTAAGATAGGAACTAATTTTGATGACTTTATTTCACTCAACTTTTGTCACACACACACACACACACACACACACACACACACACACACACACACACACACACACACACACACACACATTTTTAAAATTTGATGTCAGTGGTATTAAGACTGTAGCGTAGGGGAAATGGTTAATATTTCTTTAATTCGGCCTTGTGTCAGACTTAACCGAACTCCCTACAGCTTACAGGATTTATGCAAAATTATTATCAGAAAGTTTCATCAGAAGGTTGGTTGTCGGCAGGATGGAATAGTGTGGAATAGTGTAAGACTAAAATATACATGTTGCATTTTAGAATATAAATTTATTAAAGGAGGAATAAGAATTCGTAGAAATTAATGTTCAATGAGAAAGTTAAGGATATCAAGAGTTCGTACAAAATGTTCGTTGTAGTAATTGTTGAAAGAGATAAGGAGAAAGAGAAAGAGGACAATGTCCGAGTCGTTTGAAGTTGAAGTTACATTTTAGCAAGAGTTCGTCTCGCGGCTCCCATTTGACGCTGACCGGGGCCTTTTATAGTATTCAGATTTTCGCACTTGGTCAAAAATCAATTTAGCACCTACTTGCGAAATCTGGTTAAGCACATGGTCAATCCTTTTTCTATTTGGGAAAACCAGGATTTTACACGTCATTGTTAATTTTTGTAAAAGTGAAGAAGAAGGTTGATTTTAATTAATTTCTTATCCGCTACAAAACAATGGTCTTTTTTAGTTCTGCTTTGCTTTCGTTTATATGGATTTAAGTATTTTTTTCACTTTTTTGAACATACATGCAACGCATTTCTCAACTGAAATATATCGTAGTATTTTATCGGTAATTATAAATTAAATACCCTTGTAATATTTAACAAAGAGCGAATGCTAAAACAACGCCAAAGAAACACGTGATAATAATAAAAATAGGAATACAAAAACAGAAGAGAATTTTAAAAATATTTCCCGAATAGAAACTAAAATAAAAAACATATAGGACAATACAAAAAAAAAGAAGATAAAAAAGATGGGAAATAAAGAATGAAAAACAGATAAAGAAAGATTTTGAAAAAGAGAGTAAAACTTTTCTAGAAAGCATTTGCAAAATCGAAAAGAGAACTAAAAGTAAAACAGTTGAAAATTTGCGTTTATTTTGGTAAATGCTTATAGCTGCCATCTTTAAATTGATGTCATTTAAAAATAAATCTCTTAAATGTAGATGTTATCTTAATGTTGCCAGGTAAAAGCTCTTGTTTTGAAAAATAACTGAAAATAACTTAGTAAAAATTAAATTTATTTATTTTCTAATCTTCTGAACACAGGAGCTTTTCTTAATTTCTTATTATTTTGTGGATTTCAGGAAAAAGAAACAAAGTCTTAGGAACCATTGAATGGTCCATAGAAACAGGACAGACGCTTCAACAGAGAAAAAATAACTTTATGAAAACCGGAACGACATTTTCAACACAAAAGGATCAACTGATTATTTAATAAAAACGAAAGTAAAATATTAAGAAAAAACAGTCAGCTACTGAAATTTAAATAAATAAAACAAATAAAAAATATTTTTAAATAAAAGATTAAAATAACTATACTGAGGTGAGCACAGGAAAATCTTGGTTTTGTTTGTCAGATATCAAATTGCTAAACAAAGACAAACCAAAGTATTTTCAATGTAAATGTTTCTTTATTTCTTTCTAAATGATTTTTTAATGCAGACAGAAAATCGTCCTTGTTGGACCGGCCGACTGTATGCAAATGGCAAACGAAATGAGACAACATATCTGAACGTGCTTCACATTTTTTTCTGGAATAAAAATAAAATATTTGTTGGATTTAAGAAAGAAATCCTAGAAAAGAAAATAAGAGACAAATGAAGGCAAAGAGTTGCTTAAATGGATTTAAAGAAAGAAAATAAAAGTAATATCCGAGAAGATTTTAGGAAATGTTTGTAATGTTTAATAAAGTAGAAAAAGTAATATGTTTGTCCCGTAACAGTTGATACATTTAGTGTATGAAATGTGTAAGCAAATGTAGCAACTATTATTGGACAAAGAAAGTAATAATCTTTTTATCCGATAGTCACTTCAGACTTTTTATGAGTTTTGCAAATGTTTGGGATATTCCCACAGACAAATTTCGATTAATCAAATAAACATACGAGCTGAACAGTCAAAAGAAATTTCAAATTGATTTTTTCTCACTACTGAATCATCTCTTTGAAAAAATTATCAATTTTATATTCACAACCGCACGACAAGAGAGAGCAACCGATAATTCACAAAGATTAGGACGGACCGGAAATATTAAAGTCTGAAGTGGAATCTGCAATAGCCAAACTGAATAGAAACAAAGCAGCTGGACCAGACGGCATAGTCATAGAGCTGCTGATAGCCCTGGAAGAATTTAGCATAGAGAAAATTACAGAAATAGTAAATTAAATTTATAATAGTGGTATAATATCAGATGACCTCAGCAAGTCGATCTTCATAGCACTGCTTAAGAAGTCAGGAGCAAACGAGTGCGAACTCCACAGAACCATCAGTTTAATGAGCCATATAACAAAACTGAACGTCCGAATCCTGATGAATAGAGCGAGAAGCAGAATCAGGCCAGAGAGAGGACAAGAACAGTGCGGTTTCGTCAAAGACACTGGAACAAGGAACGCCATATTTATGATTAGGATGCTCTCTGAAAGAGCAATACAAATGAAGAAGGACTTATACCTGTGCTTTATTGATTATACGAAGCGTTTGACAAAATATTCCACAAAGAATTGATGGGGATGCTCGGCAGCCTTGACATATTTGGGAAAGACTTAAGAGTAATCAATAACCTTTACTAGCAGCAAACCGCTTGTATACGGACAGGTAACGAATTTAGCAGATATACAAAGATAGAAAAGGGCGTAAGACAAGGACGTGACTTTTCACCGGATCTGTTCAACTTGTACAGCGAGACTATTTTGAGGACCCTAGAAGTTATGCCTGGATTCGTCATCGGGGGCCACAATTTAAACAACCTAAGGTACGCAGATGATACAGTGCTGATAGCAGACACATACAGGAAACTACAAGTTCTCCTACAGAAGGTAGCTGAAGAGAATGACAAGAAAGGACTAGAAATAAACTGCAAGAAAACCAAATGCATGGTCATCAGTAAAAAGGACAGCGCAATATGCCAAATGAAGGTCGGGGATATTAGAATCAAGCAGGTACGAAAATTTAAATACCTGGGAAGTGTTATAACAGAAGAATGAAAGTACGACACAGAGATCCGAAGGCGAATTGGGATGGTGAAGGAAGCATTCCAGAAGTTGAGTAAAGTATTAAGAAACAGGACAATTTCGCTAGAAACAAAGAAGAAAGTACTGGATTGCTATGTGATGTCAGTTCTTCAATATAGCAGTAAATTCTGGACAATATCATCGAAGATGAAGGAAAAACTTGAAGCAACTGAAATGTGTTTCTACAGAAGGATGCTGCGAATATCATGGATCGAACATGTGAGCAATGATGAGATTTTGGAAATGATGGAAACGAAAAGGAAATTAATACTGAGCATCAGAAAGAGACAGCTGAAGTTCCTGGGACATGCATTGAGGAAAGAGGGCTTGGAGAACCTGATACTAACAGGCCAGATAGAGGGAAAAAGAAACAGAGGAAAGCAGCGGATAACATATTTGAAGGACCTAATCAGGTAGATGATGGAACGAGGGTTACGTTGTGTGACAGGAGAAAGCTTTCTAAGAGCCATCAGTGATAGGGAGACGTGGAAAGTCATGATCGCCTAAGTCCTGAAAGGACAGGGCACATAGAAGAAGAATCACTCAACCCAACACAAACAGGCAACAGACTCGTTCTTTGGGACTTGATTGAGGCAGTTGACGCCTTCCATTTCGATCGTTCTACAGCCATCGACTTTATGTTTCTCCCGCTCTTTACTTGTGTTGGGATAAATTTCCTCCTACTTCTTGCTTAATCAATATTAATCGCAATTGGCTGGCCCTCAACAGCCAATCAACGTCTTTACTGTGAAGACTGCTTTTTAGTAAACACCGCTAAGAGATTTAGTTGTTTATGTCTTCTATTAGTTATTCCGGACATGTACTGAATTGAAGAAGGTAAAATGTCCACACAGTTTCGGAAACTGAATATCTCTTTCTGACAACCACCATTGCGCCCTGTTCGAACTTCTTAGTCTTACTCTGAACAACCTAGCTGTTGTTCACCCCAAAATGTCAAAGCAGAACTGATAAAGATGTAATTCCCACAGTGTCAAAGGAATATGGCGCCAAATACCGTTACCATTGCATCCTGATTCTCCGTGACTTGTAACTCGGTGTATATCGTTAATACGTTCCACACTAGGTACTTCGTTACTGTAGTCTTGTGATAAGCAAAGATAAATTAAGAATATGTGTAGGACGCCTATTGCAGTACCATCACTTGATGATTTACCTTTGGAAATGTTAATGATATTTAATGATATTAGAAAATCTTGCTTGCATTCTGCACTGTTATCGAATAAAACGATGTCGCTTATTCGTCATGGCTTGTAAACATAAACCTCTCAGTTGTCAGTTTTATCCTATGACAATTGAGCTTTATGTGGGCACTTGAAATGAACAGAAAACGGATCCTGTTATTGAATGCTATGTGAATAATTTGTGAATGATACATAGTGGTTTCATTAATACAAAGAATTCACTAGGGAAATCCAACGGATTATTTGTTATATTGAACTTGGTCGCAAGGTTCGACAATGTATAGTTTATCACATGACTCCCGACGTGTCAGGTTTTAATCTAATCAAATCATGCAATTGAATATGAGAAACGCGTTTATTTATAATGCCAACTGCGATGGTCTTTGGTTAAGTCGATCGTGGTCGACATGAACGAGTCAATGCGAACGATTATTTCTATAGCTAACTGAATATGAAAGACGTCTTTTGATAATGCCAACTGTGATGGTCTATGGTTATGTAGTCGTGATTAACAAGACAGTGCGAACGATCATTTCCTTTACGGCATAATGTGTGCTTTGCCAAGGCTTCATACGTTTTTGAATTCAGGGTTTTTCTTCTGTTAGACCGGTTGCCATCCAAGGCTTTCTATTTACCCATAGCTACGAGGTAAAGAAATTGATTCATACCTTTTTCAAGTTATTAGCAGTTAAGAGAATGAAATGGACTCAGCTGGAATTCAAACAAGGCAGATTAAATTCTTTGGCTATTTTGTCAATAGAAAATGATCTTGTAAAGAGGATAGGTGTAGAAAGTGCCATTAAAAGGTTTTAAGATCTAAAGGCTGGAAAAAAATGTTTTAGGTCGGATAATGAAAGCTTTTTTTTAGCTTGTAGTGTGTATTGTAATAAAATCATTTTCATTTTTTCTCCTTGTGAAAAATTTTAAAATTATACTTGTAAAGGCGCCGAAATTCAGCTTCCTCGAGGTGCCAGTAAACCTAGGGCCATCATTAGTTAAACCTATCATAGTCAGGAGGAGAGTTCAAATATTTTATCACTTATAAATAAAGCAGAAATGTGTACAGAACCTACACGAAGGAAAATTATTTTCAAGTCAGTCATTTAAGTCAGTCATACGTGATACACGCTTAAGCGATCATGTTTCGAAAGAGACATGACTGACTGGGTAGAAGATTTTCCCGCAGTAAGTTACCGTTACTTACTGCTATAGACTGGTTGCCAACCAAGGCTATAGAACTCAATCTGTTCTGCAATTTAACTCATAGCTGGAGGGAAGAGACGGATTAATACCTTCCCCAAGGGTATTTGCGCGTAAGTGAATACAACGAATTTTACTGGAATTTGAACTCCGATCTCGGATTTATCGTTTTGAGTTGACATCTACTGCACCACTAAATAGTAAGCTAAAAATCATTAAGAAATCGAAATTCAAGCTCCATTGTTTCCGAAGAAGACAGCAATGGAAACCGGAAGTTAAATTCTAGAATGCATGCCCAAAACAGCTTGCGGGAAAATTCTCACCAATTAGAATACGCTATTTCTAAACATGTTTCTGTCTTCTTGCAGGAACTCTGTTTTTCTTCTTTTGTTATGTACTATATCCCTTCAAGACATAGGCAATCATGGACCTCCACTTACCCCTATCTCTTGTTGCTCTTAACAATTTTCTCCCAAACCCTGTTCCGCAATTCACTCATCAAATATATCTCGCGTTGCATTCCTCTGTCACTCTTTCCCTCTATCTACCCTGTGTGTATTAAATTCTCTAAGCCCTCCTTCCTCATTACGTGCCCCAGATACTTCAGCTATCTAATCCTGATGTTAAGTATATGTTTCCTTTTCATTCCCATCCTCTCCAAAATTTTATTGTTGGTCACATGTTCAATTCATGGTATCCTCTTCATCTTTCTGTAGAACTACATTTCTGTTGCTTCCGATCTCTCCTTCATCTTTGACATTCGCTGACATATAGAAAGACAGGTATCGCAAAACAGTCTAGTAGTCTTTTCTTTGTTTCCAACGAAATTTTCTTGTCTCTCAATACTCTGCTTAGCTTTTGAAATGCGTCATTGGCCATACCAATACGCCTTTGGATCTCAGTGTCGCACTTACCGTCCCCTGTCAGGACACTTGCCAGGTATTTAAATTTCTGCACGTGCTTGATTTTAGTATTCCTGACCTCTAGTTGGTATTTTGGGCTCCTCTTTTTATTGATGATCATGCATTTAGTTTTCTTGTAATATTATATTTAGTCCTTTTCGGAGTTCGTAAATACAGACAAACATCAGTTTAAAGTTTGTGGCTCGCTCAACAGACGTTCCACCAACGGCAGAGTATTGTTATAGATTCACTTCTACATACAACGATATAACATGCTATTACCACGTCACACGATGCTCCTACTTTCTTCTTCTTCTTTTATGTGTCCTGTCCTTTCAGGACGTAGGCGATCATGGCTTTCCACATTTCCCTATCCCTGGTGGCTCTTAGAAAGCTTCCTCCTGTCACACAACGTAACCCTCGTTCCGTCATCCACCTGATCAGGTCCTTCAAATATGTTATCCGCTGCTTTCCTCTGTCTCTTTTTCCCTCTATCTGGCCTGTTAGTATCAGGTTCTCCAAGCCCTCTTTCCGCAATGCATGTCCCAGGAACTTTAGCTGTCTCTTTCTGATGCTCAGTATTAATTTCCTTTTCGTTTCCATCCTTTCCATAACCTCGTCATTGCTCACATGATCGATCCATAATATTTGCAGCATCCTTCTGTAGAACCACATTTCAATTGCTTCAAGTTTTTCCTTCATCTTCGAAGATATTGTCCAATTCCTGCCAAAAACTTTTTGGCTTTACGTTCAAACATATAATCACTTTACCATTTAGTAAATAAATACCTGTTATTGTTGATTCTAAAATCTTTATCTTATTGTTAACATAGTACCCATAAAAAATGACGAGTTTATTTACATCTTCTGTATTTTCACTTAAATGCGTGTGTGTTCTGTTTTGGATCAAAGTATCCCTTTACAGCACCTCTGGTAAATGACAAAATGAAAAACTGATAAGTGATGCATTTCATTCCAAGAAGAAAGTTCCTCAGACTAATAATCGTTTTATTAATGGAGCCAGTCTCGTATACATAGGTGCCAGGAGAAATACAACAAACGCCGGTCACAGTTTTACATCGAAAAGTTAAAGAGTCAGGGACGCTCTTTCGTAAATTCAAATCTTGAGGTCTGGTGTATCAGATTTAGCTTTCTCTAGGTGTAAAGACCCCAATATCGATCTTAATCTCTACCCCTACTATTAATGTCTTCAGGGTACCAGCAGCAGTTCCGTGACGTAAATTAACAAATGAACATCTTTTCACGCACGCACGCACATGTATGGGAAGATAAAAAACAAATAGGAAACGTTTATCAACCTAACTTTCCTTAAAGTTTCGCCAGAGAATAAGATATGGAGAAAAAAGATAAGAAACAAATTCTGGTATTTGACTCTAGTGTTATTTAATTTTCATCAGACAATCATACTTCGTGTGCATTCGACTCTTTAAACTCACGTTAGTATAATTTGTGTCGTTCTGAATTCAAGGAAAGACAACGCATCCATCCGAAGTTTTAAGAAATATGTCTATGTGAAAAACCGTGAATATTTTTTTATATAATTGTATAAAAATTATATTTTATCTTTGTTGGAATTAGATGATAATACATATTCGTAAGTGCATGTGTCTAGTATAAATTATAAATGATTTAGGAACGTTTTTACTTACATATCGTTTGTTTCAGATAAACATAAGTTAGATTCTTTAAGAATAAATTCAATAAAGGTTGATGATGTCATATAAAGTTTGTGACGTGTGTTTATAGTTGGGGATATTGCCATAAGCAGACTTTCGCTGTAAACAATTGTGTTCTTTTTTTTAAAATTAGGGTGGCATTTTATAAACATTGTTTTACTAAAACCAACAAACATAAGATATATTAGACATGCACAAAGACACGCACACATACGCATTAATTCTCATGCTTAGTCATTTGGTCAGGTTTTGGGAAGTCGGTCGGGCTAATGAGTTTTCAAAATCACCAATATATATATATATATATATATATATATATATATACTAGCAATATATATATATATATATATATATATATATATATATACTAGCAGTATAGCCCAGCGTTACTCGGGTGTAATGAAAGCTTTAAAACTAATCCATGGTCCTGGAGCTCAGACTCTTTGGACGTTGGCACGAAAGACTAAAAACCAGTAGTTGTTTCCAGTTAAAGCGAAACTGTATACTGAAAGAAAAATGAATGGATGTAAGTCAAATTTTGATTTCCTGGTATCGATATCAAATAAGATTTTTCGTCGTAAACTGAATTTTGAATTCTAAGTCCTCTGAGTAAATGGTATCATGGCTGAGACTAAGATCTACAATTATAACTACTTAGAGCCAAACCCGAAGCAAAAACTAAAATAAAAGGGCTGAAAAACTGATTTTGATCAGACGCGGTATATATTATCTATTTTCTGCACTATTGTAAGAACTGCAACCTTGAAACATCTGAATATCGTTTTTTATGTCTTTGTCTATGAGTGTATCAAATTTGATTACAATCGGACCACTCCTTCTATAACCCGATTTTTTCGATTATCGATTTTCGACATTCATCGGGAGTATCTCGACACAAAACCTAGCTAAGAACACTCGCAGACGCTTATAGTACAACTGTGTAAATTTTTAAGAAAATCGGTTCAGCTGTTTCGGAGTCTATAGGTAACGGACACACACACAGAGACAAAGTTCCATTTATATATATATATATATATATATATATATATATATATATAAGCTTCATTAAAGCCGACTGGCAAGGTAGTGCGTTAAAGCCTTTAGCTTTATTTTCGGCTATAGTTGTATTTTCTACGAGTCAGTCAGTTAAGTGCCATACGTGATACATGCTTAGACGATCATGTCTCGAAGGAAACATGACTGACTAGGCAGAAGATTTTCCCGTAGTAGGTTGGCATTCCTATCTGCGGAAGACAGGTTGCTAACCAAGGCTATAGAACTCAATCTGTCCTGCTATTTAACCCATAGCTTTCTCATGTGTCTTCGAACGCTCGACCACGTAGAGCATCTTCATCAATCAACTCCCGAATAGTGTTTGGTTAATTTAAAAATAAATTACAAATAAATATGTTGTATTTAACCCATTTCCTTATAATAACGAGGAATAAGCGAAATTTGGGTGACATTTTTATACTTAAAAGTAAAATAAACAACCGGTTTCGTCCCAGACCTTATCAAGTTTATTTCTGGGAAATTTATTTAAGCGTAGAAAATAACTGATGATAATGAGAGGGGAAAATGCAAGGAAAACTAGAGTCCAATAACATTCAAACCCAGCAAGCAATCTCTCTGCAAACAGAATTAAAATTTCGCTTATTCCTCGCTATATATATATATAAAGAGAATATGAAGGAGTGAATAAAGAATGGGAAAAACGATAGGAAGGAAAAACTCTGGCAACTACAGGTTGAGTTGGCCGTTAAGCTTGTAAATTCCTTTTAGACATACTTTTCGGTTCAACCGCTTCCTCTATTCAAGAAACGTAGACTGGAGCGTTTGGGGTTATGGACAAACGTTCGTCTGATTACGTAGTGAGCCTCGTTCTGAAAAGAAAATGGTCGAGTAGGTATGGGTGACTTAAGCAAGTGAATGTTCACTGTCATGTCGTTTTGTTTACATTAGATCAGAAAACGACAGATTCTGCGACGCGTTCTTCTTGAAGCTAAACTGTTGGCGTCTGTCAGTATTGTCAATAGCTCCAGTTCCGACCAGCCGCTGCTGCCATCTGTCGAACACTGTGGAAAGTAATAGTTCTTTCGGAAGGTTAGAAAATGGGAAGAAAGAAAAATGAACAAATGAAGAAGTAGAGAAAAGACGGAAATACCGCTGTTTACTAACACGGAGGAGGAGGATGAGGAAGATATAAAGTTTTTCGCGCAGTTACAGCAATTACTTTCGGTCCCCAATTTTAAAAAGACAGGCCCAGAGGACCTGTCAGTATTCTAACTGCAAAGGAACTTCTTTTTTGCGCAGTTTCGTTAGATGAGGAGCAGAACGAAAACAGTAATAATGGTAACATGGCGGATATGATTTGTTGGGGGGGTAGTGGTAGTAGCAGAAGAGAAGTGGGAGGACGAACAGAAAAAAAAAAGATGGTCTGCAGTGTCAGGGACCGAATTAAAAAAAAAGATGAACGTTTTATGGTTGCTGGTGGTGATGGTAATCGTTTGGCTTGTCTATTACAAAAACATGTAAATGCCATCGAATGTACTTGGTGGCCTTCCTGGCGATTCGATTTAAAGCGATTTTATTACAAAGACCACTATACACTCTCGGACACACACACACACACACACACACACACACACACACACACACACACAAATATATATATATATATATATATATATATATATACATATATATATGTATATATCCGAGTGAGTACAGAACGAAGAAAGAATTTTTTCATCGTCCAAAACATTAATTTAAAACAGTGCTCGATATATAATGTATAGAGCTGTGGACATTTATTATAAATTACACTTAAATGGATCAAATTACTAAATTCTACAGCAAAGTTTAATATTCCGAATTAGATTAGAAATCTACCCGTAAAAACCTTACTTAAATACAAAAATATTCCGTACTGGAAAAATCAAAATTAAACAAAAAAAAAATGGCTCCCAAACTCGAACAAGAATCAATTTCCTATATTCAAAATTAAGATTAAATGTACTATTTCAGAATAATTATATCATACACAAAAATAAACTGTAAGCACATTAAAGATCTAACCCTACAATCATGCTAAAAAATACTAGGAATTTGATTAGATATTTTTATTATAAAAGATTAAAAATGCTATAGAAAAAATCGATCGAATAAATCCTTAAAGTAAGGTCTAATACCTACAAAAATATCTAAATAAATAAAATGAAAAATTAAATGAAATAAACATGCTTCCAAACTATAATCTATGAAAAATTAAAAATTAAAAGAAAAAACCGATCCTCTAAATTCAAAATTAAGATTAAATATACAAATTTAGATAAATTATAATAAATGATAAAATACAAATTTGCATTTACCTTCTGAAAAATACAAGTTTAGATTTTTTTCAAATAACTTCGCCTAAATACAATAATATTCCACCCTTGAATGAACACCCCTATCCCGCTAAAATAAAAATATAAAAATAAGAAATAAAAATAAACAATTCTATAGAAAAGATCAAACTACTAAATTCTAAAGCAAAGTTTAACATTCCGAATTAGATTAGAAACCTACCCATACGCCAATGTCCTAAAAATTCTTAAGGTCAACAAACAAGATGGGTTCCCTAATCACAACTCCCCACACACACAAACACGCAAAACTGACCAAGTAATCAACCCCCACACACCCCGTTCTTCGAAATTCTAACCAAAAGATTTACCTGACCAATAAAAACGTACATTCTAACAGATAATGCCATTAATCAATCATTTAGCATTTACACACCAAGTTTTTCATAAGTCTAACGGTCAACACGAAAGACATATTCCCTTCATTATCAATAACCCCAACCAACCCCACAACAACAATGAGCCAAATATAGACAGCGGATGATTTCAATTCTTGCCCATTCCTCCTGATGAGACGTTGGACACCCAACGTTGAAACAACCATATGATTGTAGAGGACATATATAGAAAAAATTTTGTACATGTTCTAAAACATATATATATATATATATATATATATATATATATATGAAGAGAACGCATAAACAAGTTTTGAAAATATTTTTGGCTACGAACATTGAATATTTACAAGGGATATTTTAAAAGTTCGTGAAAATGTCATATTATAAGAAAACTATACAAATATTTTGTTTTCTGCATAACCCGCCTCTTTGTGCTGCCCTTTGAGTATTAGATTTTCCAAGCCCTTCTTCCCCATCATATGTCTAGGAGCCTCAACTGTCTCTTCCTGATGTTAAGTATTAGATTTCTTTTTGTTTCTATTTTCTCCAAAACTTCGTCGTTTCTTAAATGTTCAATCGTCTGTATCCTCATCCTCTTACTGTAGAACTACATTTCTGTTGCTTCAAGCCTCCTTTTCATATTTGAGAAGATCGTCCAACACTCACTGCCATGAATGAGGACAGATATCACGTACAAGTTTAATACTCTTTTCCTTGTTTCTTTGTCTTTATTCCGTGATCTTTACGCACAGATTTGTTAAGTAGCTTACCCGCAGCTTTCAATCACCTCTTTTGCCTTTAGTCTGCTTTTGTGAATGTGCGCTATAGTGTAAGACAGATTGGGTTCTATAACCTTGGCTGGTAACCATTCTACCGCAGAAAGCAATGGCAACCTACTGCGGGATAATCTTCTGCGCAGTCAGTCATGTCTTTTTCGAGACATGATCGCCCAAAGCGTGTATCACGTATGGCACTTAACTGATTGACTGACTGACTGCTTTTGTGAATGCTAACTTCTCCAAACCGCATTTTTTCGTTAGGATCTGCGTTGTGGTGCATTGGATATCGGCTCGGAACGAGAAATCGGGGAGCCAAGTTCAAATTCCAACTGAATTCATTGCATTCACTTACGCGCAAATATCCTTGTGAAAGGTATTCCTTCTAGTTATGGGTTCAATAAGGACAGATTGGGTTCTATAGCCTTGGGCGGCAACCAGTCTACTGCAGAAAGCAATGGCAACCTACTGAGGGCTAATCTTCTGCTCAGTCAGTCATGTCTCTTTCGAGACATGATCGCCCAAGCGTGTATCACGTATGGCACTTAACTGACTGATCCTAGATATTTCAATTGTCATTGTCTAATAGTAAAGAAATTCATGTGTACACTATTTACATTATTCGGACTATTGTCCCCATCTTTGTTGCCATTTGTGCGACGTTTCGGCCGTTGTACGCTCCGGCCTTCTTCAGGTGTGAGGAATTTCGAATTTATTTGTTCGAAAATTCCTAGCACCTGAAGAAGACTGGAGCATACAGCGGCCGAAACGTTATACAGATGGCAATAAAGATCAGGACAATAGTCCGAATAATGTAAATAGTGTAAATACTAACTCATCTCAGAAATATAGACAAAGAGATTCATGCGTATTTCGTGTTCGAGACAAGATAAAAGGACTTGATTTTGAATATTGATGTTGAAGATAGGCATGACGTCATCTTTTTTACGTACCCTGACGTGGACAATCATGTGTGTCCAGAACTTCGTTCGTTTTGCCGCTTTGTGCAATGTTTGTCCCCTTATTAGTTCTTTCTGTTCTGTTCTACTTACACAAACTCGTTTTGTAGTTTACGTGATGTTCCCTTCTGCTCATCTTACTTTCAATGTGTTTTGTGAGTATCAAATTCTCCAAGCATTCTTTCTCATTCAGTCAGTTAAATGCCATACGTGATAAACGCTTGGGTGATCATATCTCTTTTGATCCATGTCTGACTAGGTAAAATATTTTCTCGTAGTCGGTAGCCATATATTTCTGTAGTAGACTGGTTGCCAACCAAGAACCCAATAACTTTTGCTATTACAGCTCATAGCTGGAGGGAGTGGCGATGGATTAATACCTTTTCCAATGGTATTTACACGTAAGTGAATGCAACGAATTCAACTTGAATTCGAACTCGGCTCTCTAATTTCCCACTTTGAATCGATATCCACTGCACCACTACACACTACGTATCGCAAAGTCTTTAGCTTTCTTTTTCTCATTCTGTGTCATTTTTACTTCTATTTTCTTTAAAATTTTCTCGTTGTTCACACGTTTATTTCATGATATTCTCAGTATCCTTCTGTAGAAATACATCTCTGTTGCTTCAATTATCCCCCTTCATCTGTGAGGAAAGTATCCAGTATTCGCTACTATATAAGTGAAGTCTTTTCTTTGTTTTGGGGTTTGTTATTTTTTTTTGCTTTTTCTTAATGTTTAGTTTTTGGAAGGTATTTTTTTGCTATTTAAATACAAACTCTTATGCCTGCATCGCATTTTCCCGTTATAACATTTACTAAACAGTTCAATTTTTGCCTTTGTATAATTGTGACGTCTCCAATTAATAGCTCACATTTTGAGTTGTCCCTTTTGCTAACTCCCCATTTGAAAGAATGAAGCAACACAATCTTCCTATCGTCTTGAACCGTACTAAGTTATGCTTAATTAGCGTGAAACTATCAAACTTATAAAGTAAAATCGAAATCACTCCCTTTTTAATCGCCTGAAAGAACTTTTTTATGCCTTTCATCAAAATGTCTGTTGCTAACCACCAGGACAGTGACTCATTATGTCTTTTGGGGTTCACGTTTCCGTTGACATTAAGAAGAAATAATATATTAAATTAATTACAAGGTTTGCTGCACAGAAAGTTAGTTCACTACGCCCTTCTAAACAATTCTTCTCGACATAATCTATCTTACACATTCATAAGTCTATTATTCGTCTTTGCTTCGAATATTGCTGTCAGATTTAATCTGGTACTTCTATGAATTTAGAGATTTGGGCGGACCTGAAGCAGACTACCACCACGTTTAATTTCGTTGTTTTTCATTTTTTTAAAAATTTTTTCAGTGCATTCCTATCGAGTGTTACTTAAACTTTCCGATTATCAAAAATAATTCTGAAAAATTTCAATAGTTAAACATTTTTTATGGGTGGGGGGGGGGGGCTAGTTTCTCATACAACGTTAAAGTAAATCGCTCCTTCATTTTCAATCCATTCGTGCTGGGGGTCGCTTTGTTTATGTTAATTTCGTTGTTTTTCATATTTTTTTATCGATTGTTACTTAAACTTTCCGATTATCAAAAAACATTTTGAAAAATTATCATATTAAAACAATTTTTTTTTGTGGGGGGTCAGTTTCTCATACAACGTTAAAGTAAATCGATCCTCCATTTTCAATTCACTATAAGGGTGCATGAGAAACTCCACCCCCCCGCCACTAAAATTGTTTAAATATTGAAATTTGTGCAAATTTTTTTTGTCATTCGTAAAGTTTAAGGTGTAAAAGATAATATAACACTGAAAAAAGTTCCAAAAATTTGATAATGAACAAATTTACAGGTGGCAGTATTGTCGTACCGGCGGCTGGTTTCAAAATGGAGGCTCGATTTACTATAACTTTGTATGAGAAACTGATCCTCTCCCAGAAAATGTTTAAATATTTTTTTGTCAGTCGTAAAGCTAAGGGGGTAATCGATAGGACTGCCCTGAAAAAAAAAAGAAAAAAGGAAATTAAACGTGGTGGTAGTCTGCTTCAGGTCCGCCGAGATGTTTTAATAAATTACAAAGAATAATCTGAAATGTTACTAGTCCTGCCATCTTTAGTTACTTTCCCGCTACTGTAACATAGTTTACACGAGCCATTTTTTAAAGAAACATGTTCATGGTAATTTTTCTGATGAACTTTGATCTGTGGTACCTAGACTAATATTATATCAGCAGCTAGATCTCATTATTTTACAATTGAAAGGGCTGTCTGTAACCGTAAGTTCTATGCTAATCATTTCTTCTATCGCACTTCTCTCTTGTGGAACTCTTTTCTGGTTTCTTGCTTTCCAGTCAACTTAAACCTTCAAAAATTTAAGTGCAATGTCAGTTATTATCTTCTGTCTTCTGAATTAATTGTTCTTTTATTTTTCTCTTAATAATGCTTTCGTTTTTCTCATATTTTTTTCACACTCATATTTTTTCACATCCTTGCTGGATGTGCGTTGTGGTGTATTGGATATCGGCTCGGAACGAGAAATCGGGGAGCCGAGTTCGAATTCCAGTTGAATTCATTGCATTCACTTACGTGCAAATACCCTTGGGAAAGGTATTAATCCTACTATTCCTTCCAGTTATGGGTTAAATAACAGGACAGATTGGGTTCTATAGCCTTGGTCGGCAACCAGTCTACTGCAGAAAGCAATGGCAACCTACTGCGGGATAATATCCTGTCCAGTCAGTCATGTCTCTTTCGAGACATGATCGCCCAAGCGTGTATCACGTATGGCACTTAACTGACTGAATATCCTTGCATCTCTGTGGCTAGCTTGAGTGAAATGATTTGAAAAAAAGAAAGAATAAATGCTTACTAAGCCCGTGCATTGTGGTGTCGTAGATATCGCTTCTGAAATAATAGTGACATACATTAATATAATTATTCTATAGATTGATTGATTCTTAAGTTGGAAGTTGAACTAGCTCCTGGTTTTTTTTAAACTTCGGTGTGAGTGGGGAGGGATAGAGACAGGACACAGACACTTAAACCCCGACCATAGATATATTATCCTAATCGAAACACCTTCGAGACACTTAACAAGATAAAAAATACATCCTTTTGGCTCATGAAATAAATAAATGTTTTAACAGAACTTAACCGATATCATTATCCCAAGGACTCTTGAAACTGATGTTTGTATTAAATTGTGCCATTTGAAACCTACTAGAAAAAAAGTCTACACTTTAAATGTAGCAAATTATCTACAGTGTACAACATTATAACATATACATATTTCTGCTCGTCACCATTTGTCAAAACTCCTTGTTTATTTCTTAAAGATCATATCTTTATACACCTAAGTGTCATGGGATAATCGTGACGTCTCCAATTATTAGGTTGTCCCAAAAGTTCGTAAACACTTGCGAAATAGGTCTATCTGGTTCAGCACAATCGAGACAAGCGATGGGTTCAGAAAGGGCAAGAGACACCGTCGGTTCCAAAACAAGATCGATTCGGCAAGAAAGTCATGTTGTGCGTTTGGTGGAACTTTGAAGGAATCGTGCATTTTGAGTTGGTTCCGAATGGTCGTGCCATCAGTGCCGAACTTTACTGTCAGCAAAATGAGCGGGTCTACGAAAAGTTGAAGCAAAAGTACCCGGCTCTGATCAACCGAAAGCGCGCTTTGATGCAGTAGGACAATGCCAAGCCACATACCGCCAGGAAGACCAATAACAAGTTTGAAGAGCTGGACGGCGTTGAGGTTCTGTCACATCCCGCCTACAGTCCGGACTGTGCTCCATCAGATTACAGCCTTTTCCGCTCAATGCAACACTTTCTGAAGGGCCGCCGATTCGACTCGTTTGATGAAGTCGAGGAAGTGTGTCAAGAATTCTTTGACTCGAAGCCGGCTGAATGGTACTTTGACCAGATTCGAAAGCTTGCAGATCGATGACAGAAAGTCTTGGAAAATGATGGTCTTTATTTTGAGAATTATTTTTGTTGTTTTTGCGAGTAAAATTTCAATTTTTTGCAAGTGTTTTCTGGTAACCTTAGATTACTTGGCGAGTAAAATTTCAATTTTTTGCAAGTCTTTACGAACTTTTGAGACAACCTAATAATAGCTCACGTTTTGAGTTGTCTTTTTTGATAACTTCTCATTTGATGGAATAAAGCAAAACAATCTTCCTATAATCATGAACCGTACTAAGTTAAGCTTAATTATCGTGAAACTGTCAAACTTATAAAGTAAAACCAAATCAGTCAGTCTCCATAGAATGGAAATATTTTGGTTATTAGGTTGGTTGATTCTTTTTACGGTTTTGGTTTTGTAAGTATTTATAATCAGAAAACATTTTCCGATTGTAAGAATTTTGTGGGGAGATAATAATAATTTAGTGATACAAGTATTACTATTTAACCTATAGCTGGAGAAGAAGAAGTGAATTTTCCCAAGGTTATTTGCGAGTAAGTAAATATAACGGACCCAACAGGAACTGGAACTCGGCTCTTCTATTAACAATTCTGCCACCGCTAACTTCAGATGAGGGGGAAAGGAAATAGGGAAAAAAGATGACGATCCTAATGCTGGGATTCGAGTGGGTGCCAACGACAAGGTTGTTGTTATAATTATTCCATTTAGAAAGATGGTTCTGAATTTAAGACCTCCATGTTTTAAGAAATACTCTCGTGTATTGATCTAACTGCTTTTCGTCAAATTCAAAGGGCTGCGTTTATTTAAAAGCCGCAGAAGAAGCAATAAGATGCGCTGACTGGTTCCGCCAATTTTACAATATTGTAAGCTGAATGCACTGCACGCGCCAAGTCCGTGACTGAAACTTGGGCGATATGAAGTGCGAGAAATTAAATATTCTTGATCTAACACGATGTCCAAAGGCCAATAACCGTGACAAATGACATCGTGCAATGTGTTCATAAGTCGATTTGAAGAACAATTAGATTAATTCTTTCATAGGCGCCTCGACGTCGGAAAAAAGATTAATAACGGGGTCTCGCATATTATTACTCTTATGCACTGGTTTAGCATTTTAAGACGGGCGATTTGGGGATCAATGTTGTGGTGCAGTGGATATCAGCACGGAATGAGAAATCGGAGAGCCGAGTTCAAATTTGTTTGCCTTCACTTTCGCGCAAATACCCTTTGGGAAAGGTATTAATACATTTCTTCACCCTCCAACTATGGGTTAAATAGCAGGACAGATTGTAACCAGAAAGAAATAAAAACCAACTACAGGAAAATCTGCCAAGTCAGTAATGACTCGTTTTTCTACCACTTCAAACCAGACCGGACACACGTGTACACTTGTGTTGATAAAATAAAACACGGCAAAAAAAAAAAAAAAAAAAGAAAAAAAAAGCTTCTGATCGACTTTTGAATAAACAATGCAAGAATATATTTTTCCTTTCTTCCCTCTTCAATTTTCAGCTAGTTTTTCTGTTTTTCGGATTTTACAAGCACACAAGTATTAAATATTTCTAATCAGAGCTTATATTGCGATTTGCAATAAACTGCAAAATCAACAATACCACTAATAATAATTTCTTTCGCTCCGTCATATTAAATTAAGAATTAAGTTTTTTTTTTTTCATATGCAGAAATAGGGTTACATAAAGCCTCAAATTGGACGAATATCAATTATCAGACTCAGTACCATGATGGGTGTCATAGGTTTTGTTTGTTTTTTACCTAATGTCACTTAGTATTTTTCTTTAGTTTAATTAAATCTTACTAAACTAGTATGCTGAAACTCTTTAACTCCATGTTCATGGCGTCCAAATTTTTAAGAAGGAGTTTAAAATTTAACATCCGCCAGTCATAAGGTTAACAAGAACCAGCAAGTTTATGCAAAAGAGATAAAATTTTAAAGAAACCTTCTGAAGTAATTGGGTAATGGACGTTTTGGTGCAATGGATACCAGCTCGGAACGAGGAATCGGAGAGCCGAGTTCGAATTCTAGTTGAATTTGTTGCATTCACTCACGGGAAGATAACCTTGGGAAAGGTATTATTCTGCCTTTTCTTCCTTCAGCTATGGGTTAAATTGCAGAACAGATTAGTTTCTATAGCCTTGGTTGGCAACTAGTCTACCCCAGAAAATAATGGCAACCTACCGCGGGAAAATCTTCTACTCAATCAGTCATCTCTCTTTCGATACATGATCACCCAAGCGTGTATCACGTATGGCACTTAACTGACTTATATGATAAAATCCTTTATGAAGATAAAATCAGCGTGTCCCAAAGTGAGCTAGTCATTAGTTTTGAAAAAGGTGCCAACTTTCAATTTTTAGGCGATTTTTTGAAATCCAGAGGGTTGTCCTAAATATTTGGCCTGTAGTGCTTGTCCGATTGGAACTGTTTCCTCTGATATCTTCATCTCAACCCGAGACTTTCATATCAGATTTAGCTACTCTTCTTAATTCTTGAGTCCTAAACATCAAATTTATCTTATTACTTCCTGATTAATGAGACTCCACAAATTATTTATGTCTATGTTTGGACCGTGGCTGATCGAGAGATTTGTGAACAATGTTACAGATTCTTGTAATCTTCTCCCGTTTAATTTCATAAACACCGATATGTTGCTGATTTTAAAATCTTTTTAGCAACTGCAGTATTTCTATCCTGGTTTACGTCTTAGAATGCTATCTTTTTTTTCCTGCACAAAAGATAATTACTTTTTGCATTTTCTAAAAGTCGGCATTCCTTAAATTAACCTTAATACAAAATTTTATCTAAACTGTTTAAGTGGTTTGAAGTTCAATCACGAAACCAGGTCAAATTTTCTTATACGCATGTGTGCACACTCCCGATACAATATATATTAAGAAATGAAAGTAAAATGAGAAACTTGCATTGTGCAAATATTTGCATCACATATGTCAGGTTCTATAAATACTAGAATGACCTTTTGTTGAAGGTTCCTCCTCGAGTTGTTCCAAATGTTTTTCATTTACTTTCAAATGCCAATACGGTAGTGTAACGGTTAACGGCTCAGAACTCGACGAGCCGAGTTCAAACTCCGGACGAGTCCGTGACGTTCACTTTCACACATATTGACGTGGGTTTCTTTCCTAACCTTTTGTTTGAAGTCGTGGGTAAAGACAACATCTTGATTATGTTATTTTCGTCTCTTCGATTTAAAATTACTATCTGTTATGGTTGTTGCTCTTGTTAAATCTCCTCAAGTGATGTGGTTCGACATAGATACCTATTAACTCGAAATATGAAAAGTTAAGATTACAGTGTCTTATGAATGACTGAGATGTTATCGTTTTCCACAAAGGAACAGTTGTTGAGGAAAAGCTTTTGAAGTTAAACGCTTTTTGTTAGCTAAGGAAGGCATAAGCAATAGGAATGAGTTAACCCAATGGATGAATTAAGGTGGGTTCTGTCTTTAAAGTTCTGAGCTGGTGGTAATAAGAGATGGAGCTCATCGGAACATTTGCTATGGATGTCGCGATAGGCTGGCGACGTTGCGTTTATCGAAAAGGCACTGTTTAACACTCACAGGTCAGATTAAAGGCAAGAGAAAAACAGTGCATAGCCTACCTTACAAGTTTGTGTTAATGCATGACAGAACAGGGTTCAAGAGAGATAGCATAATTTACTAAAATCTGCGATGGTCAGGGTATTGTGGAGAGCCATGATTACCAACGTCCTGAAGAAACATGGCCCAAAGAAGAAGAAGAACGGCGGAAAATTTCTTTATTAGGTATCATATTATTTCTGCATTATTTCTTCGTTACTATTACAATGAATTGAAATGTTACGCAGTTTTGTGATTAATCTGTTTTTATTCTTGTTTGTTTTATGACATTTTTATTTTTAAGATATTGACATTAAATGCTATAAATACTTCAACTCACTGCAGGAGGCGTTCGGCTTAAAAACCTGCTTACAACGAAGTGGTCGGAATTAAACTTTCATATGGAACACAAGGTTAATATTTATTTGGAAGCACAATAAAATTGATCACGAGTTTCCCGAACAAAATTCGATAGAGATTGAGTTTGAGTGTTGTTTAACGGCATATCAACACCTCTATGGGTTACCAGTCAGTTAAGTGCCATACGTGATACACGCTTGGGCGATCATGTCTTGAAAGAGACATGACTGACTGGGCAGAAGATTATCCCGCAGTAGGTTGCCATTGCTTTTTGCGGTAGACTGGTTGCCGACCAAGGCTATAGAACCCAATCTGTCCTGTTATTTAACCCATAACTGGAAGGAATAGGCGGATTAATACCTTTCCCAAGGGTATTTGTGCGTAAGTGAATGCAATGAATTCAACTGGAATTCGAACTCGGCTCCCCGATTTCTCGTTCCGGGCCGATATCCACTGGACCACAACGCACATATAACTATGGGTTATATAATGCCAAAAAGGTGGGGTTTAAAGGTATTTTTTTATAATGTTCGGTTATTGTGAAAAGGTTGATCTAGTCAGATTTTACTGAAAACTGTTTTTTATTATTCTTTCTTTTAGAAAACGGAAAATGTCTTCTAGTTTTGTATTCAAAAATGTTTTGCTGAGAATATTTTTTTTCTTCAAAAATGTATTATTGGTAATATTTTTCTTTTAAAAATGTATATATTTCTATAAAAGTTTATTTTTATACTTTCAGGGTGTTTTGACCCTAGTTTGGTGGTTAACTATTTGCTCATAGCTGGAACTCTAACAGGTGCTACCACTCCGGGTCAGGGTGGACCTGGGAACAACAGCAATTAAAAGGTGGTTTCATGCTCCTCGCGACCTCCTAATTAGAGGCCTTGCTGCTGGATGCAGTTTACCGTCATACCCAGGACCAAAGATTCTTTACCATTGAAAAATAAATTAATTCAACCCATAGATGTATTAATAGAATAATGACAACTACAATTTTATATGTACAATACAAACAAAGCAACTTGCATATAAGAAAGGAAATTAAGTGCAATTTGAAGTTGGTCGACAACGAAAGCAACATCACTAGATGGGTGACCGCTTGGGAATACCAGGTGCTGTAAGCTTGGATGTACTGGTGGTGCAATGGATGATGGCTCGGAATTGTTAATCGGTAAACCGAGTTCCAATTTCCGTTGGGTTCGTTATATTCACTTACGTGCAAATACCTCTGGGAAAGGCATGAGTTCAAACCTTCCTTCCCAGCTATGAGTTAATTAGTAATAATTGTATCACTATAAACCATTATTATATAAAAATATATATATCTTACAATCAAAACGTATTTTCTGGCTTTAAATAACCTGCAAAGTGTCAATAAATCATAAAAAATGAATCAATCAAATCAAAAGGTCTTGAGTGAAATGGTTGTTCTTTTCATGTTTGAGTTTAAACAAAACACTGTTTTTATGTGCGTGAAAATAAAGAGAGGAGATTTTTATGCTTACACGGAGAAAGAAAAAATATGGTTGAACTTTCAACTGTAGCTTTGAGCGTAAGCTTGTCGGTGACACTGAATAGATGATTGAAGACAATTCCTTTGACATCGCCTTTAGTTGAACCGGAATTCTATTGAAGTGAGTGCGTCTACCAAAATTTTCGTTGCCGACTTAATTTATATTTATTTTTAGAGAATTCGGTTCTAGGACTTTTTAGCACCAAAAATAAAGCGATTTGATTGGTTCATTATAATTTCACTTTGTCATTTGGCATGCAAAATACTAACACACAGGAAAATCTCAATAGAAACGAAGAAAAGAGTGCTAGACTGCTACGTGATGTCAGTTCTTCAATACGGCTGTGAATGCTGGACAATATCATTGAAAATGAGGACAAAACTGGAAGCGGCCGAAATGTGGTTCTACAGAAGGATGCTACGGATATCGTGGACTGAGCATACAAGCAACGACGAGGTGTTAGAAAGAATGGCAACAAAAAGGAAATTGATGCTGAGCATCAGGAAGAGACAACTGAAGTTCCTGGGACATGCAATGAGGAAGTAGAGCCTGGAGAACCTGATACTGACTGGACAGATAGAAGGAAGGAGAGACAGGAAGGCAGCGGATAACATATTTGCAGGGTCTGATCAGGTGGATGACGGAACGGGGGTTGCCAGGAGCAACAGGAGCAAACATACTAAGAGCCACAAGGGATAGGGAGACGTGGAGATCCATGATTGCCTACGTCCTGAAGGGACAGGGCACATAGAAGAAGAAGAAGATACGACCCAAGTACCGAAAACGACTTCAAGGAAACTGACTTTCAAATTTATAAAATCGAGGGAAATCAAAAAGTTATTGATTTGCATTAATATTTCTTCTAATTAGAGCATTAAACTATTTGACATTGTCCTCATTCACCTTAGAAGCTGGCCTACTACTTCAGATCCTGCTACTAAGATCAATTTCTCTATTCTCTTTAGGGTTGCCATTAATTCAACTTCCTTACTATGCTTACGCGCAAATATCTTTGGGAAAGTTATCAATCCGTCGCGTCTCTCTCCAGCAATGGACTAAATAGAACAGATTGCGTTCTGTAGCCTTGGTTGGCAACCAGTTTACTGCAGAAAGTAATGGCAACCTACTGTGTGGAAAATTATCTGCCCAGTCAGTCATGTCTCTTTCGAGACATGATCGCCCAAGCGTGTATCACGTATGGCACTTAACTGATTGACTGACTATACTTATATCAAATGCAGCCTTTCCATAAACATTCACTAAACTCCAGTGAACGTTAGCAGCACTCCCCCAACCCCGAAAACTAATTCTATGGCAACCTTAATGGAAAAAGTAGGTAACTGCAAAATTGTACTTTTTGGTTAACGGCAATAAAAATGAATACATCTGATTAATATTTTAAAAATTAAATTAAAGCACACATTACTTTTTGGCCGACCTTCATATGAAGAAAAGCTATACTAGTTCTCTCATTAAAGAGACTAATTAGATTGCTCGTTAATTTTTTGAACTTATCGATAATTACTCAGCTTAACTTATCTCATTAGATAGCATAGAGGACTTTCTACTTTACACTTAATATTATATCATTAGTGAGTTAGTCTAAGTACAAGTGCACAAGTGCTAGTCGAATTCTTTTCGTGCACTCACGCACAAATACGCTTGAGAAAGGAATGACTTCGTCGCTTCTCCTTCCAGCTATGGGTTAAATAGCAGGATAGGCTGGGTTCTGTAGCCTTCGTTGACCAGCAGTTTACAGCAGAAAGTAATGGCAACCTACTGCGGGAAAATCTTCTGTCCAGTCAGTCATGTCTCTTTTGAGACATGATCGCCCAAGCGAATGGCACTTGATTGACTGACAAGTGCTAGTAGTCGATGGTGTGTGGGGAGAAAGACTTTCTGATAACTCAACATGCCTTATGGGTCCTAAGAAATAGATTTAGTACACTTGGAGTGTTTGTTGAAGGGGTAATGATGATTCTTTAGGCCAGCTTGTTTATTATTAAAATGTTCTTTTCTCTTTCAGTCAGTTAAGTGCCATACGTGATACACGCTTGGGCGATCATGTCTCGAAAGAGATATGACTGACTTGGCATATGATTATCCCGCTGTAGGTTGCCATTACTTTCTGCGGTAGACTGGTTGCCAGCCAAAGCTATAGAACCCAATCTGTTCTGTTATTTAACCCATAACTGGAGGGAAGAGACGGATTAATACCTTTCCCAGTGGTATTTGCGTGTAAGTGAATGCAATGAATTTAACTGGAATTCGAACCCGGCTTCCCGATTTCTCGTTCCGAGCCGATATCCACTGTACCACAACGCACATCCGCGTTTCTCCTAACTTAGCGTAAATAAGTTTGGCAGGTCACTTATGTAAGCACACGACTTGTGTAGTGAATATTTACCATGATTAGCTTAGGTTGGCGCAAAGCACATGTTTGGGTCACTCAGTGAGGACTGAACTCACTAAAGTTTGTACTGGGTTTATTAAACAATCTAGCAAGCCTCTACACAAGACATCTATTTGCATTGGCATTTTACAGCTTTCACCCGCCATTATGATCTTTTCGCCTAACTGGCGATCATAGCCTTCCACATCTCCTTATAATTAGTGACACTTAGCACGCTTTCTTCTGTTACTCCACCCAAGCCTCGCTCTGCCATCCATTTGCTCAAGCCCATCAAGTATATTACTCGTTGCTTCCCCAGTCTTACTTTCTCTCTATCTGACCTGTTAATATCAGATTCTCCAAGCCCTCTTTCCTCATCACATGTCCCAGGAGCTTTAGCTGTAGTTTCCTAATGTTAAGTACTAATTTCCTTTTCTTTTCCATCCTCCCCAAAACTTCATCGTTGCTCACTGCCATATTGAAGAACTGACATCACATAACAATCCAGTACTCTCTTCTTTGTTTCTAGCGAAATTTTCCTGTCTCTTAATACTCTGCTTAGCTTCTGACCTTGCCAGTACGCTTTCGTATCTCGGTGTTGCACTTTTCGTATTCTGTTAGAACACTTCCGAGGTATTTAAATTTCTGTGCCTGCTTGATTTCAGTATCCACAGCCTGTATTTGGCATTTTGGGCTCCTCTTTTTTCTGATGACCATGCATTCAGTTTTCTTGTACTTTATTTGTCGTCCTTTCTTTTCGCATTCTTCCGTTACATTCTATAAGAGTTTTTTAGTTTCCTTTCCGTGTCTGCTATCAGCGCTGTGTCATCTGCGTACCTTATATTGTTCAAATTATGCACACCAATGAAGAATCCTGGCATGACTTCTAGGGTTCTCAGAATTATCTAACTGTATAAGTTGAATAGATCCGGTTAGAAGTCACATCCTTGTCTTACACTCCTTTCTATCTTTGTATGTCTGCTGAATTCGTTTCTACCCGTATGCAGGCTGTTTACTGGCTATAGAGATTCTTGATTACTCTAATGTCTTTCCCAAATATGCTGAGCATTTCTATCAAGTCTTTGCAGCGTACTTTGTCGAATGCCTTTGTACATTGGTGATTTTCTAAGGGTAGCTTAGATGTGGCACAAGGCAGGACGTAGGGGGCACCCAGTTAGGTTTGAACTCACTATTCAGTTATAACTGAGCAAGAAAAATGGTTTTCTAAGCGTCGCTTAGATGTGGCATGAGGCCGAAAGTGCAGATCAACTAGTGAGGGTTGAACTTATTTATCAGTTGTAATTGGTTTAGTGAGACAAGCTTGTTAACCAACGCACCCCGTCGAAGTTCTAAAGTAGACGCATGCGTTGAATGGATGCGACGAACCACTTCTGAAGAAGGCTGATTCTTTTGTTCACTATTTTCCTCTACACATTGTTTTGTTATTAAAATCAAGTTTACTTTTAATTATAAATCATAAAAATAAGATAGAATTTTAATAATTAAAGGAGAAGGAAACAGGTAAGAACTGTAATCTCAATCAAGCAGCAACATGTATACCACTTAATCTTTATGCTACTATTTTGGTTTCCTTAGTTTTTTACTGCATAAAGTTATTGTTTATTTTTTATATTTGTTTTTTTGGTGTTTTCTTTTCTTTCTGTTTCTGTCTTTGTTTTTCTTTCTTTTATGTTTTAATAACACATAATTTTATAAAAGACCAGGCAAAGAAACGAGAAATTGTTGCATAGGCCAGATAATCGACCTTTTCACCAATTAAGTCCCGTGTTTATTTCTTGTTCGCCTCGATTACGTCTTTGTTTGGAGTTTGTTTTTAAAAGCACTTTTTTTTATTTGGACACAAAAAAATGGAAGAGAGAAACTGGAAGCACTCGAACTGATTACACACACCCTCATGAAACACCACTTTTTTCGCTGTCTTCTAACTGAAAACGTCTTTTTAAAAATTCTACTTAAAAAAAATCACACACACGCGCGCACACACACAAACACACACACGCACACAATCACACACACACAAACACATTCACACACAATCACACACACAGACATATATATATAGTTTACTAGCAATATAGCCCGGCGTTGCTCGGGTGTAATGAAAGCTTTAAAACTAATCCATAGGTCCTGGAGCTCAGACTCAGCCTAAAGAATATTTGTGTGAAGTTTAGCGAGAATCAGATAAGAATTGTGGATTTGTATAAAGGACACACACACACACACACACACACACACACACACACACACAAACATCTTGCCTTTTATATATATATATATATATATATATATATATATGTATATATATTATCGATTTTCTGGACTATTGTAAGAACTGCAACCTTGAAACTTCTGAATATCGTTTCTTATGTCTTTGTCTATGAGTCTATCAAATTTGATTAAAATCGGACCCCTCCTTCTATAACCCGATTTTTTCGATTATCGATTTTCGATATTTATCGGAGGTACCTCGACACAAAACCTAGCTAAAAAAAAAACCCGCAGACGCTTATAGCACAACTGTGTAAATTTCCAAGAAAATCGGTTCAGCCGTTTCGAAGTCTATAGGTAACGGACACACACACACACACAGACAGACACACACACACATATACACACACACAAAGTTCCATTTATAAATAAGTTTAGATGTGAAGTGTGTAACTTAGTTGAGAAGTGTTGTTTCATGCTGACTTCGAAGGTTTGTAATGTCTTCACTCTTCAGGGTCATTTCCTTTTCTGTTGCTGTTTCCCAATTTGCTTTCATATTTATATTAAGTTTGGTGTAATTTGATATCTTTGTGTGTGATTCTTTGCATGATGTATGTTGCTTCTTAAGTGGTGTAGGATTTCTTTTGTGTTTAAATACTTTTTATTGCGTTAATTCACACACAAATATATCATTTTTTATAATCGTTTTCCCCCAAGCAAGGCAGTACTGCCACCGGTGCACAGGGAGTTACAATGAGAAACAAGGGACAAGTTACCTGTCGAAGAAAGAATACGAGAAAGATATGAATCAAGAAGACTGAAGATGGCAATTAACGTTGCACTTTTAGAGCTTGTTGCTATCAAGGAGGTAAGTATATGGAATGGAGTTCCAAAGGTGGAAAGTGCGAGAGAAGAAACTATTAAAGTAGAAGTGATGGTTACATTTGATTATTTTGACGATAAGAGAGAGAGACTTAGCTCGAGTAAATTCATGAGGCCAGGCACAAGGCAAGAAGCTCGTAGGAGCAGAAGCCGTTATAATATTTCTAGAAAAAACAACGGGAAGTTACATTGCATTCGTGAGAAAGTGACTCAAGTCGAGCTGCTATATCAGAATAGATTACATTGCAGATCCTCCTTTGAATTTTGTCGAGAAGCCCCAAATGTATAATAGAGGCGCATGACAAGATATGACAACAGTATTCGATGCATGGACGAATGGTAGATTTATAAATGTACAAGATAGATTCCGACGAAACAAACCTCCTGAACCGACACAGTGTCCCAGTCTTATTCGATGTAGCTATTGATTCAATGTAGTCATTCCACAAAAGTTCAACAAAAATCTTGCCAAAACAGACGCATAAAATCGAATATATATATATTAAAGTTAATATATTAATATATTAAAGATAATTTTTTAGACACTTTCATTAAATATTCCTGCTTTCTATTTTTGTTTAATATTGGGTTTCTAAAAATTTAATGGATTTATTTTTAATCCGACATTTTTATTACGTTCAACGTTATTATAGTGAACACTTCGTATTTAAAGTAGGCGGCCCATTTTCTTAAACAGCGTGTATTACCTCTGTCGTTCTGAGAATTTCCATCTCTACCTGAGAGCAAATTTTCTTTATTAAGATTTCTCTATTTCTTTATCCTCCATAGGATATGGAAGCAAGAAACCCTTAAAATTTCCTTGTTAGCATAACGACCTCGGAAACAGCGTCTCAACTATTCACCTGGCGTCACTAATTAATCCCTGGAGATATGGCAACTTGATCAATCATGGCTCCAGTGGATTCAGACTGATAGTAAGTGTGACACCGACCTCACTAGGGCATGGATCCTAATTGTTAATAAGATATTGTGCAGGCCGTTGGTAGTTTTATTATGGTGTGGTGTGTGCTCGCGTAGCATGGGTTGAGTTCACTGGTCCGACTATATATGTCATTGCTTGGGTGTTTGCACTGGTTGGAGACCATTTCTAACCATTAATGGACGCCAACAACAATCTATTATGCCAGCAAGTTCATCGTACACAGGTGGTCCAGAATTGGGTTTAGACACATTCTGAAGCCTTTTGAAGAATGGTGTGGCCACCATGTCCGCCAACCTTTGGAACTAATCAAGTATTTATAGAACATGGTGGAGGGGTCTATTCACATGCAAGATTATGAATCTACAAATATCAGGGAGCAACACTGGAGATGGTATGATTTAGCATTTCTCTTCCAACGACTTGTATTTTCTTAAGAGATAATTTGAAATGTGCTCTAGACAGAAATGTCAGTATATTATATTTGTCAAAATAATAAAAAATAGATATGAACTTTCTAGACGACCCAATATATATATATATATATATATATATATATATATATATATATATATATATATATATGACTATTTACACTCTCACACCCCGATTGGAGTAATGGTAGACTTTGAAAAAACAGTAGCTACTCACGCATGTACGCATCGTTCATTCAGTAAGGAATTTGAACACTCTCGGCTACTGGCGCGTGTTTACATTGTATATAACACGTTGAAGTCCGCTTTCCACTACCGAGTGCCCATAGTTCAGAGGTAGAATCACCGACTGATGTCAATTCGGTCGGGTTTCAATCCTGACTAGAAGCAATCGGATGTCTAACCGTACTGATCAGCTGTGATACAACGAAACAGATCTGTCTGCGGTTGACTATATATATATATATATATAATGCATTTAATTCCTTCCATTTAATTTTCTTCTCTAGTTCTGTATCTTGTGGTTAAAGGTTAACCTGAACAGCTCACGCTAGTTAACATTTCGGCCTTTCGATTGGCTTCCGTCATTATCAAGAACAACATGGGAGGAATTACAAATTACGTTTACACTATTTATACTGTTCGGACTATTGTCCTCATCTTTATTGTCATATTCACGTCGTTTTGACCGTTGTACGATCCGGACTTATTCAGTTATTCAGTTGATATACGTTGGAATTTCGAACCGAACCCTTTATTTATTCCACTGAGTTAAATTTTTCTAGTTCTACTGTGACACGCCCCGTCAGCCTGATTCTAATCTGGTCAATATGGCACCAGATATGACGACGCTCTTGGGTCGCTAGTCGTGATGGCCTCGTCACAGTAACTGGTCTTCGAGTCGTCTATTACAACGGTGTTCCTCCTTGCCCACGCTGTAAATTTTGATCTCAAGGAAGGCACGTTGAAATCCCTCTAGCCGTATCTTTACCACGTCGAACTTGGCCGGACTCGCGTGCACACTTGGGTCAATAAAAAACGGCACAAAAAAATAAATAAATAAATAAAACAAAATAAATTCGATGACGCCTGAATCAGTTGCGGAAAAATTTTGATATGCAAAAAAAAAAAAAAAAAAAAGCAAAAAGATATAGAATATAACAGTCGTCGAATTCTTATCCTTACAACGAAGCGAAAGGTTTTTTTGTTTGAGAGTAATATTTGTTAACTCCAATCCAAGATATCACGATTTTTCAAGTTTTGATGGTTCAAAAAGTTTTATCAGGGCTTTTCACCGAAGCCTTACGGAAACAGCTGAAGGCGATAAGTTCGCCTTGTCTGCTCTAGCTCGGCGCAGCAATACACTGACTTTGACTTTAACTCTTTCTCGGCTGTTTCAGTTTCTTTACATCTTCAGCCAGGACTCTAACGGAGGCGCATTATTTGACTTTAACTCTTTTAAGTCGGTCGGCGGTAGGCTTCTCTATGTTTCTTTACATCTTCAGTCAGAACTCTATCGGAGGCAACCGTCACTGTCTCTACGGTTGGCATCCAACGGCATGGCTCCGGGTTGGGAACACTCCTCCCTCAGTCGTTACATCTCGACTGGTTCCAAGGCTCAGCTCCAACTAACTTTGGCCTTCTGGGCTCTCGTTTTTATGCCTGTCCCAAATTCTGACGGACACGGGGTGTCCATGCAAATCAAATCTTTAACCAATGAGATTACTCCCAGCTTGCATTATGAGGCGGAGTGTTTTTATTCCCTTGGTTTAACCAATGAAATAGCAATATTTCTGTTGACGTCATTCCTTTTTGTCTTCTTCTGATTAAAATAATTACATCATTTATTTCTCAAGCCAAGTCCTTTCCCAGCGAATTCGGGAATTAAGGATTTTATCTTCCTTAGCCCTATCAAAAATGTTCGACAATCATCGAAACCATGTTTTGACTACTGTTATTTTTTACTTCCAACAGCCGTGAAGCTCAAGGCTTGCAATGGTGTTTTTCTTCCGCTTTGTCACATAATGGCTGCCAATATGATGACCCCGTCTGACCTATTGTTTTACACCCGCAAAATATATTTTTCCTTTTGTTCTTTTCTATTTTCAGCTAGTTTTTCAGATTTTAAAAAATTTGTAATAAATATTTTTTCTACTCCACTTAAATCGCAACTGTAATCTGCACAATTAATAACGCCACTATTAATAATTACTTTCGCTCCGTAGTACTAAAATAGTATCATATTTTTCGACATACAATATTACAGTATTATATTTTTTCCACATGCAATTATTACATTATCATATTTTTTCACTTACCAAAATAATGTTATACCACGTGCTATGCTTTTTCCAGATATCTCAGCTTCAGTTAATTCCCTTGAATAACTCAACTCTCACTGTTGTAGGCAGGTATTAAACTCACAACTCTTTGGGTTAACTCACCTTTGGATTACTTCAAACTATGTGAGTTATGTGTTCTTGCAGACATTAGTGGGAGATTTTTTTGAACTTATAAACCTAATGTCTCAGTATCATATTTAACAAAGCTCATATTACAATTTTTGCTATTATTGTTTTTCTCTGGCCTTCTGTATTATTGGTTTCCATATTGTGTTCGTGTATGTGTTTGTCTGGCTTAGGAAATGTTTTTGGTCTAGCATATCCGTTTTGGCATCCGTTTTGGCATTTTCCATTAGTGTTCATCTATTATTTCAATCTAATCACACAAGGCAGTGATCTTCCTTTTCCTTCTATATATATTCAGCCCTGCCTGATTTTTCTATTTCAATTCATCTTACGGCTTTACTGTGTTCGTGCAGTATTACAGACAATAAAGACGAGGACAATATCTCGAACAATGTAAATAGTGTAAGTAGTTACAATACCTCGTATTTTAACTTTTAGTTGACACCTTTGGGATGACTTAATTTTCAACGTTTCTATTTTTGTGATGTCATTATTTAATCTTAAAACTGTGGGTTGTCCCTTTACCGTGACATAACACGATCTTGAAAAATTAAAGTCATTATGAATTTGTCATTCCAGAATTCTAAGTGATTCTGTTGATTGCTTAGTTGGATTTAATATGGCTAACATTTCAAATTTGTAATATTTTGTGGTGCGTACGAAATAAAAATAACTCTCTTGTCTTCACTGTTTTCAAATTCTCGTGCCAGTGCAAAAATCTATTTTTTACCAATAGAAAAAAGATTGTGGCTCCATACTACAGAAAAAAAGACCAAGGCAAATTTCGCAAACCAGTGTGAATTATTTTTTTCAACCAATGAAAGGGGAGCGATTTACAAAACTGGGAGAAAGTAACAAGTCAATGTCAAATCGTTCTTTGATATAAATAAATAAATAAAATTGTATCAAAGAGAGACGAGGGAGCAGAGAACAGCGTCAACACCAGTCACGATGTAACAGAAAATGTCGACAGCGGATCGGACATAACTGTCCCTTTATTCGCACTCTCTCATCTTCTCTCTTCTCTCTTCTTTCTTTATCTCTCCTATTTCCTCTTCACCTAATCGTCGTCCACAACAGAAAGAGAGGAACAAAGACTTTACTACCATTTGTTGATACATACAGCGAAACATAGATTTATCTTTTTCTGGACAAATCACATTTCGCTAAAATAAACGAACTCTTAATTCTTCAAATTCTTTACTACTCTTTCTCTAAGAACATTTTTACAGTTTAATAATTTCATACAAAATGATGTTATACTGTTCGATAAATAAATTTTCATTTATTTATACAAACTAGACAGTTGAATTTTTTCAACCTTCTGATCTGGAGTAAATTGTGGTGGCTTCGGTTGCGTTTGACACCAGACCAATTTGATAAATAGAATTGAAGTACCTGCAATTTATGAACAATTTATTTTGTTGGGTGTCATTAGGTTATCCTCCAGGCGCAGTCTTATTATCGCAAATGCGTGTTTGTGTGTCATGTATTGCTTCATAGCACATTTGCGGGAATTATGTCGAGTATACGAGAAAGACTTATACTACATTTTTTCCTGTGATTTTCAGCGATAAAATATCGAGATAATTTCGGCGATAAGATCTCCAGATAATGGTTAATGCAGAAAGGAGTACTAAAAGTTTTCGGTGTGAGCAAAAAAGTCATTTTAAAAATAAAAATCTGTTTTTAAAAATAAAATATGTTTTTATCAGATTTGGGGAAAACATCTCGATCATACAGGTAGCTTTTCAGCTCCACTTCCTATATCAACACGTCAACACGAGAGTGTATCAATAAAACGAAGATATTCAGTTAATTTAGATCTTGAATGTTCACTGTATAATGTCAGTGTAGCTATCACTGAGTTTAGTTTATTTACAAGGTAGGAGATTATGTCGAAATTATTTGCTGTGTAAACTAAATAAATGCTTTATAATATATAGAGAGAGGGAGAAATAGAGAGGGAGAGGGAGAGAGAGAGAGGGAAAGAGGGAGAGGAAGAGGAAGAGGAAAAGAAGGAGAGGGTCAATGGGAATTAACACATGTTGTTTAAGGTAAATAGGTTATGAAGAAACCAGCTCTTTCCAGCTTCTTTTGTTTAGGGCTAATACTGAGTTAAACAATATATATATATATAAATATATATGTATATATATATATGTGTGTGTGTGTGTGTGTGTGTGTGTGTGTGTGTGTGTGTGTGGAGAGAGAGAGAGAGAGAGAGAAGCAGACAGAGAGAAGGGGGAAATGGGCTATGGCAATCAACACAACATATTCATTAAAGTAAGTAGGTTAAGAAGAAACCAGCTTTTACAAGCTTCTTTTATTTAGAACTAAAACTGAGGATTATTTAAACTATATATACATATATATACTTTCTACCCTTCCCTCCCGTTCCTTCCTTTCTTTCTTTCTTCCTTCCCCTCACATTTATTGTCATTTATTTAGTAGTTTGTAATCTTATATTTATTGTTATTATTTTTATTATGTTCCCTCTTCATTGTAAGAAAAAGCTCATGCCAGATGGAGGAAACATTGTAAAAGAGTCTGATGAGATGAGCTGTTTAGGCTCATTGAAATGAACTATAGTTTGTAGCTAATATGACGTGTTGAGCTTTCCTTTATAAACTATATATATATATATATATATATATATATATATATGGCGCGGTGAATTGTCATCATTTTATAATTTTAATTTTGTGCATAAGCGTTGTTTGTTTTATTTTGTCGACTGCAATTGTAGAGTCAGTTGGACACCGCCTGTGAGAAAACCGTGATGCGATTCACTCGGCTAGAAATTTGCAAATGGATGATTCGGAAAGATTTCAATGAATCTAATGGTGATTACAAAGATACGGCAGCTTGGAAAACTCACTCTAATCGTTCTGATAAGACAAGACCTCCTAAAATTGTTAGTGAATGTCTCAGGCTCAACAGGGATGCCTATATCAAGTACCTTACGGAAGGTAGTGCTGTCCTGGGTCAAGAGGGAGACTGCTGGAAGCCTCTATGTCTGCCAACAGCACTCTGCACCATGCCACACAAGCAGGAGAACCCAGTCAATGGCTGTCAGACGACTTCAGCGACCACATCACCCCTTATATCTTGCCACCTAACTTTCCCGAACTGCAACACCCTTGATTATTATGTGTGGGACGCAGTTGAGCGAAAAACCTACAAAACTCTTTGTAACACGAAAGATGAACTGAAGGCAAAGATTGTGGCAGCATAAACCAACTTAAACAAGATGACTGTCCAGAAGAGATGAAATAGATTCCAAAATCATCTAGAGACCGTAACTGAAGCCAATAGCGATTTTATTGAATAAATTTAGTCTTTTGTAGTTCAAGATAGTTGTGTGTAATTTTGTTAAACATATCTGTTAAAATGAGACGTCACTGTTATTTTCATTTTTGTGTAATTTAGACGACAATTCATCCAATGCACCCTTTATAATAGTAAAAAAAGTTTGTCCATGTATTTTATAATATGTAGATATAGTAGACGATGAAAGGAATTCGAGAGATAAAAAAACGGCAAAAATAATGATATTGACAGTAATACTAATAATATTTACTAAGTAAGTTATTTGACCAAATGGAAGCATGATGAGAAAAGATGTTAAAAATCGTAACTTTCGTACACGCCTGTGTCCTTTCTCAGCGGGAAATAAAAATTAAGTTGTACTTTTTTTGGCGAGAATATTTCTTCGACATGTGTTATATTACTGATGAAATCTAATAAATTTGGCTGTGTTCTTAGCCACTATTAGACTTGTAGAATGAATACATTCTGCACAAAAATCTATCTACAAAGCCTCTGCAAGCCTACTCATAACAAACAACTATATATATATATATATATATATATATATATATATATAGTTTCTAAATCTATTCACAGGCGGTAGAAAAAAGAAAAAAAAACTTCTCAATAGTAAATATAAGCTCTGATGATGGTTATATCAACCGAAACATTACAATGTTGGCTACTCTACAATAAATGCATATTTTGTTGTATCTCAATAATTTTTTTTTCTCTCTCTCTCTCTTTCACACACACACACACACACACACACACACACACACACACACACACACACACACACACACATATATATATATATATATATATATATCAACCAGATAAGTAACATAAGTGATACACGCTTGGGCGATCATGTGCCTTTCGAGACGTAACTGACTGGGCAGAATATCTTTCAGGTGTGATTTGCCATTACTTTCTGCGGTAGACTGGTTGCCAACCAAGGCCATAGAACCTAATCTGTCCTGCTATTTAGCCTATAACTGGAGAGAGAAGAGATGGATTAATACCTTTTCCATGAGTATTTGTGGGTAAGTGAATGAAACGAATTCAACTGGAATTCGAACTCGGTTCTCTGATGTCTCGTTCTGAGCCGATATCCACTACTTCACAACGCACACGCACACACACACGTACACACACACACGCGTATGCTCTACTTTTGTGTTTATCACTTTTTAAAAGTAAATATCTGTGAGATATATTTCCACTAGTATTATCCACTTAAATTATTAAATTATATATATATATATATATATATATATATATATATATATATATATATATATATTAGATGACTAATATATATATATATTCTTTAGGACATGGTCGGAATTTCGTGCTTCAACACGATAATGATCCCAAACAAACCGCAAAACTTACAAAGGAATGGTTTGAAAATAATGGTATTAGTACTCTCAATTGGCCAAGTCAGTCTCCTGACTTGAATCCAATTGAGAATTTGTGGAATACTTTGAAGGTTAAAGTTCATAAGCAGAACCTACAAAATATCATGCAATTAGAGGAATTATACAAGGAAGAACAGAGTAAAGTAACGGTGGATCAGTGTAGAAACTTGTGGCCAACTACAGAAAGCGACTAAAAGCAGTGAAACAAAACAGTGGGTACGCAACAAAATATTAAATTGATGTATTCAATACTTTTGCATATGGTAATTTTGAACTTTGATAAAAAAAATGGATTCAACCACGAGTTTTTAATTTTCCTTCCACATACAACTAAAACAACTTTACGAGATATTACTTTCCAAATATTAGGCAAAATGGCGAACATAAACTAGAGTTATAACAGAAAATAACATGTATCCAATACTTATGCGTGTCACTATATATACATATATTTGCGGCTTCTATGACTGGAAAACAATATGTGATTGTTTGATTTCAACATTTTCTTCACACTCTCACTGCTTTGTTTGGAGGTGAATTTGGGGTAAATGGGAAAACCTTTCAAGACTTGACACTCAATTGTGTTACAACAAGAACTGATATTCTTAGAAAGCAAACATTTCATCTAAGTGGGGATGATTTTTTTTCATTGCAAAATCCAGTTGTTTTGAAGATTATGCAAAATATCAAGTAAAAAGAAACCAGCAAAAATGTTTTATATAAAGTGGACACTGAAGTCAACACACAGACAACAGTCTGTTTCATGTTAAACGGAATCTATTTCGTTTACCGTTAAACAGACTATCTCTGGGTGTTGACTTTAATGTCCAATTTTATGTTTGCATACGTTCTCTCCCTGATATTGAGCACTTTAATTAATAAATATAGCATACGTTAAAACCTCTCTCTCTCTCTCTCTCCATATATATATATATATATATATATATATATATATATATATGCCATAAAGTGTATGACAAGCGATAACAAATAAAGCAAGATTGAAATCTAGACAAAAGATAATTTGACAATAAGATTAGAGGATCCAATGCAAACCCTATTTTCTCGAAGTCTTTGAAAATTTGGCGATCATTTACTTCGTGCGAGAGAATTATACCTGTCAATTGGCGAGATCAGAGGTCCATCGTCTGCTGGTTGTCGACGGCATCACAGCAGACGACAAGCAGACAGACTTTAAAGAAGACAAGAGGGCAGTAGTTAAATAAATATAGCTGGCTAAGGTATAATTCATATCTGACAGTTGCGCGGTTTTGGCTTTCTTTTAGTCACTGACAAGAAGTTAATTCATCGGACGAGAGTAAACAGTGCCGTCATTAAAATATGCGTAATTGCTTATAGCGGAAGTAAAGCGATGACCGGCCGAGTCACTTGTTGTTCACTGCGATAGAATAGACTGTCCACTAAGAAATATTTGAGACATGAAAGAATAGGTTTATTCGTGTTGGCACTTTATATCACTAAAAATACACAGTTCAGTTAGACGGTATTTGAAGACAGCAGCAGTTACTGATACAGAAATAAAATGAGAATTCGTTACTAAAAAGAAAGGACAATGACAGACCAGATTTTAAGTAGCAAGAGGATTCCGATTGACGTTATATTTAGATCATGAATAGATGGGAGAAGAAAAACTGGAAGACCGTTCGATACTCGAGAAGTACGAAAAAAGAAACGGTTAGAATAGAAAATACGGCTACACCTAATTATTTCAACGGTAAAACGATGAGATCTTGTTGCTAATGCCGTAGTTCGTTTACATTCATACGGTTGAAGTATCAAGAAGAAAAGCTCATCAGAACAATTGCCATGATAATATTTATAAGATTGACACAAGGGAACCAAGTCACGGCGGTGTAAAATTGACTGGTTGAATGTCAGATCAGGATTGATAATCCCCAATTAGGTGGTGATTAGAGCCCGTAGTACTTTACCAAAAAGAGATAAGAACTAATCTAAACTTATTTATAAATGGAACTCTGTGTGTGTGTGTGTGTGTGTGTGTGTGTGTGTGTGTGTGTGTGTGTATCCGTTACCTATAGACTCCGAAAAGGCTGAAACGATTTTCTTGGAAATTTACACTATAAGCGTTTAAGGAAAGTTGCACTATAAGCGTTTGCGAGTGTTCTTAGCTAGGTTTTGTGTCGTGGTACCCCCGATAAATATCGAAAATCGATAATCGAAAAAATTGGGTTATAGAAAAAGTGGTCCGATTTTAATCAAATTTGATACACTCATAGACAAAGACATAAGAAACGATATTCAGAAGTGTCAAGGTTGCAGTTCTTACAATAGTGCAAAAAATCGATAATATGTATATATATAAAGGGCAAGATGTTTGTGTGTGTGTCTGTTTATCTGCCTGTATGCCTGTATTTTTTTCAGCCCTTTTATTTTAGTTTTTGCTTCGGGTTTGGCTCTAAGTAGGTATAATTATAGTTCTTAGTCTCAGCCATGATACCATTTACTCAGAGGACTTATTTAGCCTTCAAAATTCAGTTTACGACGAAAAAAACATATTTGATATCGATACCAGGAAATCAAAATTTGACTTACATGCATTCATTTTTCTTTCAGTCTACAGTTTCACTTTAACTGGAAACAACTATTGCTTTTTAGTCTTTCGTGCCAACGTTCAAAGACTTTGAACTCCAGGAACATGGATTAGTTTTAAAGCTTTCATTACACCCAAGCGACGCCGGGCTATACTGCTAGTTTTAAATATAAAACAAATTTATTTTTAAAAATGTAAATGCCGGTCAACTCGGAATCCTTAAACTGTTGGTTTTCTTTATATATATATATATAAATTACAAAAATAAATGAAGTAAAAAAAATTATGTAACGAGTTTCAACCTTTAGGATTTCATCGGACGTTTTTTTGTTTTTACGGTGATGTATTTATTTGTTATTGTTTTTCTGGTTTTTTTTTCCACTTGTATTATTTTTACACACACACACACACACACACACACACACACAGACACACACACACACACACACACACATATATATATATATATATATATATATATATATAAGTGTTGAGTGATGATAATGCTTGCGGATAAAAAAGATTGTTATTTTAGTAGTTTTACTGACCGAAGATATTTTGGCAAGCAGGTTTTTTTTTTTTATCGTAAAATGCTCGATATCGGACTGGTTATAGAGCGTTGATAGTTTTAGTGCAAAGAATTTGTCACTTTAACTGAGCAGGTTTATGCCAACTTCGAAGCTTCGTCAATATTAAGAAATATGCTCAAGAACAAGGCGTAAACTGGCAATAAACCAATAGAAAAACAAAAGAAACAATCAATTCGTCTAACAATTTTACCAACAAAGAGGAATGTTCATTCATACAACTAAACATAAAAGATTTCTACCCATCCATCAACAAACAAACACTATATAATGCACTAAAATTAGCAAATATATAAACATCTCAGAAGTAAACCTAAACATTATCAAACACTGCAGGAAATCCATTCTGTACCAAATATGGCAACAAATGTAACAACACCAACAACAATACCAAAAGGACTACAACTCTGACGTAACAGTGAGAAGCTATGACGGTGCAGAAATATGCAAAGTTATTGTCATTTACATCACCAACAAACTAACAAAAATCATCAACAAAAAAGATACAGGTTTATACAGAAACGACAGACTTATAATTCTAAGAAACATTGCAGTTAGAACTACGGAAAATATAAGAAAACGAATTTTATAAATCTTCAACACTCTAAGATTTACAATAGACATAAAACAAATCTAAAATAATAAGCAACAACATATACAAACTATACATAAAAGACTCCAATCACCCTCTAAATATATTCAAACGCATACCCATATCTATAAATAAAAGGCTGTCTACGAACTCAAGAAACAAAAATATTTAAAAAAGCAAAGAAACATATGTTAGCACTAAGAAATAGTGGATATTCATATAAACTTGAATAAGCAAACGAAGATAAAACAAGTAAAACAGTAGAAAAAGAAACATAACTGGTTCAATCCACCCTACAACAATATTATTGGGAATTTCCCAATTTTAATGGGTAACAATATTGTGACGGCGGCGGGAAGAAAGGAAGACAAACACAGATGAAAATGTTATAAACTTGTATTTACAGGAAAGAGAGAAAAGAAGAAAGAATAGCCTCATGCAAACAGTCGGGTTTGCGGAACTTATCTTAAAGATGCGTCCTTTTAACATTTTATATTTCCTGTGTCGTTATGGCTGGGTTGAAGAAATAGAGCCTTGACTTCTGTGCTTCAGTTGCTGTCAAATCCCCTCACGTATCCTGGGTCTAGATGACGGAGAAGAAGCTGGGGACGTCTTGTCTATAAGGTCCCAACAAGCAAAAGAGGAAGGGAGTTTGTAAAACCCGCTCACGTGGGGAGTTTGTTGACAATCTAAAAAGGTAGCCTGTGATTGGTTGTTTTTCATCCAATCACGGGGCACCCAGTTGGCGACTCCATAATAATTTCTATAATATAAAAACAATAGTAGGAAAAATATTTTTCAACATAATAGAAAAACACTTCCCCAAACCCAACAAACTATAAAAAACATCAACAAAAACACAGTCAAAATCAGCTACAGCTTCATGAAAAAATAGAGAAAATAATAACCAAACACTAGAAAATACTTAAAACCAATAACAACAATACAAACCAACAGCACAATAAGAACTAATGCAACTACTGAAAGAAGAACTGTCCACTTAATAATAAATGTCTAGCCAACAACATAATATGCAAAACTACCATGTCTAATAACACCCATGAAAGCAAAATGAATTACATCGGACCAACAGAAACACCATTTAAAGAGAGATTCAATAACTAGAAAATTTCACGGAATACAGCAAAATATAAAAATAATACAACGCTATAAAAAATATGTATGGAACCAGAAAAAAGAAAATTACCACCAAAATTAAATGAGAAATATTAAAACGAGCACCGTTACACAGCATTAATAGCAAAAATTATAAATTATGCCTAGAAGAGAATCTAACAATAATCACTTCAAAATCAAAGTAAAATACTAAACAAAAGAAACAAGATAATCGGAAAATGTAGACATGCAAACAAATACCTATTTTATTCCACAAATAACAAAAAAGAAAATAATAAACAACAACAAAACATACAAATAATATAAATATAAAAAATATATAAATATATATATAACACTCCATCACCGCAAAAACACAAAATAATGCAACCACCAAACGAAACAAAAAAAAAAAACACATATGAAGCTCTCAAAAACAAATATGCACAAAAACACAACCAACCAACCATAATCCAGAAAAAAAAACCGTCACGAGGCAAAACATGCTATCAAGGTAAGAAAAAGGTCAAACAAATAAAAGAGGTCAATACAACAACAAAAGAGTCCAACCTAAACTAAAAAAGCAATTAAATGGACACTTATTCGATATAAAGCGAACACCCACTCACGCGCACACCAAAAAGCAATAAACAATAAAAATAAAAATAAATCAAACACCTGCAAAATAAAAAGAAAAAGAAAAATAAATAAGAAAAATAAAATCAACTAATCACAAATAAGACCACTCCCATAAAAAAACATACCATGATCCATATGAACAAGAAAAACCGGGAGACAACGGCAAATCAGCCCTGACGAGTAAAAATATCATTACGGTGTCCCCATAAAGCTTCGAAGTGGGTATGAATCTGCTTAGGTAAAGTGACAGACTCTTTGTGCTTATCATCGCTCTGTCTCTACCCCGATATCGAGCACTTTACGAAACAAAAGTGCTCACCAAAATACATTACCAGTAAAACCACTGAAAAAGCAACAACCTTGGCGCTAAATATTATCACAACTCGACACTATATATAAATATATATATATAATCTGCTCTTATTAAACAGTATATTTATTTAGGCTGGTATATATATATATATATATATATATATATATACCGGGTTCGGTATAAATATTTAATAATTATTTAGCCATAAAAACTTACACATTATGTAAACATACAAACTTACCCATTATTTAATCATAGATTGAGCCACATCTGTTCATAAAAATAGTTTAAAATTTTGCATAATGCTTCTGAAGATTTTTTGTTTTATTGTTTACAAGTTAATTAATAGTGGCTCAAATAAAACAGGAGCAAATTGTCGCATTGAAGTTATAAAGAAGTTAAATGTTATTAGAAAAACTGTTTTTAATATGTGAAAAATAATTTAAAGAGACCAAATAACCTCAGCGAATTCAATTCCCGACAAAATCTTTTAGACGGTTCGTACCATGAGAGTCCTTGAAGGCGTCAAGAAGAGGGTGAAAAGAAACCCGATAAGAAACATGAGGAAGATTGCAAAAGAGCTGGATATTTCGGATAGATCGGTAAGGAGGATTGTGAAAGAGGATTATGGGCTAAAGCCATTTGAGATTATATGATGACAGTTGCTCTCAAGTGACTCCTAACCAAAAAACGGCTTTGAAAGTTTGAAGTTTTTGCAGCGGGTCAAAGACAATGTCATCATATGGTCGGACGACATGTTTTCTCTGTGAAGGCCGTGGTCAACTACCGAAACGATAGGGTTTACGCCACTTCACCAGGAAACATCTCTGAATGAGTTAGAACACATTTCAAAAACAGAAAACAACTTTTTTAATAATTTCTTCGTGTGTATGTGTGAGAAAAAGGGGTAAGAGAGAAAGTGTAAGTGTCATGTAGCTTTGTGAGGAAGATTGTAAATGTTCCGTATCTTGGTGAGGAAGACAGGTGAATGACTTCTTTTAAAGATGTTCGCGCTATATTTTGCAGTTCCTTTTTGTTACTGGCTTGTCTGGTCAATTGATTTCACTTCAATATTCTTCAAAGGGATCACAAAGCATTTTCATTGTTGTCTGGAATGCGACCCATTGGTTGAAAAGTGTTAAATATTAATTCATTAACCGGAAGAATACGCTAATCTTCAAAGTCAGAAAATATATTTTTGTCATTTGATGACTGACTCTCTTGGTGTTAATTTTCGTTTTCATTCAACTGAAGATTTTATGACGTCGTGGTACAATTTGAGAGAAAGTGTGACAAAGAAATCGTGCATTTCATTTAAGAAATGATTAAGATAATGGTGAAAGTAAACGGTGGCAATTTGAATTGTAAATATCAACCTGTTAACTTTCTTTAACTAAAATTCAAACTTTTTTATGATTATATATATATATATATATATATATATATATATATATATAATTGTACATGTACTAAAATATAATTTGTAATATATATATATATATATATATATATAAACAATTAACATTTAACATACAGCATTAGCCCGATACAAAAAGAACTAGGACTGGCTGATTTTTTTCTTCCCCTTTTCTCCATTCTCCATTGACCGAGAGTCCCCAAAAGAAATACTGACATGATTTGAAGTTCGAATTCAGACGTGAAGCTATATATATATATATATATATATATATAGTGGTAATAAATCCGGGGAAAATATTTGGTAACTATTTCCAAAGAATCCTAGCAATATTAGATTTGATATTAAAACTGATCGAATAGAGAGTTCGATGTAAATTTATATAGCAAATATTTATTCCACATATGAATTCAATATGTTACATTGGGAGAATAGCCATTTCAACAGGTTTTTAAAATCCGGTTGAAATGTCTATTCTCCCAATTCTTTAATATATTGAATTTATATGTGGAATATATATATATAATAAAATATATATATATAATAAAATATATATAATAATATATATATATGTATAATAAAATATTCACAGTTCTCTCTCTCTGTCTGTCTGTCTGTCTATATATATATATATATATATATATATATATATATATATATATATATATATATAATCATTTCACCCCAAGCAAGGCATTCCACTGCCACTCTTGCGCATGGGGCTACATAGGGGAAGGTAAAGAGAAGGAGTGGTTAGATATAGGGAATGTCAGGAGGAAGGTGACAGATGAGTAAGGATAGCGAGGATGAGGGTTGGGCAGAGTGTTTGATAGAATGGGATCAGGTTAGTGTGTTAGGAGGTGTCTATTGACCTTACATTTAAACTCCTGGAGATTGTAGCCGTTGGGGAAGCAATCGTGTGGAAGGGAATTCCACAGTTGGGAAGTGCGAGGAAAGAAACTTTTGGAGTAGAAGTTGCGGTTGCATTTTATCGGTTTCACTGTAAAAGGGTGGAATCTAGTTGCTAATCTAGTATCTCGTGCAAATTCGTATTTAGGGGGCACCAGTGATCTAAGTTCATCGGAGCAGAAGCTGTGAAAGTATTTATAGAAGAGACACAGGGAAGCCACGTCGCGCCGGTGGGAGAGAGATTGCAGGCGGTCTGCCAAGTCGGTTTCTATCACATTACAGACCCTCCTCTGAACTTTATCGAGAAGCCCGAGGAGAATAGCAGAGGCACCCGACCAGATATGGCAGCAGTATTCAATGCACGGGCGGATGGTAGATTTATATATGTGCAGGATATATTTAGACGGAAAAAACTTCCGGGCCCTTCACAGAGAACCGACTTTCATAGCAGCAGATTTAGCAATGGATTCAATATAGTCATACCATTTGAGGTCCGCTGAAAGTGTGAGACCAAGGAGGCGTAGTGTTTTACTCTCTCGGAGGCAAGCCTGGTCCATGCTAATGGGAGGTAGGTGAGATTGTCGAAGATGGTTAATTGAGAGTAGCTTCGTTTTAGAAGCATTAAAATTTACTAGCCATTTCTTACCCCAGTCCACTATGGATTGGAGGTCTTTTTCAATCTCGACTGCGAGGTTAGCTTTGACGCCTACACCAGATTTTTGTAGGAGGCGAGAGTAAACTGTGGTGTCATCGGCGTACAAACCTACTTGGGCTCTTATGGAATCAGGGAGATCATTAATGTATATCAGGAAGAGTGTAGGACCTAAGATGGAGCCTTGGAGGACACCTGCGTTAGTATGGTAGTTCTGGGAGGCATGTCCATTTAATACCACCTTCATTGTGCGGTTAGAGAGGAATATATATATAATCGTTTCGTTATATTCAAATTTGTTGCTGATCTAAAAAGTAACCTAAAATCTGCTGTTAACTGGAGCAAGGAATGGCTTGTTGATTTTAACACCTTCAAAACAAAAATGTGTTCTATCAATCATCTGATAAACCCCTTTCTGCCACCCATTAGCATGGCTGATGCTAACCTCCAGGAGTGTGCCTTGTTGCATATTCTCGGTCTAACGTTTTCTCCTGACATAATGTGGAAAGAATATGTTGAGTCTGCTGCTCATAAAATTGTTTCATTGTGTCGAGCTCGACAATTTTTACTGTCAGAATCTATCTTACATATTTATAAGTCTACCATTTGTCTGTGCTTTGAATACTGCTGCCATATCTGGTCTGATGTTCCAGCTATATATTTAGCTATTCTTGATAAAATCCAAAGAAGAATCTGCAATCTTACTGGTCCAGACTTGGCATCCCGACTTAAGTCACTTTCCCATCTTTGTAATCTATCTTCCCTGTGCTTTTTCAACAAATACTTTCATAGTAATTGTTTTGATGAACTCTCCTCTGTGGTACTTAGAATTTATGAATTCAAGCGCAGTATTTGATTGACAGAAAGGTCTCGTAATTTTACAGTTGAAAAGGCTAGATGTAACCCAAGTACTTTGCTAACAGATACATTCTCGCACTTCTCATCTGTGAAATTCTCTTCAGGTTTCTTCATTTCCAGCCAACTTTGATTTTCAAATGTTTAAATGCATTGTCAATCGTTATCTTCTACCTTTTTGATATCTCTTCATTTATTGTTCTTGTTCCTTAATAATGTTTTTTTTTCTTTTTCCTATTCTTTCACACTCAATAACCACTTGTCTTGGTTTTTATTGTTTTGCATGGAGTGAAATGATTATATATATCAGGATAGCCTTACTTGCAAGTCATCTGAAGATCATGTGACTGTGAAACTCGGGTTACAACTAGTACCATTCTTTCATAGGATTTAACATTGTTAAGCGTTTTTTCTTCTTTCTAGACAATCTAGGCATCAAGCACTTTACTGAGTAGGAAGATTTACCGTTATGCCTTTTTTCTATTTATTCGGTACTGACATTTTTATTTGAGACTGTATCTGGATAAGAGTCTTAAGTTTTGATAAATTGTCCGTTGGAACCATCAACAATTTTTGCTTTTCTTTTATATATATTTGGGCAGTAATCTTTCATTTAAACATGTTTCGTTAAAAACGACAGACAAGAAAGATTTTATTAAGTTTTGATTTAATTTTTCCAGTATTCTTACACGTTTCCTTTTTGCTGGAGATAAGGAATGTAAAAATGTTCCATAATTTTCGAATTTCCAAGCGCTTTCAACCTCTTCACAGGCCATTTTCGAGTATGTTATTTTCCCGGCCTTTTTATGTTCTCATGTTTGACTGTAATTTAATTTTTCGTTTTAGTGTTTTTTGTTGTATTTTTTAAAGAGAGTTCTTTCAAGCGGTTATGTGATGCACGCGACAGGCATCATGTGAGCGTCTGTCTATTTTTAAATAACTTTCAAAACCCCATTTCCACAAAAATTACAATCTATCCTCGATGACACAACAAAAAATTAACTAAATTAAGAAAAAAATCACACAGATTCATTAAAAAAAAAGTACGTAAATGAGTTAATCACAGCTAACAACGCAGACGTTAGTAGTTTAAAAATCAAGAAAATAGTCGTTGATTACCAACCGGAATATATTTATGGTAACGTCAAAACCCATAAACCAGGTTTTCCTGTCAGACCCATCGTATCACAAATATCTCCACCGGTATAGCAATTATCTAAAACCGTAAATCATATAATTTCTCCATACATACCTAACAATTATCATAGCATCGTTTCAACTAACAAATTCCTACATATATTAAAATTTACCAATCCCAAAGGCAACATTCTAGCTTCACTAGATGTTGACAACCTTTTTACTAACGTCCCAATTGATGAAACATTGAATATAATTAATGAGTGCATTTATCTCTCCTCTAAAAATCCAACCTGCAATTCTTCGGAAATTACCGCGTGCACCAAACAAACTCTATTTTCGGACCATAATGTTAACATCTACATACAAACTAAAGGTGTCAGTATAGGAAACCCATCCTTCTTTTGCCTTTTCTCCGACATCCCCTGTAGCTGATTCATCTGCCTCTTCACTTTCCTCCTGTCTAAACTTTTACTCTCTTATGTAGCTCCCTGCGCATCAGTGACGATACCGCCTTGCTTGGGGTGAAGCTTCAGATCTCAGTGTCTCACTTTCCATTCTCTGTCAGAACACCTCCCAGGTATCTAAATTTTTGCACCTGTTTTATTTTAGTATCCCCGGCCTATAGGTGTCATTTTGGGGTCCTCTTTTTGCTGATGACCATGCATTCAGTTTTCTTAAAATTTATGTTTAGTCCGTTTTTTTTTTCACTTCCCCTTGCTACTTTCTGTAGGTGGCCATGTATTTATGTGCGTAATTTTTGGAATTTCTTTTTCAAGTAATAAATTTTGGACCCATCCAGAAAATAAATCAAAAGGATGGTTTTTTAAAGCCTTGAATAAGCGGAAAAATATTACTGAGAGAGATTTGTCAAATTAATGATGACATCGCTTACATAATTACAATTAGAATATATCTATCTCTGTGTAGTGAACAAAAATTTTCTTTATTTTTATGTTTAACTAACAAAAAAATAAAAATAAAAAGAGAAAAATCAGTCAATGGAACGCTCCTTATTTATCTCCAGGATAAAATAGCTGATCGCTGTAATTTATTTACCAAAATGGCTAAGGGGAAACAACTCTTTGGATTTGAATTTTAGAAGACGGGATGAATTCATTTTGGTAGTTTCATTTTTTTTTTTTTATATTTATATATTTACTTTGTGCTGTTTACATTAATTAATAAAGACATACACTTCTGTGCTGCATTTAGAATTGTTAACCGGAACATTCCTAATCAGTTTCCTGTGTGATGATGACATTTTGATAATTTTCTCGGATCATCTCTCTTTCTCAAAGCATTAAGACGATGAAAATCAACACGGCACGTTCATTCGCAGATTAACGTTTGAAAGCGATCTTCAGACCAAGTGCCAACTTAAAAGAATTGGGGAGGGACAGCTTCCTCTTCTAAACTTAGCTTATTCCTTCAGTAACCTATATATAAATACCACTAAAGGAGTTGTACCATAAAACATAAAGTCTCCATTTAGTATTGATTCCTATTATAAAAATACACCACCTCCAATACTGAGCGCTCTTTCTTCCCTTAAAAATACAGCTGATTTTAAATAATGTGTGTGTGTGTGTGTGTGTGTGTGTGTGTGTGTGTGTGTGTGTGGATTAAGCATTTTGTCAATCTTTACATAGAGAGCTCCTTTTAAATAATATACAGGGTCCCTAGACAAGCCGATCACAATGATGGCAAAACTACATGAATTGCACTTCGAATTGCTTCTGTATCCACCCTATTCTCCAGATCTCACCCTCAGCGACTACCGCTTGTTTGCAGACCTCAAAAGAATGCTTCAGAGAAAGAGATTTGGCTCCAATCAAGAAGTGATATCGGAAACTGGGGCGTATTTTGAGGCCAAAAGCAAATCGTTCTAAAAAAAAAATCTATCTATCTATCTATCTATCTATCTATCTATCTATCTATCTATCTATCTATCTATTATATAGCCACAAAAGACTTCATGGCAAAGCAATGAAGAAAAGCAAAACTCTCATTAATATCTTTCAAAGATCAGTTAATTTTTTATTCGTCCATGCTTTGAATTTTTCTGCCACATGGTCTAGTGCTTTTGCAATAGACCATTTAGAGATCCTTGATGAAATCTAAAGAAGAATCTGCAATGTCATTGGTCCTGACGTAGCATCTCGGCTTCAGTCACTTTCCCACCGCCATAATGTAGCTTCCCTGTGCCTTTTCTATAAATACTTTCTTTGTAATTGTTCTCTTGAACTCTTCTCTATGGGGTTTCATTTTTTTAATGTATATTTTTCTCCACACTCACAGACAAATTGTACATATGCGAACTAGTAAGGACTATATAAAGACTTGAGGTATTATGGTGGCTGTAGTAAGAATGGTAATTAAGAATGTCTTGTTTGTGTTCAAATAATACTGTGATGTGTTTGGATTAGTAACTGTGGCTAGTTAAGTTTAAGATAAGACAGATTGAAAACCAGCCTTCCTCTGTTCCTTATGCTACAGTTTTGTATAATTCAAAATAAATATTACCCTTCTTTATATTACCCAGACTTCATGAATTTAAGCACAGTACTAGGTTGGCAGCAAGATCTCGTCATTTTACTGCTGAAATGTTATATGCAACCGTAAGTTCTATGTTAACAGTTTCTTTTATCGCATTTCTCGCTTGTAGAAGGCTCATTCGGTTTCTTACATTTCAGCCATCTTTGATCTTCAAAAGTTTAAAGACAATGTCAATGCTTACCTTCTGTTTCCTGAATGTCTGTTCTTTTATTGTTCTCGTTCTTTAATAATGCTATGACCTGGTTAGGGGCCAGAAATAAAGACACAAAGACGAAATAGAGGAAAAAATATATTAAAAAAACGGTAGTACCATCAGATACAACATGAGAAAATCACCAGCGTGACTGTATTGGTCCGGTTGTCAGTGCTCTCTGCTGAAATAGACCTCTCGCACAAAGCAGAAACTGCTCCTTATTTATATTTTGGAAGAGTTCATTTGTGCATGGGTAAATTCAGTCAGTCAGTGAAGTGCCATACGTGATAAGCGCTTGACGATTATGTCTCCAGAGAGACTTGACTGACTGGGCAGAAGAATATCCCGCAGTAGATTGCCATTACTTTTTGCGGTAGATTGGTTACCAGCGAAGGCTATAGAACCCAATCTGTCCTACTATTTTACGCATAACTGGAGGGAAAAGACGGATTAATTCCCAAGGGCATTTGTGTGTAAGAGAATGCAAGGAATTCAACTGGAATTCGAACTCGGCGCCCTGATTTGTCATTCCGAGTCGATATCCACTGCACCACAACATGGGTAAATTATCATAACAAATAATACTTTTTCTATTTTTCACACTCAGTAAACAACTGCGTTTTAGTGGCTTTGTTACCTTGCTAGTGGTGAAATGATAACAAAAATAATACAGTAAGTGTAAACAAAGTAATATTTAAAATAATTCTTAGATTTTTATAGCCCGAAATTATTTATTGTTACCATAGACGCTATATTTAGTGAATAAACCAGTAGGTGATTATTTTTAACAGTAAAAAAAATAATAATTACAAAAAAAGAAGATATCTTCTCAAACTTTTGTATCCAATAAATATAAGGTTGTCAAACATGAAATGACGTACTTTATAGGAAATGTATAAAACGCTTCTTTAATGTTACATAAATAATTTGTTTAGTTGAAATAGGCACCATGTTGATGAATGATTTCTCCAACGTACCCTCCAGGTCAAAATCTTAAGACCAGATACAAAAAGGTTAAAACAAATATATCAAATACTGTTACATTTACATCTCATTAGAAAATATAGTTTATCAACAAACAAGTGAAAATATTCAGCTTTTGATTAATTTAAACAAACAATAGAAAAATATTTCACTTGTTTGTTGATAAACTACATTTTCCAATTAAATGTCATGTTTCACAAATATATTTCGATTAAAGTAATTATTTTATAGTTTTTTAAACCCTTTTGTTTTGTCAGTCAGTCAGTTGAGTGCCATACGTGATACACGCTTGGGCGATCATGTCTCCAAAGAGACATGACTGACTGGGCAGAAGATTATCCCGCAGTAGGTTGCCATTGCTTTCTGCTGTAGACTGGTTGCCGACCAAGGCTATAGAACCCAATCTGCCTTTTTATTTAACCCATAACTGGAAGGAATAGGTGGATTAATACCTTTCCCAAGGGTATTTGCGCGTAAGTGAATGCAATGAATTTAACTGAAATTCGAACTCGACTTCCCGGTTTCTCGTTCCGAGCTGATATCCAATGCACCCCAACGGACATCATTTTGTTTTGTACCTGGTCTTAATATTTTGTTCAGGAGTGTACCACTAAATTCTTGATCCCATCTTTTTAAAATTCTCATCCTTTGATGCGATAAACATTTTAAATGCTTCGATTACATCTTTCTTATTAGAAAATATTTTATTGCGCATAATAGGCTCAAAATGTTTAAGTATGTGATTTTCAGTTAGAGAGATATCAGGTAAATATGGATGATGAAACAAAATTTCATAATTTAAGATATGCAGCTTTTGGACAGATGATCAAAAGCGTTCAGCCGTGCAGAAAAATTGGGCCATATATATTCACTAGTTTAGAATGTTTATTTTTCAAATCTTCGTTTCTCCACAATACGAGGTTGTTGTTATTGTTTCCCCACGAAGCAAGAATGCATAATGAATAACCCCTTTGAGAGAATACTGTACATTAACCTTTTTAGGGTACAATGAAGTTTTGGGATATTATTTTGGTGATTCAAGTGCATCTAACCACTGGTCTACTCTCTTACTGTTGTCAAAAAGTATCCATTTCTCATCGCACGTAATGATTGGATACAAAAATAGTTCTTTTTCGTAAGATTACTCGACATTTTTAATAGTAATCATTTTCATTGCGCTTATAAGTAACAATATATTCAAAGAAAAATTATCTGGAAAGAAAAAGAATCGGAAATACGTCCAGATTTTTTTATATACTAAGGAAGTTAGACGACAAGATCAACGACCAACCAAAAAATGCGTTATTTCATATGTGACAACCTAATATAACTTTTATGGTAATAAGAAATAATATCGGACTATAGATGAAAATCCATTAATTCCTTTAAAACAATTACCGCATACATTCAAGTCTTGTACAAGGTTTTATTATCAGTGCTTTACGCAAAAATAAAATGTTGTACTGTTCACAAGAAATTCTTTTTAAAACGTTAAACATCATCCATTTTCGGTGACCAGTTTCACTATGCACAGGTGTGGAAAACTACCATTGGATCTTGACAAACAACGAAGAACACGTATATATGAAAATATAATCTTATATTTTTATTTTTCGATGGTGACGCTTGTGTGAAGTAGAAGACCACTAGGAGAGAGTTCGCGCACACGAAAGAGCTGTCGGGAGTCGGAAGTCAGCGATCAAGCAAGAACGAAAAACGAAAATAAAAAAAAAGTACGGCATCAAAATCTCCGTATCATATATTTGACGTCTTTTGTACAAAAAAGAATGAAGACCATTTATTTGCTATAGATTATGCCCAGTATTACAATATTTGACTACTGTAGGCCCACTAGTATTGTCCAGAAACTGGAGTCGCATTATACAACAGTAATATGAAAAAACACTTTTAAAAAATTCAGGGGTTGTACTATACATGAAGTAAACTTATACACGAGTATATACGGTACTTCGTTTACGTTTTGAATACGAAAATAAAAATTAGCAGACGTGGTCATCGAAAGATCTCGATGAACGATTTGCTTTCCGGCATTAGGATAATACAACCTTGCTTTGCCGTGAAATCAATCTGTTAATTAGCAATTTAATTATCATACGTGATCATGGGCGATCATGTCCCTTTCGAGACATAACTGAATAGGCAGTAGATTTTCCTGCAGTAGGTTTCCATTCCTTTCTGTTGATCGGTTGCCAACCAAAGCTATAGAACCCAATCGGTCCTGCTATTCAACCCATAGCTGAAAGGAGAAGAAATGGATTAATAGAGTATTTTGCTTAAGAAACGATTTCGACTGGATCATTACCATAGCAATTGCTACTGACCTTTCCACGTAAGGTGGGACTCACACTTGAAAAGAAAAATATTAACCCTTCACCTGCTTTAAACTTTCAAAGTGGTAAATGTGTAATAAAATTTAAGAATAGGAAATCTGTCTACGTTATTCATCTCTGTCTCCTACTCGTTTCCTTTCATCCTATTTTCTTTTTATTTGGCGCTAACTTTCTTACTTGCCCTCAACCGTTACTCCTTAACGAGCTGTTTTCCCCTTCCTTCAGTCAGTTAAGCGCCATACGTGATACATGCTTGGGCGATCATGTCTCCAAAGAGACATGACTGACTGGGCAGAAGAATATCCCGCAGTAGGTTGCCATTGCTTTCTGCGGTAGACTGGTTGCCGACCAAGGCTATAGAACCCAATCTGTCCTGTTATTTAACCCATAACTGGAGGGAATAGACGGATTAATACCTTTCCCAAGGGTATTTGCGCGTAAGTGAATACAATGAATTCAGCTGGAATTCGAACTCGGCTCCCCGATTTCTCGTTCCGAACCGATATCCAATGCACCACAACCCTTTCCTTGCTTTTCCCAATTCTGTTGTGTTGGTTGGTTGATTTTGTTTAGCGGCTAACTAACCCCTATGGATTGTTCAATGCCGAAATCTAAATATTTTGTATACAAGTCTATTTATTTTATTTTATTTTATTTTATTTTTTTGGTTGTGGGGGTGATAATAATAGTTTTCATGATACAAGTCTTACAAATTAATCCCTAGCTGTTGGGGGGGGGGGGTAGATGAAGTGGATTCATACTTCCCATAGGTATTTGCACGTAAGTGAATATAACGAACCTAAATGAAAATAGAACTCGGCTCTTCGGTTAACAATTCCAAGTCATTATCCATTGCACCACCCGCACACAGCACTTGATATTCCCATGTGATCACCCAGTTAAAAACTACACAAATTCAAAAGAGTAATGATGGGAAGCATTGCTTGGCAGAATTGCTAATACGTGAATAAGCTGTCATTTTTGACGGGAGCTATAATATGCGTGAACGGATATAATATAATTTTTATTTATTTATTTTTTTCATAATAATGTGAACCCAATCAAGGCATTTTACTGCCACTGTTGTGCAGGGGGTTACATCGGAGGAATGTTATGAGAAAGAGTGACAGGTTACAGGGGGTGTCAGGTAGAGGGTATGAGAAGGAAGAGAATACTGATGAAAGCGGGATGAACGATAAAAAAGCATGAGAGAGAGAGAGAGAGAGAGAGAGTGAGGATGCAAGTTAGTGAGATAGGAGATGACTATTGACTTTACATTTGAATTCTTGAAGATTGTAGCTGTCAGGAAAGCAAGTAAACGGAAGAAAATTCAACAAGCGGGAAATGCTAGAAAAGAAGCTGATGGAGTAGAATTTGTGTTTACAATTTATTGGTTTCACAGTAAAAGGGGGGGACCTAGTTGCTAATCTTGTGGCTCGAGGAAATTCATATATGGGGGGTACCAGTTAACTAAGTTCATTGGAGCAGAAGCCGTGAAAGTCGTTTCCCACATTCACTAAAAAAGCAAGATAATCAGTGTAATACATTTATTTTTATTTTGTTTTTATAATTTATGTTCAATGCATTTTTTTTTTATCATTTTGTCTCAAGCAAGTCAATAAGGACAGTAAGAGGCAAGATCTGCGTGTGACGTGAGAAGGGGAGGAAGGCTCAGATGGAATTTGAACACGCGTCGCTAAATCCATTTTACGTGTTCCTCATTTGAGCAATACTGAAACTCTCAGTAGAATGCTTAAATAGGAAAGTTAAATTAACACCTCATCCAAATAAGATACGCGTTTATAAGGGAAAACATTGCTTACGACTCTTGGAACCTGCACAATGTAATCTAAGTGCCATTGGAGTATTTAATCTCTTCTTGACCCTCTTTTGGGAATAGGCACAATACAACATTCGTTGTGGTGCAGTGGATATCAGCTCGGATCGAGAAATCGAGGAGCCGCGTTCGAATTCCAGTTGAATTCCTTGCATTCACATAAGAACCTTGGGAAAAGTATTAATCCGTCCCTTCTCTACAGTTATTGGTTAAATAAAAGACCTTGGCTGACAAACAGACTAACTGCTATTTTTCTAAAAATTGAATAAACGTTTTACAAACTCAGTGTTATACGTGGAAAGATTGAGCGCCATTTATATCTATAAATAGATATGAGGAATGTTACAAAAGCTTTGAGCCCAACATTCTTAATAAAATGATAAAGAACATCTTATTTTTCAATAAAGGTTGCTTCTATAATCTCTCCTGACCCTGATTTATCTGAAAGGGATCTACCCTTTTCCAAAGCAATACTCAGTGGGCCAATGTTTGACTCTTTCATATATATATATATATATATATATATATATATATATATATATATATATAGTGTAAGAAAGTTATGGAACACGTAGGTTTTAAATCTACTGTTCATGCATTTACTTTATAAAGAGTGCTCGAGACAATGTAGAGCTTTATACTGTAATAATAATAATAATAATAATAATAATAATATATATATATATATATATATATATATATATATATATATATATATATATATTTCAAAGCAATTAAAAGCTTATCTGATTAAATAATCTCGTAGTTTATTGCACTTTTTTATTTTACTATTCGAAGTTGATTTTCGGAAAAGCGGCTAACGGAATAAAAAAAATAAAAATAAAAAAATAAGATGATTTACTTTCCCCAAGGAGTCCCGCGTTTAACTAATAAAATAAATTTTCGATACAAAGTTTAGTTTCTTGAAATTTCATGAATTTACGTGGAAGGTGTAACCGATGGAAAAAGATATATATTTTTACCAAGATTTTATAAAAATAATAATTTTAAAAATAATTTCATTCATTTGTATGTAAGTCCTGAAAGTTTCATTAAAATTTGACAATTATTTGATTTTTGTAAGAATTTTCACATTAATGAAATTAATCAAATTAATGTTTTTCATTGGAAACAAATGAGTTGTGTAATATCCAGTCAGTTAAGTGCCATACGTGATACACGCTTGGGCGATCATGTCTCGACAGAGACATGACTGACTGGGCAGAAGATTATCCCGCAGTAGGTTGCCATTGCTTTCTGCTGTAGACTGGTTGCCGACCAAGGCTATAGAACCCAATCTGTCCTGTTATTTAACCCATAACTGGAGGGAATAGGCGGATTAATACCTTTCCCAATGGTATTTGTGCCTAAGTGAAAACAATGGATTCAACTGGAATTCGAACTCGGCTCCCCGGTTTCTCGTTCCGAGCCGATGTACCACAACGCACATCCTTGTGTAATATTACATTATCTATAGATAGTAACTCTGATCATAATTTGGTTACTCTCTGACAAAAAAAAATTTTTACAATTAAATAATTAAAAAAAATACTTTGATCTTTTGTCTTAATAACAAACATTTTGACAGAAAATTTTGTTTTTATTAATTTTAGCGTCTTTTTCTTCATGCTATGTTTTTTCAGCGAATTATAATAATTCAATTATTGGATTGGAGGTATCTCTACTTTAAACCAGGCTTTACGCCATATTTCGTTTTTTTAACCGTTAGAATGGACACTCTCCGAAATGCTTATTTCGCTCATAAAGGCTGTAATAATGGACGTTAACTCTTTATTTTCTTACTGATGCTAAGAAAAATGCTATCGTTAATTATTGTAGATATTAAGACAAGATCATTAAACTACGTATTTATTCTTATAGTAGAAGGGAAATATTTTTCACCGGTGGTGTGGTTTTCTTATTTACTTGTTTTATTTTAGATAATAAAAAAAAATTAGGCAAATAAGGGTAGCCTCCCTTTAACCTGTAGTATAAAAGATTTCGTCTAGTTGGAAGGAAGATAACCAATCTACTAATAATTTGGGACCAGCGTCATGGTTGAAGCAGTTACTTCATCCCATCCGTGCCAGAGGTCGGTGTTCCAATCCAGGCAAAAAGATATAGAGTTTTGAATGCTGATTTTCTAGACAGGTAGGCCTTCCCAACTTAGAAGGTTGATATCACGCAATCTTTCCATCCATTTAACATCGTGCCGTATTACGCTAAAAGATTAAGAAATATTGATTTGTTTTTTTACGGCTTATCAGCCATTGGCAAGTTTTTAAGAGCCAGAAAATATTACTGGGCTGTAAGAAATTTTTGGAAATAATAATGATTTTCTGACACGAGTCCTATTGAATCCAAAGCTGGGCGGCGAGTGTGATTCGTAACTTGCCCAAGGATATCTGCGCGTGTCAGTCAGTCAGTTGAGTGCCATATGTGATACACGCTTTGGGCGATCATGTCTCGAATGAGACATGACTGACTGGGCAGAAGATTATCCCGCAGTAGGTTGCCATTGCTTTCTGCGGTAGACTGGTTGCCAGCCAAGGCTATAGAACCCAATCTGTCCTATTATTTAACGCATAACTGGAGGTAAGAGACGGATTAATACCTTTTCCAAGGGCATTTGTGCGTAAGTGAATGCAATGAATTCAACTGGAATTCGAACTCGGCTCTCCGGTTTGTCGTTCCAAGTCGATATCCACTGCACCACAACGCACATCGTGTGAATTCATTATATTCCCGACTGGACTTTGAACTCGGATCTCCGATTTTCAATTCCGAGCCGTTATCTATTCCATCATTTACATATCTAAATTTCCAGCACCTGGTCTTCCCAAGTGGTCATTCATCTAGATCAGCGATTCCCAAACTGGGTGAAATTTCCCCCTGGGGTGAAAATTTGAAGTACCAGTAGAGAAATAATTACACTACCTACTAAATAAAAAAATCTCACTTGGATTTTCTCATGTCTGAAAGAGAGAGAGAGGGGGGAGAGGGAGCGGGGTTCTACTTTACTCACAATCAAGCCCAAAGCACGAAACCGACTGGAGGTGGAATGTGACATACGTTGCGCGCTTGGCCAAAACTTACCTTGATATTGATACACTGGTGCACAAGAAGCAGCATCACCCTTCTCACTAATTTAATTCTGAAATAGAAGAGCAAACAGAAGTCTTTTTATTTGTTACTAAGCGCTCTCTATGGCTATGTTTAGTTGTTACTAACTGCTCTCTATCCACTTTACTCTGTAACTAAGTTTATCAGTATATTTCTACATTTGAAAAATAAATTAGTAAATAGCTTCACTGCTCTTTCTCTCGTACACATGAAGCGGGAAATCTGGCTGGTTGAACTGGGTGTATGGGGAATGACAGAAAAAGTTTGGGAACCACTGAGCTAGATAATCACAAGTCTCGACGTTGTTTAACTTCGGTGATTATATGAGAACCGGATTTTCAAAGTGATGTGGCCGTGAGCCCGGATATATCGATAATGAGCTCAGTATTACTAAAAAAAATGTTGGCATTTGCAGGTCCGTCTTAACAGCATTATGAGCCCCTGGGCAAACCAGTGTGCTGGGGGCCCTACGAAAACCACTCACAGGAATAAAAAGTAAATAGTCGATAATACAGGGTGCGATGGCTAAATTGTAGCAATTTTTTATTTTAAATTTCGCACATGCGTTTTTTTTTTTTTTTTTTTTGACAAGACAAATGAAATGGATCTTTCTATTATAGCATATTTTTACCAATCGCAATACGCCTCACTTGGCGTAGTAACTTCTATTTTTAGTATTTCCTAAAAACGGGATTCTGTAACACAAGTCACTTAACATACACAGATTAATATGATACTCTATGCTCGTAGAGCTCCCGGGCAAGTGCTCATTGGGCCCATGCATTTACTTATTGGAACACAAATTGTCGTTATTAGGAGAAAATGCTGCAGTTTGGTTGTCATAGAGCTATGACGTCAACTTGTATTGTCCGTATGAAATACGTTTCCTAAGTGAATGGAGCAGACTGAAGTGAATATTCGGATAAATGGCTGAGGGAAGCATGAAAAAATTTAAGAAAATATGACGTTCGAGCAAAATTGTTTAGGAAATATTTTATACATCATTTTGCAGTGTCGAGATATCTTTTTACTCTTTGAATGAAATAAGAATTTATGGTTGCGTTTTATGCAACAACAACAGTAAATAAATAAAATGCAGAACGTTCATTATGTGATTTTAAATTTCATTAAAAATATCGAAATGATTTGCATTGAAAATTATATTAATATCGACGGGGCAAAGACCATTGATTAAGTTTAGTTTCCATCTATAACTCTAAAATGTGATCGCTGATTAGAATTGGACTTATTCAAATTCCAATCTTTCAAATAGTGGTATTAGTAAATGCATATCTGAATCCTATTGAAGATGAAGTGTTTCTTTGACTTGCACATGAACATATCTTAGATAAAGTTAAACCTTGACTGTAATTAGATATCTTTGTACTTTAAATACAATTTTAATAGGCACATTATCTGGGCTCTGTGCTTGTGTTAAATCTGATTAATCAGAATCCTAGCATTAAAAGTATTAAATTTAAAGTTCAAATTAAGTTACAAATAATTAATCAGAGTTACATTGCTTTGATATTAGATTTTTTTTAATATCCAAAACTTCTTTTGTAATTATCAGACATGGAAATATTTTAAAACGAACCGTGCTGTTGTATGTATCAACCATAAGACACCAGAAAGACATTTTTGATTACTAGGTTTTGCATGCAATAAAATATTATAAAATAGTTCTATTCAAATACAGTAAAACTTCAATTTAATGTCCCTTGATTTAAAGGAGGTGCGTTGTGGTGCAGTGGATATCGGCTCTGAACGAAAAATCGGTGAGACGAGTTCGAATTCCAATCGATATTCCTTGCATTCACTGACGCGCTAATACTCTTGGGAAAGGTATGAATCCATCTCTCTCCCTCCATCTATGGGTTAACTAGCAGGACAAGTTTGGTTCTATAAACTTGATTGGCAACCAATCTACCGCAGAAAGTAATGCGGGAGAATCGTCTGTCCAGTCAATCATGTTGACTTCGAGACATGATCGCCCAAGCGTGTATCCGGTATGCACTTGACTGACTAACTGATTTAGAAAAGACATTTTTTTTTTACTGAACAAAGTTAGATAAATGTTAGAACATTATTTGGCGAGTCCGTGTTAAATTGCTTGGGACATGTTGTGTTCGCTTTAAATTTAGCTGAGAATGAAAATCCTTGCTAATGTCAGCTATTTTTAAAGACCGTTTTCTCCATAAATTACAGACTATACTTAGCAACAGTGTGTGTGTGGAGGGGAAAGAAAGACATCTCAGTGATTCGGATTTTTTAATGCCCAGGCGCTAGATCAGTGCTTCTTAAACTATCTGATGTGGCGGACCAGTAGTTTTTGTTTTTCAATGTGCCAGGGACCGGCAAGCAAAGCAAGCCAATCCAGCTGAGTAAGAGGGGTGAGGGGCTGTGAACCCCGGATTTTTTTTTTTTTTTAGATATGTACTATTTCAGGGACATTTTGAGACTATCTGTAATAAACATGAGGACATGATATCTTGTTCGTTCTAAGGGTAGTCATCATTGACGTAATAAATCTCCCCAGTGTGCTATTGACCGGTACCATATTTGTGCTATATTAGTTATGGCCACTGGTTTCGAGGGTATATATTTTTAAAAATCCAGAAAAAATATTTAAAGTTAATATTAATACTTTGTAAGCAATTTGAATTTAATAAAAGGCATTAATCTTCTAAAAAATAGACAAACAGTAAAACGAAATCTTAATTTTAATTAATTTAAGACGTATTTAAAATATATGATATGTATATATCATGGATATATGAATGGAACAAAGTCTGATGCCTATTCAGTTCACTGTTTTGCTGTTCACTATATCGCATTCGTTAGTTGGATAGCAATAACTTTTAACATGAGTAAATAAACAATGTAGCCATAATAATATAAAATGAAAATGTAAAAAACAAAAAAAAAAAAAAAAAAAAAACGAGTCAAATATCCTGGTAGTCTCTCGTGGTAATACTCTAATATTACTATCTATTGAACAGGTGAAGAGGATCATCCCTTGTTTCCTGTTTAGGGTGCGGTTTCTGGTTTTCTCTTTTCCAATCTTTTCTTTATTTTTTTCAATTGGAGTAGATAGACTAATCTATCGCCCGGTTCACACTCCACCCACGTCTATTGATCAGGTGAAGAGGCTCATCCCTTGTTCCCTGGTGAGGATGTGGTTTCCGGCTTTCTATTTTCCAATCTTTTTACTCTTACGTAGCCCCCTGCGCATCAGTGGCGTTATCGCCTTGCTTGGGGTGATATGATTAAAAAATAATAATAATAATATTCTCGTGGTAATACTCTAGTATTACTATAATTTTTTTCTTTTCTGGAAAATCTCAGCGTACCGGCAAGCAATGGCTCACGTACCGGCGACGGTATGCGTACCACACTTTGAATAGCACGGCGCTAGACGATTTCATTTGCGTGTTGACTGTCTTGAATTAAAAAAAAAAAACATTTAAATGTGGTGATTTACAGAATTTATCGGCTCGAAACTAGAAACCGGGGAGCCGAGTTCGAATTCCAGTTGAATCCATTGTATTCACTTACGCGCAAATACCCTTGGGAAAGGTATTAATCCGTCTCTTCCTTCCGGTTATGGGTTAAATAGCAGGACAGATTGGGTTCTATAGCCTTGGTCGGCAACCAGTCTACCGCAGAAAGCAATGGCAACCTACTGCGGGATAATCTTCTACCCAGTCAGACATGCCTCTTTCGAGACATGGTCACCCAAGCGTGTCTCACGTATAGCACTTAACTGACTGACTTCGGATTTGAAGAAATAATTGTTGGGGAGAGTATATTCATAAAAAAAACACACCACCTCCACTAATTCGTTCTTTAATTTTTCTATCAATAAATATTTATTGGGAAAATGGTCGATTCCTTGTGCCGCTCCATTAAGGACCTGACACCACCTGATATGCTCTGTCATTCCAAGAACCAGATCAGAGCAAAAATGGAGTACTGTTGCCATCTTTGCGCTGGGGCTGCCAAGTCCTCACTTTCCAGTCTTTATAGATTTCAAAAGCCTCTTCGTGGCCTAGTTGGTAATTATTTTATACCATGCAATGCCCTCTCGCATAGACGAACCGTCGTAAGACTTTAACTACTCTCTCGCTATTTCCATGGCAAATGTTCAGACGAGCGACATTCGTTAGTTCAACCAGTTCTGATCTTCAAAGCTTAGACTCGTCATGCCATAACACTGGAACGAATATCAAATTTCTTTTCGTATTCCATTAGTAAGGAAGAAATTTCGTTTGGACAGCTTCTTCCCAAGAACCGTTATTATATGGAGCAGTCTCCCGTACGGATGCTTCCCTAATCACTACTATCTTAAACTCTTTAAATCTAAGGTTATCTTTCCCACATATCCTTATAAACTGCACTTCTTATCTCCTCTTCTTGCGTATATCAACCTCAGGCAATAAAATTCTAGCTTAAGTGACTCTTGGGCCTTGTTTTAAGTGAACATTGCATTGGAAGTCTAAAAAATGGATGAATGCTCAGTAAGAGGTTAATGTGGGTGTACATATTTTAAGCCGAAACATATTTTGCATTGTAAAAATAACTTTTTTTTTTTGCAAGTGAATATGGTATTAACAACTGTGAATAACAATGATTTTTCAAATACACATCCTACTAATTAACCCATAGCTGGAGAGAGGAGATAGATGCATACATTTCTACAATAGTATATGCGCATAAGTGTATGACTAAAATTCGAACTTGGCGCTCTGATTTTTCATTCCGAGTATTACACCACCAGTACACCCGGCTTTTCGAAGAAACACCCGGAGCTTAAACCAGAAGAAATTCTTTGAATCTCTGATGATAATTCATGGAACTACTAAAATTGTATTTAAAAGTACAAGATTTTGCAGTCAAGGTTTGACGTTATCTAAGATATGTTCATGTGAAAGTCAAAGAAACACTTCATCTTCAATAGGATTCAGATATGCATTTACTAATACCACTGTTTGAAAGATTGGAATTTGAATTAGCCCAGTTCTAATCCACAATCACACTTTAGAGTTATAGATGAAAACTAGACTTTAACAATGGTCTTTGCTCCGTCAATATTAATATAATTTTCAATGCAAATCATTTCGATTTTTCTAATGAACTTTAAAATCACATAATGAACAACGTTGTGCTTTTTATTTATTGTTGTTGCATAAAACGCGACCATAAATTCTTACTTCAATCAAAGAGTAAAAAGATATTTCGACACTGCAAAATGATATATAAAACATTTCCTAAACGATTTTGCTCGAACGTCATATTTTCTTGAATTTTTTCATGCTTCCCTCTGCCATTTATCAGAATATTCACTTTAGTCTAATCCTTTGCCCCATTCAATAAGGAAATATATTTTGCACCGACAATAAAAGTTGACGTCATATCTCTATGACAACCAATCTGCAGCATTTTCTCTCTATTTTCCTTAATAACGCCAATTCCGTTTCAATAAGTAAAACCGAAAATACAGATTGATATAATTTCTCTGCAGATTCATTGCATGGAAAAAAATCTGTTTGCATTTTTATTTTATTTTAAAATCTGATATCGTATATTTTGTATTTTAATTTGATGTCTCTGTTAATGGCATCGAGTTCCACAATAGAGACGCCTCCGGATTCCCTGCTTAGTCATATTGAAGTGATTATGCGATAAACAGAGAAGCATGCTTCAGGATTAATATCTCAACAATCTTCTTAATTTTGCTGGAGACACAGAATATAATTTCGAATTATCGACTAGAATGAGTTGTTTTAACGTGATTTTCTGAGAGTGACGCAATAAGAAGATTGATTAGACGTGTGCAAATATTCCCTGATATTTTTTTACTAGATCTCAAACATGGTACCTTAAAATAAAATAAAAATATTTGTTTGCGTGAAGGCGTGTGTAAACGTGTAAATTATATATATTTCTTTTCCAATGATGTTCGTTCTGTACAAGGAGCAAGAGCCACTCGAGGGAGTGTGTTACAGAGTGAGATGCTCATTTTATTGGGATATGTGGGCAAGATAGCTGCCAACTCTAGACTTGGACAAGTTAAGATTGTCAGTGATCTAGGAAGCGTCCTCTTAGGAATTAGTTCCACAAAGCAGCGGTTCGCGAAAAGAACCTGCTCGAGTAGAACTTTTCTCACGCCAATAGAATATTGGTCTTAACTGTGAAGGTTACAACTCGTAGAACTAAGTAATGTAGTTCGTCAGAAAACGTTCCATGGAAATAGCGATGGAACAGCAAGAGGTTTGCGACGTTTCGCCTGTGGGGAAAGGGGTTGTAGGATGGAAAATACTCCAACACCTACAAGGACTCGGATACGCTTTTGGATTCTGTCGAGAGTGAAAAGTGAAGTCTGGGTAGTTCTGACCCATATATGGCAGCAGTACTCTATTTTCGGCCTCTTGAAAAAAAATAGAGGATATTAGGTACTTGCTGGAGCAATACAGGGAATTAACCATTTTCCCAGTATCTTTAGCGATGGATCATATGTTAGAGTTCCACTTAAAGTTTGGGTTGAGATTAAGTCCTGATAGGTGTTGAAAACACGAGGCCTTCCTGAGAGAACATCGTGATAGATGGATCTTTTTTCAGTAACATTTACCCTGTACAATCCCATGGGGGCCAGTCGTGATAGAGGGTTACGTTAAAAGGTAATTTGCGTAGATAGGAGGAGAAGATATTAGTTAACCTTAGCATTGAACAGGTTAAGATTGTAGTGACCGGGGTGAAGCGGTATATATCTCATTATTTCCATGTGGGTTGGTAAATAGTATTAAAACGACTCACCACGTAACGGTAAAGCGGAACGAAGAAATGAAATGAATGAATGAACGCTTGTTCTCAAAGAGACTTTTACATATTATGACATTCACAAATAATACATATATACAAACAAACGTCCACACATGGAGAAATAATAATCTATTATATCTAACGCAAAGCAAAGTATAAGGAGGAAAAAAAGGAAAGGTCTTACATATAACTTGGAAAATGCTTCTATTCGGCCATTGTTATGACTCCAGATTTGTATGTGCCGAATTTATCTAAACCCTAAACTAATAAGGTAAGCTTCATCTACGTCCTAACGGGACGGCACCATGTGCTTGTGGATTCATCTATGTCTCAACAGAACGGCAGAAGTTTTATGTTCCAGCGAAACATGGTGGTAGGCAGATTCTGCCCAGGCCTTTGGCCTAGGCAGAATCTTCTTCCCTGAATGCTGTTAGCTGAAAAAATGTGACTAGCGCTCGGATCACTATCACAAATGACGTCATGAGTGGTTGTCATGTGACCACGTGAATTAATGGGAGATAAGCAACTTTTGTATCCTCTTGGTAGTCAGTTCCACAGGCAATGTTTTACGGGAAGAAGCTGTTTAAGTAGACCTTACTTCTCACTGATGGAATACGTAGGAAATGTGAGTGGTTTGCTACTATGTAATTGGTAAGGCGTATCCTTGCCGTGCAGGTTTGAAATGGCGGGACCAGGGAATGTAGTTTGTCCGAGCAGTTTCCCTTGAAGTAGCGACAGAGAAGCGAGAGGTTTACCACAAACCGCCTGTGTGAGAGAGGTTGAAAGGTGGAGAATATTTCGTCACCTACTAGGCCTCGGTAACGCTTTTGGACATTTTCAGACCCCACTCCCCAGACGTAATAGTAGACGGAGTGAGTAGCACCTGCCCAAATATGACAGCACTACATCATTTTAGATCTGATCTGGCTTTTGTAAAGTTAGCAAGGGGAGTCAGGTATTTCACTAGGATGGACCCCTCAAACCGGCACGTAAGATGAGCTCATTTACACGCCATGTTTAGAACGTATTGGAGGAAAATGAGTTTTTCTGGTAAATTTTTATTTAATTTTGTTAAAACTGGTCCGAAATAAGTATTATGATATCAGCCTTTCTTTCTTGAAGAAAACATTAGCTGACACGGTTTTTGTAACATGCCATTTGCAGAATCAGGCATTTAATCAGCGATTATCCTGCAAACAAACCTCGTTGGGAATATGCAAGTTATTGGCTGACTTGGGTAGAGTGACGATTGCACAGCTCGGCTTGATATTATTGGCAACTAGCAGCATAGCCTGGCGTTGCTCGGGTGTAATGAAAGCTTTAAAACTAATCCATGGTTCTGGAGCTCAGACTCAGCCTAAAGAATATATTTGTGAAGTTTGGTGAGAATAGGATAAAAATTGTTGATTTGTATAAAGGACATACAGACAGATAAACAGACACACACAAACATCTTCCTTTATATATATATATATATATATATATATATATATATATATATATATATATATATATATATATTATCGATTTTCTGCACTATTGTAAGAACTGCAACATTGAAACTTCTGAATATCGTTTTTTGTCTTTGTCTATGAGTGTATCAAATTTGATCAAAATCGGACCACTCCTTCTATAACCCGATGTTTTCGATTATCGATTTTCGATATTTATCGGGGATACCTCGGCACAAAACTAGCTAAGAACACTCGCAGACGCTTATAGTACAACTGTGTCAATTTTCAAGAAAATCGGTTCAGCTGTTTCAGAGTCTATAGGTAACGGACACACACACACACACACACACACTCACACACACACACACAGAGAGAGAGAGAGAGAGAGAGAGACAAAGTTCCATTTATAAATAAGTTTAGATTATTTTACATTGACAATGATAGGACGATTTAGAGCAAAAATTTCAAACAGTTCAAAACATATGTTGTAATTTTTAAGCAATATTCGATAGTTTGATATTGCTACAGTTTAACAGCTTAAAAGTGTTATGTATTTCCTAGACACCAGAGATTGTTGGGAAGAGTTCTAAAGCCAATATTTGAATGCTGACTTTTAAGGTAGGTAGGCTTTACTCATTTTTTTTACTCATTTTACCCCAAGCAAGGCAAAACTGCCACTCATGCGCAGGAGATTACAGGTGAGTGATGAGAAAGAAGAACAAGTTACAGGGAATGTCAGAGAATTAGTAAGAAAAGGATGAGAATACAGGTGTGAAGAGGACTGCATGAGAGTCGAGTGGAAAGGAAGAAAAACATGATACAAAGGTTGTCAGGTAAAGCATGTGAGTCAAAAAGATATAAGAGATAGCAATTGATTTTGCATTTAAATTCTTGGAAAGTGTAGCTTTCAGAGAAGCAAGTATATGGAAGGGAATTTCACAGGCGGGAAGTGTGAGCAAAGAAGCTATTGGAATAGAAGTTGCGATTGCATTTGATTGGTTTCACTGTAAAAGGGTGGGACCTAGCCGCCAGTCTACTAACTTGACTACATTTATGCAGAGCGGGCATCAGGGAGCTAAGCACATTGGAACAGAAGCCGTGAAAGTATTTGTAGAAAAGACAGAGGGAAGCTACATTACGTCTGTGAGAAAGTGACTGGAGTTGAGCTACCAGGTTGGGACAAATTACATTAAAGATTCTTTGTTGGGTTTTGTCAAGAAGCCCGAGATGAATAACAGGAGCATCCGACCAGATGTGACGGCAGTATTTAATGCACGGGCGGATGGTAGATTTTTTCGAAGGCTGTAACACAGTCTCTCTCATTTGTTATGGTACCTGGACAGGCCTCAAGCATAGGTATCATTGTCACTGTTGTTTTACATTTACCCGTAGCAAACCAAATTGTGTCTCGAGGTGAGGGAGGGTGAAAAGGTGCGAATGCATTCACACCAGCCATACTCTATCCTGGATTTATTGCAACTAGCTGCGGTTTTCTCTCTGCTATATTACAACTGATGTTGTATTTACCTTTCGAATTGGCCTGTGGTAAGTCTTTTAACTGAAAACGAATTTAGAATGTTCTTTTTTTCTGCGCTGTGTCCCTTCAGGATGTAGGCGATCACGGACTTTCACGTTTTCCTATTCCTTGTTCAGTCAGTCAGTTAAATGCCGTACGTGATAAACTCTTGGATAATCATGTCTCAAAAGAGACATGACCGACTGGGCAGAATATTTTCCCACAGTATGGTTGCCATTTCTTTCTGCGGTAGACCGATTGCCAACCAAGGCTATAGAACCCAATCTGTCCTACCATTTAACCCATATCTTGATGGATTAATTCCTTTCCCAATGATATTTGCGCGTAAGTGAATGCAAAGAATTCAACTAGAATTCGAACTTGGCTCACCGATTTCTCGCTCTGAGCCAACATCCACTGCACCACAAAGGCACATTCCTATTAATGACTCTCCCAAACCCCGCTCCGTCATCCACTTGTTCAAGACTATCAAGTATATCTTGCGCTACTTTCCCCTGTCTTTCTTTCCCTCTATTCGTCTTGTGAGTATTAGATTCTTCAAACCCTCCGTCCTCATTACATGTCCCAGAAACGCCAGCTGACTCTTCCTGTTGCTAAGTATAAGTGTATTTTTCGTTTGCATTCTCTCCGACACCTCATCGTTGCTCACTTGGTCGGTCTATGGTATCACATTTCTGTTGCTTCGCGTCTCTCCTTCATCTTTGAAGATATCGTCCAGTATTCACTGACATATAGACTGATAAATATCACATAAGTTTTGTACTCTTTTCTTTGTTTTCAACTAAATCTTCCTGTCTCTCTGTACTCTGGTTAGCTTCTGAAATACACTCCCGATCAAAAAATTTAAGACCACTTAAAAATCTTTAAAAAGAATTTTTTTTTTTACGGATAGATTTTAAACTCCTACCACTTAAGGTTACCAATACTACAATCTAAAAGGTTATGGAAACAAAAAGCTATATTCCAAACATTTTATTTAGAAATTTACATTTTTATAAAATGAGGCTTTTTACACATTTTTGATCGGGAGTGTATATACTTAGTCATGCCAATACGTCTTTGGATCTCAGTGTCGCACTTTCCATCCTATGTCAGAACACTTCCTACGTATTTAAATTTCTGCATCTATTTGATTTTAGTATCCTGTAGTTGGCATTTTGAAGTTCTCTTTCTGATGATGACCATGTATTCAGTTTTCTTGACGTTTATCTTTAGTCCTTTCTTCTCTCTTTCCCTTGCTACCATCTATAGGAGGTTTTGTATCATCCTTTCCGTGTCTGCTATCAGCAATGTGTCATCTGCGTATCTTATATTGCTGAGATTGTAGCCCCTAAGGACAAATCCTGACAGGGCTTCTAGCTATCTCAGAATTGTTTCGCGGTACAGGTTGAATACACCCGGTGAGAAAACGCCTCCTTGTCTTACATCATCATCATCATTATCTATCCATCACACCCAAATGGTGCATAGGGCAGCAACTTTTTGTTGCTGAAACAAACTGTTTTTTACGGCGCAGGGTTGTTAGCCCTGCACCCAACCCCCAAACCTGGAGGACCGGTGGACCATTCTTTGTCCTTACGTTTACAGCACCTGGTATTCCCAAATGGTCACCCATTTAAGTACTGACCAGGCTTGATGTTGCTTAACTTCGGTGATCGGAAGGGAACTGGTGTATTCAACACGATATAGCCGTAGACATCCTTGTCTTACACTACTTTCTATTTTTGTATATATGTTGAATTAATTTCCTGTCTGTATGCAAGCGGTTTGTTGCCAGTATAGATTCTTGATTGTTCTAAGGCCGTTTTGATAATAAGAAACAACTATTTATTGGTAATTAGTAGACAATTTTGCTTTCGACTTGTTTGTAGCTGGAGCAAACTCAGCTCTCGACATAAGGACATTTTTCCTTGAAGGCCCTTCATTACGAACGGTCAGTCTAACAATAGGAGCAACTTTTTTCGTCACTGCGCTTTCTTTTAGTTTCTTTCTTTTTAATTTAACATCGTTCTTTTGATTCCGAAGAAATGTAACTGCGTATCTCTAACGACCAGAGGATAAAACGAGACATTGCTGATTGACGGTGGCGGGTATCTTCTACCAAGTCTGTCGACCTTTCTGTTAATAAACTTTTCAGACACTGAAATTGTCACTTAGGGCTTTTCTTCAGACAAAGAAGATTCAATAATTATTTTTCTTTATTTTCCGACGTTTGGTCGAGGGATGAGAAATGCGTGTATTTTGGGTGAACTGGAAAACATTCGGATAATTTTTGGTCGCTCGGTCATTCGGAGATTCCGCCACGAATGAACTCTTTCAAATTCGATTGACTTATTCATTTTTCACGGCTTATCAACTTTTTGACAGTTATTTGATGCCAGAAGTTATTTTTAGATTCTAAGAATCTTTTTGAAATAATTATGATTTACTGATACAAGACTTAAAGATTTAACCCATAGGCGTTTTTATTTCAGTTTTTGCTTCAGGTTTGGCTCTAAGTAGGTATAATTGTAGTTCTTAGTCTCAGCTATGATACCATTTACTCAGAGGACTTATTTAGCCTTCAAAATTCATTGTACGACGAAAAAAACTTATTTGATATCGATACCAGGAAATCAAAATTTGACTTAGATTCATTCATTTTTCTTTCAGTCTACGGTTTCGCTTTAACTGGAAACAACTATTGCTTTTTATTCTTTCGTGCCAACGTCCAAAGAGTCTGAGCTCCAAGACTATGGATTAGTTTTAAAGCTTTCATTACACCCGGGCAACGCCGGGCTATACTGCTAGTTCACAATAATTAAAAGAAAAATAATGACATTATTAAGGAATAAGAACAATAACAGAAAAGGAATAAAGAAGACATAAGATAACCGATTGGCATTGCATTTACATTTTTGAAGATCAATGTTTGAATAGAAAGCAAGAGTTCTATAAGTAAGAAAGTGCAAAACTATTAGCATAGAACTTACATTTAAATCTAGTAATTTAAACTGCGGAATGATGAGATCTTAATGCCACTCTAGTTAGTTAAGTGCCATACGTGATACACGCTTGGGCGATCATGTCTCTTTCGAAATATGACTGACTGGGCAGAAGATTATTCAACAGTAGGTTGCAATTGATTTCTGTGGTAGACTGGTTGCCAGCCAAGGATATAGAACTTAATCTGTCCTATTACTGAACCCATAACTGGAAGGAATAGACGGATTAATACCTTTCCCAAGGTGGCACAAGACCGAAAGTATAAGGCAACCTTGAGGATCGAACTCACTGCTCAGTTGTAATAATTCTAGCGAGACAAGTTTGCTAGCCATTACACCACACCGAGGTGATCCATCCTTTTGCTAAATATGTGCCGACTTAAGGTTTCCAAATTATTCAGTGTGCCCACAGCACACACACACACACACACACACACACACACACACACACACACATATATATATATATATATATATATATGGCGGAATGCATGCGTGCGCGCGTGCGTGTAAAGCTACGTCAGTAAATCTAATGAAAAAGTCACGTACTTAATCCAGCGAATATCAATTTCTAGTCAATGCATTTAATTCAGTGGTGAATATTAATGTCGTAGAGTAAACATTATACAGTGAAAGTTTTAAATAAAAATTCTCAAAATAACTATGTGTTAGGCTGCAAAGTTTTTGATCAACCTCGTATGTGAATGTGCGTGTATATGTGTGTGTACGTGTGTATGCACGGACGCACGTGTGTGGAATACAAATATATGCATATAACCCAATATATGCATACAAACTCAAACCAGCATACATTCAAATTATGTTTTATACTCTCTTTCTTTTATGTGTGCGTGTGTGTATGAGTGTGTATGTGCATGTGTGTGTGAGTGTGAGTGTGCGTATTTACTATTTATATATCTATAATCATTCCAAAAAAAAAGCTTTATATTTCGGGAAAATTCTTCCTGGAGACAAAATAGAAAAATCCATGACAGCCATTGATCTCTTCTTTTTTCCTTCAAGCTATTGTCCAAAGAAAAAATCGTGCAAGGAAAGAATGATTAAAAAGTATTTTTTTTTCCTCCCGCCTTAGCGTCTCTCTGTTAAATCCAACGCTTTCATTTCGCAATTCAGATTAAATGCAAGAAGCCGACGTAGCAAATGTCGCGGGGAAAAGGACTGTAAAAAAAATGACATTGATGAAGAAAACAAGAAAAAAGGAAAGAAAAAGTCTTTTTTTTCTTTTTTCTTTTTTTTGGCAAAGGTGAAAAAAAGAGGATGGAATCAGTCAAAGATACGAATGTTTTGTGGATCGTTTTGATTTTAGGGAAGAAGGAGGGCTAGGAAAGAAAAGGATTGAAGAAAATATAGACAAAAAAGAAGACGGTGTGAGAAATATGATAAATATGAACCAAAATAATAAAGAAAAAGAGAATAAGAAAGCTATATATAAACAGGCGTAGAAGTAAGAAGAAGAAGAAGAAGAAGAAGTAAATAAAAAGGATGAGGCGGAATAGGATGAATAGTAGAAAACCACCAAATATAGTAAAGAGTACAACCAAAAATTACTGCTACCATAACCACCAACTCTTCTCCTCACATATTTTCTATTATTGTTAAAGCTACTACTACTACTACTACTAATAATAATAATAATAATAATAATAATAATAATACTTGTATTCTAAAAATTGGTGCCATTACTAGAGACAAGAAACAAAGAAAGAGAGCAAAATGCCGAGGGTGTGAAGTAGAATACAAATTATATTTTTGTGTTCGAATGAATTGAAACAAGAACAAAAGAAAGAAAAGCGAACTATAAAATGATCGAAGCCAGGCTTTTAGCCTGCTAGATCGATATCATTGAATGTATTAAACATTTTTTGTGGGGGTAAGGGTGGGGATTTGCATACGAACGAAGAGAAATGCGTCAAGGTACAATAATTTTTTGCCTGCCATTTTTATGATTTTCGATGTCAACTATTTTTTTTACCTTGAAGCTCTGAATAACTAAGCTCTCTCTCTCTCTCTCTCTCTCTCTCTCTCACCCCCCCACATAAGCAGTGTTGACATAGAAATCAACACTGAATGGTGACTGATGGTGTCGCACTTTGAGTGATCATGAAACCATATGGTACTCCTCTTTGGGTAGGCTCTTTTTATTTATCGGCCAAATAAATGGAAAAGCGCAAATTAATTTTGCTATTTTTTCCTTTATTTCAGACTAGCAGTATAGCCCGGCGTTGCTCGGGTGTAATGAAAGCTTTAAAATTAATCCATGGTCCTAAAGAATATTTGTTTGAAGTTTGGTGAGAATCGGATAAAAATTGTGGATTTGTATAAAGGACATACAGACAGATAAACAGACACACACAAACATCTTGCCTTATATATATATATATTATCGATTTTCTGCACTATTGTAAGAACTACAACATTGAAACTTCTGAATATCGTTTCTTATGTCTTTGTCTATGTGTATATCAAATTTGATTAAAATCAGACCATTCCTTCTATAACCCGATTTTTTCGATTATCGATTATCGATTATCGATATTTATCGATGGTACCTCGACACAAAACCTAGCTAAGAACACTCGCAGACGCTTATAGTACAACTGTGTAAATTTTCAAGAAAATCGGTTCAGCCATTTCGGAGTCTATAGGTAACGGACACACACCCACACACCCACACACCCACACACAGACAAAGTTCCATTTATAAACAAGTTTAGGTAGATTATTTATAGTCCTGACAATGAGTTTGTTTTTTCTATGCATATTTATTTTATTACAGTTTATTATTATTATTATTATTATTATTATTATTATTATTATTTCGATTTCTGCAATGGTCATACTAACAAGTACTATAACTAGTACTATACTTGTCCTCAATTTCCACATTTTTTCTATTTCGATTTCTAGTTCTTTATACTTTAATAGTTTTTCAAATTCCTTAGTTGCTATGTTACACTTCGCTGGACAAACTATTTCAATTAGTTGGCAAGATTATTTCTTTTCAGTTTTTGACAATTACGTCTGACCTATTTGCTTCACTCTTTCTGTCTGTTAAACTGGTGTAATCTCATAGAATTGTGATGTTTTATATTTCTGTAACCTGTGCAGTATGATGTTCATATAAGTATTTGCTAACATTTTTTTTTAAGTGTTTGCATATTGTCCAGTGTAAATATTGTCCCACTCTCTCGTGACGATCTTTATATTCACTTGTCGCAAGTACAGGGCACTCTAAGATTAGATGGTCTACGGTTTGCCACAGAACCTGCGTTTTGGATTCACACAGTTAAATATTATATTTGCCTGAAAGTTCCTAGGGAAAAGACTTTGATCTTGTGCTGCAAGAATAAAGTTTTTCTTTGCAGTCTTTAATCGAGATGTTTGTAACCATCGATAAGTGTTAATTTTATCAACATCGGCTTTATTAGCACGTTCTTGATATTGGCCATGCAGAGGTTTGTCTTGCCGGCGTTATTTCATCTGTTCAAGAGCTTTATCTTCGGCTTTATTTTTCATATTTATCTCATGGACGACAGAAAGGATTCAGTTCGAAATTGCTACGTATATCAGCTGGAAAAGGCTGACATGTAGTGAATATGACAATAAAGATGAGGACAATAGTCCGAACAATGTAAATACTGTAAATATTTATTTGTTTCGTTTTGAATATTTCTTTTGGTTTCAAAGTTTAGCATTTGCTTTAAAAACAAAAGTGTATTAGTTTTAGATTATGAGTTATTAATTGTTTAATTTCTAGAATCAAGATGTAGTTGTAGGTAACCCAATTAAAATTTGTTTTCGTAACCGCAATTTCTACTTCTATAGCTTCCTTTCTCGCACTTCCCGCCTGTGGAATTCCCTTCCATACACTTGCTTCCCCGACAGCTACAATCTCCAGGAGTTTAAATGTAAGGTCAATAGACACCTCCTAACACACTAACTCGTACCCATTCTCTCAAACACTCTTACCATCTACCCAACCCTCATCCTCAGTATCCTTACCCGTCTATCACCTTCCTTCTGACCTTTCCTATATCTAACCACTCTTTTTTATCACTTTCCCCTATGTAACCCCCTGCGCAATAGTGGCAGTGGAATGCCTTGCTAGAGGTGAAATGATTAAAAAAAAAATCTTCATCGGAAATGAGTGTCCTATATTTCTTGGTTTGTGAGGTGAAGGTGAAATTAATTACTTCTTTGTTAACAGTTAAATATTAGCACGTTCTTATTTAAATGTCTCTAAATGCATATAAAAATTTTATCATGAGGACATTTAATGTTAAAGGACTTGTAAATAAAGAAAAGCATGGATTATAGGCTTGGTGCGTTGCTCAGTCAGTGAAGTGCCATACATGATACACGCTTGGGTGATCATGTCTCGAAAGAAACATGACAGACAGACTGGGCAAAACATTTTCTCGTCGTAGGTTGCTTTACTTTCTCCGGTAAACTGGCTATAGAACCCTATCTGTTATGTTATTTAACCCATAGCTGGAGAGATGAAAGGGATTAATACCTTTCCCAAGGGTATTTCCGCATAAGTGAATACAACAAATTCAACTGGAATTCGAACTCGGATTTTCAATTTCTCGTTCCGAGTTGATACCCACTGCACCACAACACACATCGGTGCGTTGTTAGTTGTAGTATTAATTGATATTGAGTCCAAGAAACTAAAATTAAATGCCCTGTCGGCTGGGGCTTCAGAATACGCCGACTACACCTCTGCAGATGGGTAACCTCCCTCCCAACGAGGCGTCCTGGGTATGATGATGAACTACATCCGGGTCCTCGGTATGACGATAAACTGCATCCGGCAGCAAGGCCTCTGATTGGGAGGTTGTGTGGAGCATGGAACCAATTATTAATTGCTGTTGTTCCCAGGTCCACCCTGACCCGGAGTGGTAGTACCTGTTAGGGTCCCATTTATGGGCAAATAGTTAACGCCCAGACTGGAATCAAAACACTATGAAAGTATAAAATAGATTTTTATAGTGAAAATCCCAGCAATATTGCGGGGTGGGGTGGGGTGTGGGGAGAAAATATTACCAACAATATATTTTTTAAGAAATAGGTTAACTGCAATATATTTTGAAGAAAAAATAAATCTACCAATAATACATCTGACTCTCGACAAAACCCTCTTTACAAAAATACATCAATGAAATCTGATCTACAAACTGATTTCTTACAAAGAATACATATTCTGTTCATAGGAATCTCTTGTAAAAATCTTGTCGGCATTGAATAACCCATTCAGGCTGATATGCCAAAATCAAAACTAATTAAAAAAAACATGATATTAATAGACATCGCGAGTTAATAGCTTTGGAAACAGTAAATATTTTGGAAATAGTTTTTTTTTGTCAATACTAAATACAAGAATAATATCCGTAAGCATTAGGCAGTCATGATATATGCATTGAACAACGACATCAAAAGAACTGTCAATAGAATTCCATTATTCCTCGAAAAATATTGAAGAACTTGGAACACCTGCAGTATTTTCAAAAGTTACCACTGTATAAGGAAGGTTGAAAATGATTGATCAAATATATTAATAAAGTTGATAATGATGAAAAGTCACATTATTTTGGGATTTTGGTAATTTTGGTGATGGTGGTGGTAATGATGATGATAACGACAATGAGTTTAATTTGATATTCGTGTTATTTTAAAAGGTGAATTTAATGTCAACCAGGCTAGAGATAGAGACATCTTAAAAACATAAACAATTCCTACTAACCACCTAATCAAGATTATCTAAAATAAATAATTTGTCCTGGGTATGTCGATAATCTATATCCGGCAGCGATACTTCTGATTAGAAGATTCAAGGTTTTGAGGATCGTGAAATCACCTTTTAATTGCAGTTGTTCCCAGTTCTACCCTGACCCGGGGTGGTAGAAGCTGTTTGGTTCAAGCTATAGGTAAATAATGAAGCCCAAACAAAAATAAAACGTAACGAGAGCATAAAAATATTAAAATACTAGCAATACATTTTTATATATATAAAAAATGACCAGCAATACATATTACATGTAGCTGAATGCATACAATTGCGTTCAAAATATATTTAGTTGAAGCCATAAAGCTGTTTCGAAATATTTAGATTTCTGTATTAAATAACCTAAAGTCGCTGATATACCGCTAAAAAATAAATCAATTAAAATATTCTTCTTCTTCTATGTGCCTTGACCTTACAGGACGTAGACGATCATGGCTCTCCGCGTCTCCTATCCCTGGTGGATCTTAGTACGCTTTCTCCTGTAACACCACGCAACCCCCATTCTGTCATCCACCTCCTCAGGCCCTTCAAATATGTTATCCGCTGCTTTCCCCTCTCTCTTTTTCCTTCTATCAGGCCTGTTAGTATCAGGTTCTCCACGCCATCCTTCCTCATTGCATGTCCCAGGAACTTTAGTTGTCTCTTCCTGATGCTCAGTATTAATTTCCTTTTCGTTTCCATCCTTTCCAGAACCTCATCATTGCTCACATGCTCTGTCCATGATATCCGCAGCATCCTTCTGTAGAACTACATTTCAGCTGCTTCAAGTTTTTCCTTCATCTTTGATGATATTGAACAGCATTCACTTCTATATTGAAGAACTGACATAACATAGCAATCCAGTACTCTTTTCTTTGTTTCTAATGACAGTTTCTTGTCTCTTAATACTTTGCTCAGCTTCTGGAATGCGTCCTTCGCCATGCCAATTCACATTCGGATCTCTGTTAGAACACTTCCCAGGTATTTAAATTTTTGTACCTGCTTGATTTTAGTATCCCCCACCTGTATTTGACATTTTGTGCTGCTCTTTTTGCTGATGACCATGCATTCGGTTTTCTTGCAGTTTATTTGTAGTCCTTTTTGTCACTCCCTTCAGTTACTTTCTGTAGAAGGTCTTGTACTTTCCTTTCCGTGTCAGCAATCAGCACTGTATCATCTGCTTACCTTATGTTGTTCAAATTGTGGCCTCCGATGACATATCCTGGCATAACATCTCAGGTCCTCAAAATAGTCTTGCTGTACAAGTTGAATAGATCCGGTGAAAGGACACATCCTTGTCTTAAACGTCTCGTTACTTGCTATTACCAAAATATAGAAGAGAAGTAAAGAAAAATAGACATTGATAAGGTAAATTTCTCTGAAAATGAATTCGACCCAAATCGGAAGTTATTGGTGTTGTAATAATCATCATCTATTTCTTTTTTATCAAGTAAGATTATATTAATTCCGGTATTTAAAATAGCAGGGACGTCAATTTAGACACACGTAAGCAGTAAACATAACTTTTTACTACTACTACTATTACTACTATGAATAATATATATATATATAAAACACATCACTCAATAAGTACCGGGCCTGACACATAGATGGCGCCACTAATAAATAAAAAATCTATATGATTTTTATGAAGTACTAATCTTCAACTGGCCCAATCGGTTTATTAGTTTACAAATGATAGTTATTTAAGTGATGCTACCGTTACAAATTTTCAAAACATTGGAAAAATCTGAATTTCGTGTGTTAATAAAGCATTGCTTTCTGATGGGAAAAATACTGTTCAAGCAAAGTAATGGCCTGATAAGTGTTATTCGGACTCTGCTCTGTCGTAAACAACGGTTAAGAGGTGGTATGCTGACTTTAAACGTTGTCGTACCGACACAAATGATGCTGAACGCTCGGGTCGCCCAAAGTCGGCAGTTGTCCCGGGAAACACACACACATACACACAAAAAAAATCCACTAACTCGTTTTGGCTGACCGTAAATTGAAATTACGTGAGATAGCAGTGGATTGAACATATCAGAAGGCAGTGTATTCACCATTATGCTTAAACATTTGTCAATGAGAAAGCTGTGTACAAAGAGGGTGCCGCGTTTGCTCACAGTCGATAAAAAATAACAACACGTTGACGATTCAAAGCGTTGTTTGCAACGAATTCGACGCAACAAAAAGGAGTTTGTGTATAAATATGTGACAACGGATGAAACATGGATCCAGCACTTCTCTCCGGTCTCAAATCGGCAGCCAGCTGAGTGCACTGCAGCAGGTGAAAGCCTTACAAAGCGACCAAAAACGTAAACATCAGAAGGTAAGGTTTTGGCCTTCGTATGTTAAGATGGCAAGATATTTTGTTCATCGATTACTTTGAGAAAATAAGAACCCTCAATAGCGAATATTATATAGCATTAATGGTGCGTTTAAAGGAAGAAATCGCCACAAATAAAGAAGAAAAAGTGATCTTTCACCAAGACAATGCACCGTGTCACAAGTCGATGGCAACGATGGCAAAACTAAATGAATTGCATTTTGAATTGCTTCCGCATCCACCCAATTCTCTAGATCTGCCCCCTCCCACCTACTACTGGCTTGTTTGCAGATCTCATAAGAATGCTCCAGGGAAAGAGATTTTGCTCCGATGAAGAAGAGATATCGGAAACAAGCGTATTTTGAGGCCAAGGACAAATCGTTCTACAAAAAGGCATCGAATTGTTATAGAAGCGTTGGAATCAATGTATCACTCCAGAAGAAGACAATGTTGATGAATAAGGTCGAATTTTGCCTAAAAGTTATTGTTTTATTTGTTAGGCCCGGGATTTATTGAATGATGTGTTATATATATATGTGTGTGTGTGTGTGTGTGTGTGTGTGTGTGTGTGTGTGTGTGTGTGTGTGTGTGTGTGTGTGTACCGGTTGGAAAGAAAGCACGAAAGCTTATGAAGAAAGAAAATTCACACAGTAATGAAAAAGGAGAGGAGGAGAGAAAACTATGGAACACAATAAAAATATATTTATTGGTAGTATAACTTGCGAAAATAAAATAATCCCAAGTGACCATAAAATGGAAAAAATAGTACTCACGAACCTCCTAAAAGATTAAGATGTTCCTTCTGTTTGCACAAATCCATTTGGTGTAATTTCATGTGGACCGCTTCAAGCAGACGTAAATAATGAGCCGACCGGGTTCTGTGAAAAACTGTGAAAAAATTGTTCGTATATTTATTTGCACATTCTAGGTTATCATGCAAGTGCTGTCCAATGGCCAAATCATTCATGTTCATGCCATTAAACGCGCTGTTGAGCATAATATTAAACGCTTTAAAGAACCAGTAGTTTTTGGTCTCAGCCTTTGCCCCGTTTATTTATTTGTTTTATGGCTAGATTGGAAAAATCAAACGATGGCTGATAGTGTCGGCTTGCGTTACATCAGATTTTTCCACTGTCAGGCTGTGTGTCGTTTTGGTGACTAATTCAGTTTTTCCTTCTTTTGTCAAAGATGGTTTGTCCTATTTTCAAAATAGTTCAATCATGTGTGAAGCTGAATACGTACGACGAACCAATCAGAGACCGGAAACCCGAATTAGTCAGTACGTTTCTGACAATATAAGACTGAGCAGAGTGAGTCACCTTTTGAGAGCAACTGAGGCTGCGCAGGATTATGGTCATTCCTAAGATAACGTGTATCACGTATGGCACTTGACTGACTGTGACATTGCGTGCGTAAAGTAAGTAATAAAGGTTTTTGTTTTTTTAAATTTGTTTTGTCCAGCATTGTTGTTTGTTGTTCTGGGTCAATTGGCAGCCACAAAAATCTTCGTTGCCGTCAACCTCTGCATGGGTTTCAAATGGGCCCAAGACAAAAGATGAGAGATACTTTACCAGTATTCAGGTGAAATATCAACAATAGATCTCTGGAAATGAGCTACTGACTATGCCAGCAGCATTGGAGACAGTAAGCAATCGAATGTTAAAAAATGAAAGCTGATTGGCCTTAACTGGGAGATCTTGAAGGAGGCTATAAAAAGCTTCCAAATAGCACCAAAAGTGCTGGCAAAAAGGAGTCATGCAATGTGAGGCATCTGCTAGTAACTGAAGAGGGTAGATAAGACAGAATCTTTCTCTTCTTGAACAACAAGAACGGATGTACCTGGCCAAAAATATAACACATGGACCTTCCCCTATTCTCCTTCTAGGGCTCTGTCATCTCCATCTTCCTCCCCCAACCCATCTAAAATAAATGGAAAAAAAATCATTCTCCAAGCGGAAAACAACCTGTGTTATATATAGGCAGGCTCTCGAGAGCGATCGGTCCTCACAGAGGAAGGATCTCTTGAGGTTGTTATTTAAGTGTACCCCCGTATACTTCCAGTCGGAAAAATCGACGAAGGACGCCAGGAATTTTCCCCACGCTCTTGGGGTAATGACACTACTCAGAAACTAGGGGGAAAACCTAAAAGTATGGGACCACTTTGCAGGAGCTAAGGTTTATTTTCCAGACATTAGGATTGCCCAAATAGGTTTTCTGAATTGAAAATTCTATCAAATGTGCAAGGAAGTTCCCAGTTATACTATATTCCCCCTTATACAAGGACTTAAAACTCACTAGATTCCCAAATTTGTTTTTGGCTTCCTTTGTTGTTTTTTTTTTTTTTGTTTTTTTTTTATCTCGACTGGGTCATTCTTTGATTTTCTCACTTCAATATTTATTTTATCTTTTTTCTCCATTAGTGAGTGAGCTTCTTGATTCTGTCAAAGTTAGTGTGGACGGTCCCTGTTAACACCTGTTATTTTCTAGTTTGAATGTATTATTTTTTGAGGTTCCCTCTGAATATGTGGTATTGCGGTATATGTAGGATTAAATGGTGATGGATGAGTTCTTACAGTGAATAAAGAGATTGTAATGCATGAATGGGTCGTGAATCGAATTAGCCAGGTCTAAGGCAGTTAATGTTGACCAGCCTTACCCTACTTCCCCTTTGGCCTTGTGCCATAATTGTTCATGTTTAGAACAATAAATAATCAGTCTGCGCATGATTCGGTCATAGCCTAGCACTTGCTTGATAACGTGGACTGTGCGATGGAACATGTGAACGATTATTTCACAGTTTGGGACAGAGCAATATATATATATATATATATATATATATATATATATATATATATATATATAATCTTTTCATTACAAACAAAGCAGGACCACCGCTGGTGCCCAGGGTGTTACAGTGGGAGAAAAAACAAGGTACAGGGATATCGAAGAAAGAAAGGATATGGGAAGGATGGGTAGCAAGGAAATGTCAATTGATGTTGGATTTAAACTTTTGGAGATTGTAGCCATCAGGGAAACACGCAAACGGAAGGAAGTCCCGCAAACGGGAAGTGCGAGAAAACAAACTGTTAGAGTAAAAGAGGCAGTTACATTTAACTATTTCGATGGTAAAAGGTGGGACCTTGATGCCAGTCTAGTAGCACACATGGGTTCCCGGAATCAGGGAAAAAGCTCGTCAGAACAGTTGCCGTGAAAATACTTGTCGAAAAATCAGGGGGAAGTTACACCACATCGGTGAGAAAGTAACTGAAGACAAGCTGCCGAGACAGAATTGATTATATTGCAGATCCTTCTTTGGATTTTGTTGAGAACCTCAAGATGATCAGCAAAAGCACCCGACCAGATATGGCAACAGTATTCAATGCCTAGATGAATGGTAGATTTATAAATGTGTAAAATGGATTCTGACGAGAAAAACTTTCTGACCCGACACAGTGAACAAACATTCCTATCTCATAGATGCAGCTATGGATTCAATGTAGTCATTCCATTTGAGGTCATTTGAGAGAGTGAAACCAAGGAGACGCAGTGCGTTGCTCTCTATGAGACTAGCGTCATCCATTCTGATGGTAGGTGGGAAAGTTTCTCTATGGTAGCAGCTTCGTTTTGGAGCCATTAAAATTTAAGAGCCATTTCCTGTCCCATTCAATCACAGATTGGAAGTTCTTTTGAAGGGCAGCAGCCAGGTTTACTTTGTCAGCCTTTGCAGATTTTCTGTTGAGACAGGAATAAATTGTGGTGTCATCTGCTTAGATACCCACTTAAAAACTAATTACATCAGAAAGATGTAATTTCTGATGACAATTAGAAAAAAGCGTAGAACCTAGGACAGAGCCTTGGGGAACGCCCGCGTTTGTATGAAAAGATCTGGAAGCTTGTCCATTGAAGTTACAAGTAGTCGTTATATGAACAATCTTTCATATTACCAATAAATGCCATTTATAACATGAGTGGTAACATTCAATTTTTAAAAGAATATTTTAATAAATATTTCCCTGTGTTATTTATTTTTAATTCAAATTTTAAAAATTGCTATTAAGAAGCAATTTTTCCATTGCATTGTGATTGCACAGAAAGAATCTATATCTGCTTGGTCAAAATTCAGTTGTAAGTTAGCCAAAAAAAATGAATTTAAAGAAAAACAAAATAAATGTAACTTTGGTTTCTAATAATTGCTTTTTTGCTCTAATATTTTTTAAAAGAAGCGGACATAAATTAAATAATTAAAACATATTAATATTTTCATAGATTTCTAGAATTTTAGGTTCAGCAACATTATTTATGATATTATTTCCTGAAGTGTTCGTAATAACAACTGTTGTTATCTGACATTCCACATTACGGCAAATTAGTCGATCGAAGCCGAAAAATAAATCTCAAGGAATTATCTAAATAAGGTAAAATAATCTGTTGAATTAGAAGTGCCTTCTTCAGGCAGCTGTTTCTATATGAGTAACAATGTTGCTCTGATAGATTGATATTTCGGTAACTTAAAAATCCAGCCAATAAAAAGAGCTGTCACAGAAAACTGATGTAATTCTTTTATGTAGATGCAAATCGTTCGTGTCTCTGACTTCATTCATTCTGCTTGGAGAAATCAGTGTGGGAAGGGTAATGGTAATATTAGCCGTTTCCTTATGAGGAAACATTCGGCATTCCTTCGCCGTACTGTTGTCGGTCGAAATTTCTATAATCATTCTCTTAAAACAATTTTTCAGAAAAATAGATTTCTCAAGACCAGTTACTGTTCTCGTTCTTTCCGGTATTGATGACGGTTTCTTTGCTAAAGTTTTATTTGTAGTCATTTGGAATGTCAGCATTTTGAATATCTCATTATTTTTTCTTCGGGTTCCATGTGATATCCATTTTAGCTGTTGCTGCTCTTGAAAATCATACGGCTTCTGTAATTTGATACAATTGTTTGTGAATGTGTAACGCCAGTCCACAAGGTTCGAAGAATTGTGTTTTTTACCAAGACCAATATGGTTTACTGAAGCTTCTATTACCGAATCCTCTATATACGTTTTATATTAGCACTCTTCTGTTGTACTTGTGAGGGGGGGGTCAACATATCAGTCAGTTAAGTGCCATACGCCAAATACGCTTGGGCGATCATGTCTCGAAAGAGACATGACTGACTGGGCAGAAGATTATCCTGCAGTAGGTTGCCATTGCTTTCTGTGGTAGACTGGTTGCCAGCCAAAGCTATAGAACCCAATCTGTCCTGTTATTTAACCCATAACTGGAAGGAATAGACGGATTAATACCTTTCCCAAGGGTATTTGCGCGTAAGTGAATGCAATGAATTCAACTGGATTTCGAACTCGGCTCCCCGATTTCTCGTTCCGAGCCGATATCCACTGCACTACAACGCACATCAACATATAGGTGTCACAAACGCATTTATTCATGAAGCCATTGATTAGAAGGTATTCTATTAAAACAGTAAACGTTCACTTCCAGTCACGATTGTCAGAAACTACGTGGGAATTCTTCTTCTATGTGCCCTGTCCTTTCAGGACGTAGGCGAGCATGGCTTTCCACGTCTCCCTATCTCTGGCATTTCTTAGTACGCTTTCTCCTGTTACACCACGCAACCCTCGTACGTCATCCATCTGGTCAGGTCCTTCAAATATGTCATCCGCTTCTTTCCCCTGTCTCCTTTTCCCTCTATCTGGCCTGTTAGTATCAGGTTCTCCAAGCCCTCCTTCCTCATTGCATATCCCAGGAACTTCAGTTATCTCTTCTTGATGCTCAGTATTAATTTCCTTTTCGTTTGCATCCTTTCCAAAACCTCATCATTGCTCACGTGCTTGATCCATGATATCCGCGGTTTTGCCTTCATCTTCGATGATATTGTCCAGCATTCACTGCCATATTGAAGTCCTGACATCACATATCAATCCAATACTCTCTTCTTTGTTTCTAGAGTAAGTGTTCTGTTTCTTAATACTCTACTCAGCTTCTGGAATGCATCCTTGTGCTTTTGGATCTCAGGAATATAAATGTATAAAAACTGCTGTGACCATAAAGTGAGGGGTCAGTTTATATATTGATTGTAATATGGAACTGGTCCCCCACTTTATATACAGTATGCTTCTGTGGAACCACATTTCAGTTGCTTCATGTTTTTCTTTCATCTTTGATGATATTATCCAGCATTCACTGCCATATTGAAAACTGACATCACATAGCAATCCAGTACTCTCTTCTTTGTTTCTAGCGAAATTTTCCTGTTTCTTAATACTTTACTCAACTTCTGGAATGCTTCATTCGCCATGCCAATTCGCCTTAGGATCTCTGTTTCGCGTGGGAATACTCATAATAAAATATGGAAGAGAGAAAAATTATTGATACCTACATAAGTATAGGTATTTAGTCATACATCCATGTTTATATAGGCACACGCAGACATACACGTATATACCCGCATAAATATAGGTGTGTGTGGGAGTTCATACAACTACATATTTGCATTAAAGAATAGATTTTTCATATTTACCGTTATGTTGCCATAATCGGCTTAGGTAACACAAATAATGGACACGTCAGATTTAAGTATATACATGAACACATAGGTACGTGTGTTTCTCAATAGCTATGCATCTACAACCAGAAACATTGTGTGCGTATGTGTATGTATCAGAGTGTGCATACTTGTACGTCTGGGGGTGCGATCGAGTGCATGTGTGTTTGTGTCTGTATGCGCTTGCACGAGCGTGCGTGTGAATGAAAACATAGACGAAGAGGTACTTTGTCGGTTTTGGTGATCTGATTTCAAGGAATCTCAGTCTGTAATTTTTGTGATGTTCCTGTTTGCTTTAGAAATCTCTAAAAAAATAAAAAATGTTATAAAAGAAAGAAACTAAAAGACAAAGCAATAGCCAGCGTGGGCATAATAATAAGAAAACATAAACTAACAAAAAAAAAAAAAGAAAGAAAGAAAAGCAATCCAAACAATTGAATTATTCCAGACTTGAATGAATTTACGATTTAGTTATTTTGCAAGAAATACATTGATATTTTTCGCACGTTTGATTTCATTTGCTATTGCTACACATTAGATTTACATAAATGTGCATCTGTATAACAACCAATAAACAAATGAACTAATCTATCTATCTATCTATCTATCTATCTATCTATCTATCTATCTATCTATCTATCTATCTATCTATCTATTCTGGCCGTATATATATTGCATTTAAGTATATGGTTCTGTTAACATTTCGAGCTCTCACGCGGTGTGACGTCATAGAACAACATTACAAATTTACGAACTGCGTTTGCTATTTTTGGTAACTGTTATCGTTGCTTAGTAAAGTTTTATGTCAACACAAGATAAATTCTTCTTTGATGGTGGGTGTTTTTTATGTTAACGTCTTTGTAACCTCTCTGAAGATGGCTCATGTGAGCCGAAAGCTTAGAACCAACTTAATAAAAAAATTATCCAAATGTTGGAGAATTTTTGTCTTTATTTTCACCTGAAATTAAAGCCAAAATACGATGTTTAGAACGGCTCATGATGAAACATAATAGACATTCATTGTCTCTTATATTTAACAGTATATATTTAGAATATATATATATATATATATATATATATATATATATATATATATAGGCATGTGGCCGAATGATTAGAACGCTCGCCTCGCTTTCACACCACGGTCGATTTGTCAGGAATCTCACCGTCGTCTATTTGTCAGGAAGGTGACTTCTTCATGTTATCGGTCTAGATGAGGCGATCCCAGCGTGTGGCACCTTTGGAAAACCATACTCCGAGTTGACCCAAGCCTTGTGAGTGAATTTGGATATACGGCTTCATTTGGGAATGGCTGTACTAGTTCAAAGTCACAAGTCATTGTGACCGAGGGTTTGAGCGTCCTGGCCTTGTTTGGACTTTTCTTCAGACAAGATAACGCGCTCACTCCCAGAAACTGTAACTAAGATCTGCTCAGCATAGTTGCAGTGTAAATCACAGGTGGGCTCTGTGGGTGTTGAACAAACGTAAGTGTGTCTGAACAAACGTCTACAATGCGGATTACCTAGCCGTCTAAGTAGACGGGTATCCTCGAATTTAGAATGTATAAACTCTATAGCACGGGAAATGAATAAGAATTTTAAGAAAACATCTTAAGGGCCTTCAATTAGATAGGCATCTAATTGAAGGCCCTTAAGATTTGCATATTTAATCCCTTACATGCACATATCAACAAGCTTGTAACCATACAAGCACATACCTCTACACATACACGTGTATATATATATATATATATATATATATATATATATATATATAACACCCACTAGTAATCCGGAATGGCTAAAGGCTAAAGGTAAACATAGGAAAAGGAAAATTATACGGTTTAACTCCCGTTCTGTAGATTATCAGCTATTAACGCTGGTAAGAACTTTCTTAAAATAATAAGTAAACATTTTCATGCAGATAACCCCCTGAGTAAAATATTCAATTGGAAAATTATCAAGATTAGTTAATCGTGTATTAATTGCATGTATAACATTATTAGCTCCCTCAATAACCAAATCTTGAAGAAGTGTAGTGAATCCAATAAAGAGAATAGGATTATCTCCCCCTGTAATTGTTGATCTAGAGATAACTGTCTGGTTGAAGGTAAAATGTAAATCCGCAAATGTAATCTGCAAAAAAAAAAAAAAAGATTTTGCATTGAACTATGATGGTAGCAATTAATTACATATACAAAAGTCTATTCTTAATATTTTTTCTCTATTACTTTAAAATTAAGATTTCTTATGTTTCAGTCCTTATTAACAACCCCTCCCCCAACGAGACTTAATTTGATGCAGTTTTTAAAAAAGTTGCAAAACAAGTTGGTGGGAAAAATCTAGTTTCTTGGCAGCTTGAATTTTAGAAAAATGTTCAATTCTTTTGCTGTATGTTTTATTTATTTTATTTTTTTCATAAATTGGATATTTCAAATTTTAACAGAATGTGTATAGCACCCTGTGTGTAATTTTTGGCACATTTTAAATGTGTGTAATGTCAGAATATATGCTTCAAATTTTCCCACATCGAAACTAATACGATGGATTAAAGGAATATTTAATAAAGCATGTTCATAGTTTGTTTTGTAAATATTTCAATATTTATTCACATTATCCCCTGAACAATGCAAATAATGACGAGATGTGCTTTTCTTATTTTTAAACAAATCTATTAAATTCATCATATATTTTAAAATTGTCTAATGGATCAGCTTTCTCTTTATCTGATGTTATAACTTATCTAATTGGCTTTATAACTATACAATTATCATTGATAGTTGTAAGCAAAACTTTGTAGAAAAAGAAAAGATCATATTTTCTTTCTCTTTTCCAATCTTTTACTCTTTTCCATTCTTTTACTCTTTTTTTTTTCAATTGGTGTAGATAGACTAAACTATTGCCCGGTTCACACTCCACCCACGTCCATTGAACAGGTGTAGAGGCTCATCCCTTGTTCTCTGTTTAGGATGTGGTTTCCGGTTTTCTCTTTTCTATTCTTTTACTCTTTTTTTTCTTTTCCAATTGGAGTAGATAGACTAAACTATCGCCCGGTTCACACTCCACCCACGTCTATTGAACAGGTGTAGAGGCTCATTCCTTGTTCTCTGTTTAGGATGTGGTTTCCGGTTTTCTCTTTTCTATTCTTTTACTCTTTTTTTCTTTTCCAATTGGAGTAGATAGACTAAACTATCGCCCGGTTCACACTCCACCCACGTCTATTGAACAGGTGTAGAGGCTCATCTCTTGTTCTCTGTTTAGGATGTGGTTTCCGGTTTTCTCTTTTCTATTCTTTTACTCTTTTTTTCTTTTCCAATTGGAGTAGATAGACTAAACTATCGCCCGGTTCACACTCCACCCACGTCTATTGAACAGGTTAAGAGGCTCATCCCTTGTTCCCTGTTTAGGATGTATTTTCCGGTTTTCTCTTTTCTAATCTTCTTACTCTTACGTAGCCCCCTGCGCATCAGTGGCGTTACCGCCTTGCTTGGGGTGATATGATTAAAAAAAAAAAGTAACCTATCAGGCCACCATCTATCTACCCTAAGAAAAATGAGGAGAAATATAATGTTTATATCGGAATTTCGGCGGGAATTTGGAAGCAACGGTTTATACACACAGGCACTCCTTCACCAACCCTAGTTTAAGATATCAAGCAGCCTTTTGAAAATACTGGGAATTAATAGAAAATAACTTAAATCCACAGATAAAATGAAAACTGATAAGCAGAGCTAGGACCCCTAATAGCTTAGGAAACACATGTAATCTATGTTTGACAAAAATTAAAATTTTGAAATTTCAATACCAGTATATACTCTTAAATAAACGGAGGGAGATCATTAGTATGTGTCGTCATAGAAATAAGTATAAATTGCAATAATTATTCAATTCTTCCAGTTACTCACAATAAGGTTTTCTAAAAAAGTTTTTTGGCTTAGCAGTTAATTTCCCACTACCTACCACGACTAACTCAAGGATCAAGCCACATACCTCCCACTACCAAAGAAGAAATTACTACTGAAATTCCGCTCGCTTAACCCTATGAAAACCAATATCCCCCAACCCCTTCCTTTACTAGAGCAAACCTCTGGACTTAGAATTTTTTCTCGTTCTTTGTTTAAATGGGGCTGAAAATGCATGTCATAAAATGATATGTTGAAAACGGTTATTTCCCCTTCTAAGTCTTAACTGAATTTACAGATATATATATATATATATATATATATATATATATATATATATAATCATTTCACCCCGAGCAAGGCGGAAACGCCACTTATGTGCAGGGGGCTACATAAATGTAAAAAGATTAATTAGAAAAGAGTGAGGAGTACAAACTAGTTAGAAAGGAACAATAGAAAGCTGAGAAAGCAGGTGCGATAACAGATACATAGGTGAAGAGAAAGGGAAGGTTATACGGGGGTGGGGAGAGAGCTAGAGTCCAGTGGTTAGTAGATGAGTATTGACTTTGCATTTAAATTTCTGGAGGTTGTAGCCGTCAGGAAAGCAAGATTACGGGAGCGAGTTCCACAGGCGGGAAGTGCGAGTGAAGAAGCTGCAGGAGTAGAATTGTCGTCTGCATTTGGCTAACCTGACTGTGAATGGGTGGGACCCAGTTGCCAGTCTGGTTGCACGAGTAAACACCTGTTGAGGAGGCATCAGTGACTTAAGTTCGTCTGAGCAGAAGCCATGAAAGTATTTATAGAACAGACAAAGGGAGGCCACATTTCGACGATGGAGAAGTGGCTGCAGTCAAGCCGCCAGATCAGAACCTATCACATTACAGACTCTCCTTTGGAGCCTGTCAAGAACACTGAGGAGAACGGCAGGGGCACCTGACCATAAATGGTAGCAGTACTCCATGCACGGACGGATGGTTGACTTGTATATATGTAGGATGGATTCAGGTGGAAAAAACATCCTGGATCGACATAGTAAGCCAACCTTCTTAACAGTAGATTTTGCTATGGATTCAATATAGTGGTTCCATTTGAGGTCTGAGGACAGGGTAAGTCCGAGGAGGCGTAGTGTATTACTCTCCGGGAGAATCGCTTGGTCCATGCTTATGGGAGGCAGGAGAGGTTGCCTGTAATGGTTGACAGACAACAGCTTGGTCTTAGATGAATTGAAGTTGACAAGTCACTTCTTGCCCCAGTTCACCACAGAGTGTAGATCCCATTCAAGGTCAGCAGAGAGATTATGTCTGTCTGCCACGACAGGTTTCTTACTGTTGCGGGAGTATATTGTAGTGTCATCTGCGTAGATGCCTACTTGGGACTTGATCTCATCTGGGAGGTCATTGACGAAAACAAGGAAGAGCGTCGGGCCCAGGATAGAGCCCTGTGGGACACCAGCATTCGTGCTGTAGGACGAAGAGGCACGCCTATTCAGAACGACCTTCATTTTGCGGTTATTTAAGAAAGATTGGATTAGGTCAAGCAGGCGACCGGTAATACCATAACCGCGTAGTTTGCATAGGAGGCCAGAGTGCCAAACCCTGTTGAAAGCCTTGGAGATGTCCAGAGCAACCGCGCGAGCCTCGTCAGACTCATGAAGGGTCTGTAGCATGTACTCCGTTACGGTTGTTAGCAGGTCGGCCGTGGACCTGGCAAAGCGGAATCCATATTGCCTGTCGGAGAACAGTTTGTGGGCGGTGAGATGATGAACTATTTCAGCATTGATTATAGCCTCGAATACTTTCCCGAATATCGGTAGAAGACTGATAGGGCGATAGTTGGATGGGTCCGAGGGTTCACCACAATTCTTAAATACAGGAACGACTGAAGAGAACTTGCAGCATGCAGGAAAGCAGGAAGCAGAAAGGCAGTAGTTAAATAGTTTAGAGAGGACAGGGGAAAGTTCAGGAGCACACCTCTTAAGGACTATCACCGGGATTCCATCGTCTCCACACGCCTTATGGGTGTATATATATATATATATATATATATATATATATATATATATATATATATATCCAAATGAATAAGGAACGAAGCAAATAATTGCAATGTTCAAAACATTAATTTAAAACAGTGCTCAATATAAAAGTAGAGTAATAAATATTTATTATTAATTTTTACTTTAGAACATGTACAAAACTACTACAAAATTGTACATTTTGTTTCGACATCGAAAGAACAATGTCTCACCAGGTAGTTAATGATGTCATAAACGTTTTATTGAAATATATATATATATTCTGAGATAAGGTTAAAACTAATAATAATAATAATAATAAAGTTAATATAACTACAATTTGATTAAAATTGATAATGTAAGAGTGTGTAAGAAAACCGAATTATCATTTAAAATGTAAATTCCATTAGGGAATTTTAAGTTTGTTTTTATGTCTTCACTTGAAGATATATATTCCAGTCTTTTCATATCTATCTATACCTGGCTGTTTATATCTGTCTATCTTGCTATGTTCATATCTATGTCTCTCCCTCCAACTCTGTTGATATCTATCTGTTCATATCTATCTCTTTAATTCAGTCTGCTTAAATGTGTATAAACGAAGTAAAATTTATATTTCTCTGTCTGTTCACACACACACACACACACACACACACACACACACACACACACACATATATATATATATATATATATATATATATATATATATATGTACCTATCTATCACAGACTGTCCATATTATCTAATTCTGTTTAGATCTAGACATATATGTAGAAGGGAAGGTACATCTACATAAAAACTGACTGTACATAGCACTGTAGGTGAATGGATTTATTTTCACGCGTTTATGTCACAATATACATTTACATAATACGATTAGACTTAATTTAATTGTGTGCAACTGGGATTTTTAAATGTACATATGCACAAATACATATAAACTGTACATACATATTTGCATGAATAGGTACGAGCTTATGAAATTATCAGTGCGTGTAGTTAGCTCTGTCTGGAGCAAGATCACGTTAAGCAGAGCACGCACCTACACTACACTAGACTAACAATTATTGGGAGATGATCTTCACACACACACACACACACACACACACACACACACTTGATTATAGAGGTGAAGGTTTGTGCAGTACCAACCAGACTTTTTGGAAAAACCGAATTGTGCATAGTATGTTACAAGGTCCCCAAATGACCATCCTCAGGTTTTGAATTCATAGTTGTCTTTCTCCTAGTCCGGTTGCCACCGAAGGATATAGAACCCAGTCTGTTCTGTTATTTACCCATAGTTGGGGAGAGAAGAGATGGATTCATACATTTCCAAAAGAATTAGCACGTAAGTGAATGCAATGAATTCAACTGGTATACAAACTCAGCTCTCCGATTTCTCAATCCTAGCTAGAATCCAGTAATGGATTGCGGTGGTATATATATATATATATATATATATATATATATTCTTCATTTAGTAAACGAGTTATTTCGCGACCTAGGTTTCTACCATGTGGTGTCTTTAGGCGATTTGCAATAAGTGATTTTAACCTTTTTGTTTAAAAAAAAACGCTCACGTAACGGGGAATTTTTGAATGCGCAATTTTTAAAATTAGAAGAAGCAATTATGTTATTCCCAAACAAAAATGAATTATTGAATGAAAAACAAATTATGACTAAGTGTAACCATACCAAAAAATACCTATTAGGTTCATACAACCATTGATAAAAACGTTATAATTTCTTCTAATTTTAAAAATTGCTCATTCAAAAATTCCTCGTTACGTGAGCGTTAAAAAAACATAGTTACGTGAGCATTCTTAAAAAAAAAAAAAAAAAAACGGTAAACGGTAAAATCAGTTATTGCAAATCGTCTGAAGACACCACATGGTAGAAACTTAGGTCGCGTAATAAGTCGTTTACAAATGAAGAATATTCAAAAGTTCTACAATATAATCGTATTGAACACTTTTGAATACATCTGTGGACTGGTCTAATTTTATTATGACCAAAAACTAAGTAATTAAACAATGAATATATATATATATATATATATATTGAATAATATAGACAAGTTTTGTCTATTAATTTTGTGTAGGATCCGTTCGTACCGTCTGATATACTTGATGGTGATATCGTTGAAAGACAACAAAAATCACAGTAATTGTTGATTTTTTTATCGGGTCTAAGCTTTCGGCTCACATAAGCCATTATCAAAGAATAAATATTAACACACAATAAACATAGAACATTTAAGTTATTAATAATAAAGAGAATTAAATTGAAAATACAACTCCATCACTACCGTCTTCGGCCATCCGCCACGGCAGGGATGGACTTGTATTTTCAATTTAATTCTCTTTATTATTAATAACTTAAATGTTCTATGTTTATTGTGTGTTAATATTTATTCTTTGATAATGGCTTATGTGAGCCGAAAGCTTAGACCCGATAAAAAAAATCAACAATTACTGTGATTTTTGTTGTCTTTCAACGATATCACCATCAAGTATATCAGACGGTACGAACGGATCCTACACAAAATTAATAGACAAAACTTGTCTATATTATTCAATGAAACCTGCATTAATGAAAAAATGCTACCAAAATACACACACACACAATATATATATATATATATATATATATATATATATATATATATATATATATATAATCAAACAGAAACAAAGATAAGGTATATATGTGAATTCATGTTATCTAAATGGTAGGTGCATTTGTTGTATTTTGATCTTTTTTTTCTATGGGAGTTTGAGCCACTGTAATCTTTTTTGTATTTTCTTGGTCGATGACTTCCATTCAATGATGCTATTATGTACTTTCACTTTCAGTTTCCTTTTAATAGTTACTATTCCATGTACTGCTATTATTGATGTGTCTTTGTGACTGCAACTTCAATATTGAACTCCCTACCAGACACACACCTCATAGACATTTACAATGTTTATTTCCTGAGCCGCAGCTTTGACGTCAGCGTCGGAGATAGAAAAAAATATATATGCATCTAAGCTGATTCTCAGCGAGATACACAGGTGTTGCATGATGGAAGAAATCGGACGTAAGGGTTGAGTGCCTGAAACAAAGAAAGAAAGAAAGAAAGAAAGAAATGTTTGTAAAAAGCAGAAAAATAAGTTATTGAATTGGGAGAATAAACTGGCATAAATAAAACATAAAACTAAAGGAAGGAGAAAAGAAAGGACGACAGAAAATCGTAAAATAAATAAATACAGAAATAAAAGGCGTAAGGATAATGAATCGAAAAAAAAAGAATTAAAAAAAAAGGAAGTTATTTATATGAGAGAAAAGATTAGTAGAAACAAAACCAGACAGAGAAAATAAGGCAAGAAAGATAAAATGATAAAATGTAAAAAGAAAAAAAAATGATAAACAGTTCACAAATAAAAAAATGGAAGATGGTCATAAAGATAAAGAAAGAATGAATGAAAGAGAGAAAAAGAAAGAAAGAATGGAAGGTAGAGAAAAATATAGAGAGAAAGAGAGTGAGAAAGAAAGAGTAAAAGAGAGATAGAGAAGGAGAAACAGAATGAAAGAAAGAGAGAGAGAAAAAAGACAAAAGAAATGAAAGAAAGAGAAATAAAGAGAGAAAGAATGAATGAAAGAGAGAACAATAGAATGAAAGATAAAGAAAGAAAGAAAGAATGAATGAAAGAAAGAAAGAAAAAGATAAAAAGAAAGAAAGAAAGAAAAATCTCCTCTCATAAAAGAACATTTAAAACCACTCGTCTGTCTTAAAAAAAAAAATGTCAGACTAGCCGAAAAGAATCGCCCCTTTATTGTTTGATGCTTTTTGTCTTCTACAACCTCAATTCAAATCCTTATTGGTTTATTCTGTTTCTTGCTTTCACGTGTCCGATGAACACTGAAAAACTTTGTTTCACATTTACGTTTTTTCCTTCTTTTTTTTTGCAGTTCAGATTTGCATCGTGGATATTTTCTCTAAATCTTTTAAATGTGTCAATGGAAATTTTCAAGGATTTTGCTTTATGTTCTCCTTAAAGACACAAAGGAAACCTCCGAATTGTTCCTTTCTATTGATGGAAACACACTACGACTCCATCCTGCCCCCTCTCTCGATAGAGAGATTAACAAGAAACAGAGAGATTTACTTAGACTGGACTGGTATAGGGGCACACCGAGTTATAAAAATTGTGTGGCACCAATTTCCAAATTTAGGAAGGCCTTATACGTTATGAAAATCATTGTTCAAGATATGACTTTTATCTGCACCTAATCACTTCCCATTGTTGCCGGGGAAAATAAGTAGTTACTTCAGCTTCTGAGTAGACCTGATCTCTCTACCCCACTTATATATACATATATTTATAATTTTTAAAAATTGTACCAAACCAGCTAACCACGTGTGGAAATTAAAACAAAGAAATGGAAAAGACCTTGATATAACATGGAGTATAACACACACACACACACACAAAACTCACAACGCTGGTGATGTCTACAGATTTTGCCAAGAGGAAAAGTTAGCCATAATATTGTTTCCAGAAAAAAAAAAAAAAAAAATGAAAGATCAGAAATAATATCCAGATGTAATCACACCAGAAATTACATCTTAGTATCATACAAACCTGGATGAAAGTGTTTAAAATTCTTAAGTAACCCCTCCCTAATTTTGAATTTTTTTGTTATTTAAAAATTTCAGTCTCGCGTTTGTAAACAGTCCTGTTGTACGTTTGAAACGTTGAAAAAATCATTTATTATAATTCGCCTGAAGATGCTGAAAGTAGAAACTTAGGTAGCGGAAATAACCTATTTCTAAATGAAAAATATTCAAAAGCTCTACAATATATATGTATTGAGCACTTTTTAATGCGACTGTGTACGGGTCTAATTTAATTATGACCAAAAACTGATTAACAATATATATATATATATGTGTGTGTGTGTGTGGGAAATTAACGAAGATTAACGAAACTTGGTTATAAACAACCGACAATTTGAAATGATTTGTTTGAACATTATTTTTCATCGATACTCATATTTAAGTAGATATTCTGTTTTTAATTAAACAGTATTATATATTTATATCTACCTGCCTGATTATTTCCGATACTTTTTTATTACGAAAATGTGTGTCATTCGGCAGGATTCGAACCTGCGACCCCTATCCACATAGGAGAAGCTACCATGTGATCTGGCAAGTCTTAGACCTCTCGACCACGAATGACCGTTAGTTTAAACGAAATAGAGACGAACTCAAAAGAACTCAATATTAATTTTATTTATTTAATTTAACAGAGTAATATAATAAACCTATTTGTAGATTACCGTTACAAATGTCTAGTATTCTCGATATGGGCACGTGAGTGTCTGTATGTATATATTTTTTTCTGGATTATTTTGAATATTAACTGTTGTATCACTTGGGTCTGAAGAGCAGGTTTACTGCGAAATACGTATTACCCATGAAATTGTAGAATATTTTCTAGAGTATATATATATATATATATATATATATATATATATATATATATATGCGTTGTGGTGCAGTGGATATCGGCTTGGAACGAGAAATAGGAGAGCCCAGTTCAAATTCCGATTGAATTCCTTGCATTCACTTACGCGCAAATACCCTTGGGAAAGGTATTAATCCGTCTCTTCCCTCCAGTTATGGGTTAAATAACAGGACATATTGGGTTCTATAGCCTTGGTCGGCAACCAGTCTACCGCAGAAAGCAATGACAACCTACTGGGGGTTAATCGTCTGCCCAGTCAGTCATGTCTCTTTGGAGACATGATTGCCAAAGCGTGTTTCACGCATAGCACTTAACTGATATATATATATATATATATATATATATATATATATATATATATATATATAAGTCAAAAAGTGCTTTAAAGTTCTTGAGCAGTGCAGGATGGAATATTTTAAATTCAGATGTTGAGGTATTTTATTAGTTTTTGTTGATTTCGTTGTTAAGTGGCGGTTGTGATTGACAAATTTGCATCAGTGAAAGCACGAGAAGTGCAATTTTAGCTTAAAACGGTGCCTTTCTTAGTTCTTTGTTTTCTCACGGCAGTCGTGTAATAACACATTTTTTCAGTGAAAAATACAAGTCATGTAGGAGAGAATTTTATTGATATTGAAACGATAAAAGACGATTTTGTGCGGGCGCTTTTTTTTTTCTCGAAAGAAAAGCAAAATATCGCTCCACCGTTTAAAAAAAATGTCCTAAATCAGGAAATTATCCGAATGAAATGAAAATTTCAGTATTTATTAATTAATAAATGAATTGTACAGTATTAAATAGACTATTTCAGTAAAAAAAAAAAAACTAAAAAAAAAAAAAGGTATTAATCCGTCTCTTCCTTCCAGTTATGGGTTAAATAGCAGGACAGATTGGGTTCTATAGCCTTGGTCGGCAGAAAGCAATGGCAACCTACTGCGGGATAATCTTCTGCCCAGTCAGTCATGTCTCTTTCGAGACATGATCGCCCAAGCGTGTATCACGTATGGCACTTAACTGACTGATTTATGAAAAGTGGCGATCGTGACAAGGCACTAAAAATTGCACCCCTATCCAAACATACCTTACCAAAATGTAAGGTTCAAAAATACAAGTTAAAAAACCATTAATATACATAATAAATGATTAAAAGAGTATTCAACCAAAGGCATAATTATTTCTGCCTTTGGTCGAATACTCTTCTCTAATGGAAGAGTTAACAACATGGTATGTAATAATTCAATAACTGTTAAATCTAAATCTAAACTTATTCATAAATGGAACTTTGTGTGTGTGTGTGTGTGTGTGTCTGTGTGTGTAGGTCCGTTACCTATAGACCCCGAAACTGCTGAACCGATTTTTTGTAAATTTACAGTTGTACTAAAATCGTCTGGGAGTGTTCTTAGCTAGGTTTTGTGTCGAGGTACACCCCCTGATAAATATCGAAAATCGAAAAAATCAGTTTATAGAAGGCGTGGTCCGATTTTAATCAAATTTAATACACTCATAGACAAAGACATAATAGATAGACTAAACTATCGCCCGGTTCACACTCCACCCATGTCTATTGAACAGGTGAAGAGACTCATCCCTTGTTTCCTGTTTAGGATGTGGTTTCCGGTTTTCTCTTTTCCAATCTTTTCACTCTTATGTAGCCCCCAGCGCATCAGTGGCATTACCGCCTTGCTCGGGGTGATATGATTAAAAAAAAAAACGATATTCAGAAGTTTCAAGGTTGCAGTTCTTACAATAGTGCAGAAAATCGATAATATATATAAAAGACAAGATGTTTGTGTGTGTGCCTGTTTATCTGCCTGTACGTCTGTATTTTTTTCAGCCATTTTATTTTAGTTTTTGCTTCGGGTTTGGCTCTAAGTAGGTATAATTGTAGTTCTTAGACTCAGCCATGATACCATTTACTCAGAGGACTTATTTAGCCTTTAAAATTCAGTTTACGACGAACAAAACTTATTTTATATCGATACCAGGAAATCAAAATTTGACTTCCATCCATTTATTTTTCTTTCAGTGTACGGTTTCGCTTTAACTGGAAACAACTTGCTTTTTAGTCTTTCGTGCCATGGATTAGTTTTAAAGCTTTCATTACACCCGAGCAACGCCGGGCGATACTGCTAGTTCACAATAATTAAAAGAAAACTCATTAGAGGCTATTAAATATTTTATAACATCAAAGAGGTAAGAAAATAGTCAAAACATAAAATCAATATATTAAATTCAAAAGTACTATTTAAAACAAAAAACTAATTTGATATAAAAAAAATAAAATCATTCATTCAAGTAAGTACCCTAAAAGCGTAAAGAATAAAAAAATATTCTCAAGCTATTGATTATATAAGGACCTTATATAATCAATAGGTTAAAGATATTTTAAAACATAAATACCATTTTCTTGATTATTACACTACTTGTGTTCCGTATTTTTCTTTTTAACTTTTTTCGTGGACATTTTTTTAGAAGGATTATCAAATCACGATTGTAGAGACCTATGACATCACAGGCTACCATGTGTAAATAACAATTTCATTTTAGCACAAGGCATTAAGTTTACAAAAAAAACAGGTAATTAATCCTTTACTGACTTTGAAGCACATCTCTAGATCAAATATTGGATTTTGAAGAGATTTTTTAAATTTGTTGATAACATTTTAAAATCTATGATAGCGGTTCGATGAGTGAACGTAGCAATGATTTAAAATGCCTAAAAACTTTATTTAATTACAGAATTTTTTTTTTAAATACGGATTAGGTTTATCCTATTATCGTTAAAATAAAACTAAATTTTAGTTTCAAAGAATACATTTAAATTCGTTTTTTATGAAGTCCGTGGTGATATCTCGTGAAAATCTTGTCTCGTAGTGTCATTATACTCGAACTCGATGTTATATTTTCTCAAAAACACAAAGAACAAAGCGTGTTTTTCTAAAAACTTGTGCTTTTTATAATAACTGTGTTGTCTTAATTTCAACAAAGAATATGCTCATGCTCATTCTCTTCAAATAAAGTATAGAAAATAAAAGATAATTTTCTCTTTGATGTGCCATCATTTATTATGTAATGGTTTTAACTTGTATTTTTGAACTTTACATTTTGGTAAGGCATGTTTGGATAGGGGTGCAATTTTTAGTGCCTTGTCACGAGCGCCACTTTTCATGAATACGACTGTAAAACACTATTTTCCCATACGCTCTTCGAGTTGCTGCTGAAAAGTTTTCTTGCAGACTAAGTCTCGTTTCTTAGAAAATAAGGACTTTGATCAAGTTTAGGGAGATTAATTGGGCTGAAAACTCATTATGTTGGTTTTCGGTTTCAACTAAAAAAGCTAGAATTTGAAACACTATGCAGGAGATTAGCGGACAGGTTTTGTATTTTTTTTTTTTTTCACTATGCAGCTTGTACATTCGTGCTCTTGTAAAATCTGCAGTGGCTAATATGTGATGGCTATATAGTGATTCTTGTTTGTCCTTTACATGTATAGTCTGATCTACGTGTCCCTCTGTTGCTATTTATTTCCAAGTAAATTTTATCCGATAAAAATAAAAACTCTCTAGCAGACACACGTGAACGTTGATGCTGCTAGTGTGTCCCGCCTTCCCATTGGTTGGACAACAACAGTGTAACTGTAAGAGTAACACATCACAGTTTGGTACGCCTCCTTTGGATAAGGAACGATGAGAAGAATCGTTGCAACTGGATGGGTTTTCCAGTTTTCTTGTAGCACGAATCTCTCCTCTCGATAAAGCAAGTTTCCACGGCTAAAACAACTCTCTCTAAAAGGAAAGGATGAAGAGAGAGAGAAAAAAATCCATACACGTCGGCTTGTAAGAATTTAAAATACGGACATTATTTTTTTATTGTTAATGTTATTTCTTTTAAAAATGTGAGACAAAAAATGTTCTATCGAGAGGAAAAATTATAAAAAAAAAAGAAAGAAAAAGAAACTAGAGGTGAAGCTAAAACAAAACAAAAAAAACGTTTTCATTTACCATGTTATTGTTAATGCACTCTTTTGTTTGTTAATGTTAATTGTTTTTTATACGTCTTTTTTATTGTTATTATTAATTTGGGTATTGTTGTTCAACTGACACTTGCCTGGAGTTCATTTTTTTTAACATTGCAGTTGCACGCTGTAGCTTTTCAAAATTTTGGAAACTGCTTTTAAATCCAGTCTGACTCAGCTTATATACGCAGTTCTAACACGTATCTATTTCAACTATTTTGATATATGAATTAAATATATAAGAAAAATAGCTTTTCCGTGCTTCCATTTCGTTCTTTTTTTTTTTTTTTTAAATTGAATAATACATTATTTTGCTTGAAGGTATTCGGTCTATACACTTCCTCCTTGCTATTTAGGTATTATTTTCACTTTTGTTGAGGCTAATACACAGTGAATGGTTACTACTAAAGTGTTTCTTACTAATAGGAAAAATAGAAGTAATTTTAAGAACTTAAAACAGAGCTATTATTTTCAACATTATTATTTGATTTCATTGATTTATATTTTTTTTGGCGATTCTTTCATTTTTGATCGCGATATTTTAGCTGCTTAGCTCAAAGTAAAAAAGTTGAATATGCAGTGATGAACATTTTCAGTAAAACTAAGAGAGTGACTAGTGAATTGACATCTTGTTTATTTTGATGATATGAAATCTTTTAATAATAAATAATTTACTTTTTTGAGACTTAGCCTAAATGCATTACAGTTTGAATCAAGCCATGATGACAATTTCACGTCTTTGTTGATAAAACAAAAAATAAAAATTAACCTTAAAAATTCTATACTTACGACTATAACAGTAAAAAAATAAGACAATTTTAATAGGAAATCATTTTATTTCAACCCAGACAGACGATTAAAGATATACTGATGACTTTAGTCAGTAAATTAAATATTTTTACAATACAATTTGTCAGTGAAACCAGAAAGTTTCGTTAACAAAAAAAGTTATGAATTAAGCTTTAATTTATTTAAAAAAACAATTTCTTTCAATAATAATTGTGTACCGACTTGCAAATTATCAAGGTAACTATTTTTAAAGTGATCAGATCAACATATTCAACAATAATAAAACTAAGATTCAATTTTTTATTGGTCAAACCTCATAAAATTATTACAACTGCTGAGTTAGAAAAAAAAAGACACTGGAAAAGAAAAAAAAAATCAATTTCCCCAGCAGAACCCCGAACTTATCCTGTTTTCTGGACACACGTACACAGGCAATCAAACTCTTCTTAAAGAATAAAATCTATTGTTATTACAAGTATGAGTCTGGTGTAGGTAGAGTAATTTAAAGTGTACGAAAATCGATCTATATACAGACGTAAACGTCGTGAGTAAAAAGAGACGTCAGCACAAAAACTTTAACAATGACAAGCACTATCAATGAATTTAAAAAAAATTTCTCTTCGACAATAATTGGATTAATTGCCAGTTTAGGATTACGAAATCAAGTGACAAGTCTTTGTGCATCAAAAACAAAACAATATAAAAATACTAGTTTTTTGATGACATGACCTGTATCGAATTGGGTTCGTAGTTTCATTAATTCTGCAGGAATAGTTTGATAATGATAGCAAACAAATTTTTGTAGTAGGAGTTACTATAAAAGTCAGGTAGTTAAAACTATGAGAATGAAAACTTAAATTCCACTTACAAGTTTCGATTATAAAACTAATAAAAATGTACAGTACACTACTCGGCTGGTGAATTTTAGTAATTACATTTTGTTCAGTTTGGGACGATAACGGCTATCAACGAGATTGATAACACTTACAGTGTAGTGTACACACTGTACAGACAAGTAAAGTGCGTTGAAGGCTAAAGCCTTTCTCTGTTTACCATGCACTAAAATACAGATGATGATTTTTCATTAAAAGAAGCGTGCAACTACTTTCTTATGACATACTCAACTCCAGGTACTGGGTTGGTACTCATAAAATGCCATAAAGAACAATACTTTTAACAAAGTTAAAGCGTCCTCGCGTACGATTTAATTTATAAATTTTCAATTCAAGTAACTCGGAAAAAAATAAGCGTTTGGTGAAGTTAATCTTCACTTTTTTTTTAAGTTTAAGAATACAACGCAAGAAAAAAAGCCCTTTTCAGTTTTCAAGAAGTTATTTTTTCCCGTTTCACTCTTACTAACGACAGTATAACTAATTATAAAACTTATGATGCACAAAATTGTATAATATTTATTTATATCAAGTGCTAAACAATAAGAGACTAATGAAATAAAAATTGCATCATACGGACCGAAAAATAAAAACAAATGAATCTTGTGAAAAATTGAGGAGGAAAGGAAAAACTGAAAAAAAAAAGCATATAAAATAACACAACAGCAACTTGTATGGTAAATGAACTAATTCGAAAAGAGCCGTCATGGATATTATGTGGATATGTTTCTTCGTTCTTTTTGTATTTTGCTGTCTTTTTCTGCTGTTGTTTTTCTACTATGATTTGAAAGAATTCTGCGTCAACAAACCTAAAGAAAGAGCACCTCTAAGTTACACATCCGGGTCCTTTCTATGCGACTGGACTTCCGGCGGTGTAGGGGGGATAGTTGCTTCCGGCAGCACAGCCACCACAACGCATAAGGACCATGTTACAGCCCATCATTACCGAAATCAATTCTCTTCGGATCATTCTAGCGAGCGGTTCCCCTCGCCGGAAGGAGATATTGGAAAATATAGGCATGAATATCGAGGTGGTACCGTCAACTTTTAAGGAAGACCTCGACCCAACTTCTTTCGCCTCGCCGATTGAATACGCGAAGGAAACGGCACGGCGAAAAGCCGTCGAGGTGGCCCGTCGCCTTGGCATGGCCGAAAAGCAAAGTGGCGACAGTGTCAACTCACCCCCAGATATTGTTATCGGAGCGGATACTATAATTACTGTTGGAGATAAAATTTATGGAAAGCCTAAGGATGAAGAAGATGCAAAACGAACACTAAGAGAACTGTCTGGCAAGTAAGTTGTGTTGTTTTTTACCTTTTTTGTCTTTTTTGTTTACGGTACTCCCTGTAGAAAAACGTTTTTAAATTTGATTATATTTTTAAATTTTTTCCTGTTATACTCAGAAATCCATATACGGATATTAAGAAGTGAAATAGTTTTTTTATTTTTTTAAAGAAAATTTCTCCTAAGATGGCTTCGAACATACCAGTCGAATTTCTTTTAAAAGCATTGGTTATTGATTAAAAAAATATGAAGTCTGTTAGTAAAAGACAAATACTGATTTTTAAATTTATTTTTTTAAACTCAGTGTTTTTATTATTCCCATGTACTGTGTACAGTCTTTTACTTCAGAAGAAAAAAATGAAGCATCTGGTTACCCACGTGAGTGACTTTCACTTGTATCGCCGGTGTTGTGTAATGTTATTACCCCTTGTAGGGAAGAAATCGTTGAGTTATTTTTTAATCTTTTTAAACTTCGTCTTTTGTATTATGCACAAAATTAGCTTCTTCTGGGGACGCCCAGTGGACATCAACTTGCAAGACAAGCTAGCTAACGATTGCTACACAGCGATCACATTTATCATATTTACTAAGTCAAGTTTTTTTGTTTTTTTTTTAAGAACATGAAGACCATGCATGAAGCACGCTGAGAATAGAACTTGCTACTCAGTCGTAATGATTTTTGTGAGACTAGTTTCCTGATCTATCCATTACACCACGATGAGGCGTCTATAGGAGAATTTATTCAGCCTCCCCAATAAGGTTTTTGCAGCATACAAAGTCAGTTTTTATGTAGGGAGGGCCATGCACATGTAGGCGTCTAGGTAACTACACTGGTGACTCAGTGTGGTGTGATAGTACGTTTTTTCGTCTCGACCCATTTATTTCTGTTAACATAAATCTACAGATGTTATTGTTAAGTATTTTAATAATCATGACCAAATTAAAACTTGGACCAAATTTCTGTCAACAAATCATTATAAATACTGTTTGTAATGATTTGACACGTGTATTTGAAGTACAAGAGAAGACTGTAGTAATCATAATCCCTTCAAAACCCAACAATCCCAACATGTGTAGCTCTTCTGACATCTACAGTTTCTTCTTTCATACTCTCATGATGTATTTCGGTATTTTTTCAACTTTAACTTCACCAAAAGTTTTCTTATTTGCCAGATTTGTTTTTTTCGTCATAATATTCAACGATGTGCACTGTGATGCGGTGGGTATAAAATCGGAATGAGAAATTGAAGTACCGAGTTTGAATTCAAGTTGAGTTCTTTGCATTCACATACCCACCAATACCTTCGGGAAAGGTATTACTCTGTCACTTCTTCCTCCAGCTATGGGTTAAATAACAGGACAAATTGGGTTCTATAGCCTTGGTTGGCAACCAATCTACCGCAGAAAGTAATGACAACCTACTGCGGAATATCTTTTGTCCTGACTAATTCCTTGATGTAGCAACTGTGATAGATTGATGACTCAAAAATCAATGAACACAGAGATGGATTTAGTTAAAGGTTGATCTGTGCAAAGAGCAACAACTTAACACTGTGTGACTATATAATCATTTTCTTTTTGTTTGTTTTACTCTGGTGAACAATTATGTAGAAGCAAATGAGTCAGAGTGACTTGTATCTGTTGCAAAGGAAAATCAGTTCCATACCTAAATGTATGACACATAGTAGCGGCATTTTATTCCTTGAAAATGGCATGAATCTCCCCTCCTCATGTTGGAATAGTTCAAAATTGTATATTCTGTAACGGTGGTTTTTGTACAGCTTAGTGTAGTTTGACCAATAGCAAGTCATGTACTGATTGGTCTGACTGGCGGATGCCATTTGCCTCGGTGACTGAGGACCATAGAACACTAATTGGTCAATCAGCCGTGATGTTGGTATGGTAAAAGAGAGTTGAAGCAGGGGAAAAGAGAAGAAATCTTGACATTGATGATGTGTGCGAGAACTCAAACAATTGTGGACTAAAAAACAAAGTATTTAGTGGTGTATGAGCGACGTCAGAGAAAACTAAAGAAGCTCATTTATGAAACAATAACCATATCATCCTGGTACATTTTTGGTATGTTACAGACCTAACAAATGTATGTGCTACTTGTAAAATGCATGCTGATAGTGACCTTCCAAAAAGCAAACTACACATACAACATATTACTAATATACTACTACTCAGTGGTCAGTAATTTTTAACAATTCTGTCATTCCTGTCGAACACCGATAGGAAACTGTTGACAATACTTTTTGTCAATCCAGCTTACTGGTTCCAGCTGAAATAAGCTTGAGTCTTAGCCCTCCCCCAAGCAGTACCTTACCCTTCAGGAGAGCCTGGGTTTGTTACCCTGTGCCTGAAGCACCCCCCAAAAGAGAAGTGACGAGTTGGGCAATTTTTCCATGTAATTGCCATAAAGCCCACTTTAAACCTTGACCTTGTGTCACGTTTGGCAGCAATGTGGTCGTGCTGAAAAATCTACTTACACTGGCTCATATATTCAGGGCTGTTACATACATCAGCAAATTTTCAAGTGGTTGAGTAATGTTATCATTATACTTCTTTGTGGACTGTGAAGATTAGATCCATAACCTCACTATACTGGATGTTGCTACAGTTATTTTTGTAGCAAGAAAATATTTATGGGGTGGAATTGCTAGCCCTATGCCCACCCAATTTCAATTCACTTTTGTTTTTACTGGTTGCCAAGCAAGGGTTTGAGAGCCCAGACTTTCCTACTATTTAACTCATGGATGGTTGAGAGAAGAGAGAGATTCATATCTTTCAAAAAGATATTTGTAAAAAAAGTGGCTGTAATGAACTTGGCCAGAATTTAAAATTACTGCATCAATTCCACTTTCGACATTGGTGACATTTATGCTACCTGCACATCTGGATTGCAATTAATAATGGTTGAATTATTCTACTACTTAGTTTTTTTTGTTTTTTTTTTCTCTTAGCAAATATTAAATTGCATAAAACATACTTTCTATAAGATTTTTTTTGTTTCGTTTTCAGAAGCTGTGTTTACACAAAGTCATAAGTATGGTTACATATCGTCTGCAAGGCTAATTTGTGTTATGGAGAAACACACCTATTCCTCAGATAATGGACTCTCTCCTATGTTAATAGGAGTTAACAGGAAGTTCTGGAGAGTTCTTTAGAGTTCAGTAGTACTACTAGTAAGTTCCAGTTTAGACATAGTTGGACTAAAGCAGCTGATATTAGTTGGCAGTTAGCTGAATACTAAGGAGTCAGTTTTCAGTTGACGATTACCAAGTTCCTAACATTTTGGGTGCGTTAAGTCGATTAGCAACCGACTGATTGTAACCTTCAGTGCAAAAAAACTACTCCACAACATTAGTTAACCATTGCTTAATGGCAAGGCACAGTTTTTTTTGTTTTGTTTTTTTTTTTTTCGGGTTTTCTTTTTCAACTTTCTGTTGGGTGTGGATATGTGTTATGGTGCAGTGTATATTGACTCTGAGCGAGAAATTGAAGAGTTGAATTCATTACTTTCATTTACGTACAAATACCCTTGGGAAAGGTAGGAACCCATCTTTTCTCCCTTCATCTATGGGTTCAATAAATAGCAAGACAGATTGGGTTCTGTACCCTTGGTTGGCAACCAGTCTACCCCAGAAAGTAACGGCAACTTACTGTGGGAAAATTTGCCTAGTCAGTATCACATATGGCACTTAACTGACTGACTGTTAGGTAATAGTCAGCAAGTTAGGTATATTATTAATGAGTTATATCTTCTAAGAGTATCTCAAAAATGTTTCATTGTTCTAAACTAAATTATTCTTATACCTTGAAAAAGAATTTATAGTGAAATGTTATTGGCACTAAATTTCTTGATACTTTTTTTTTTAATGCCATGTTTCTTCAGAAGTTAGGCAATTCTAGCTCTCCTTAGGTATTATTTTATTATCTTTGAGTTAGCATGATTTCTTCAGAAAGATAATTTTGAATTCAGATTAGTCCATCTTTTATAATGGTTGCCACCCAAGGCTAGACTCATCCAACTGTTTCTGTGTCCCCTGCACTGTCCTTAGACTGACACCTAAACACTTTGTATTAGAGCTTCTGGCACAAATGCCAAGCAGTACAGCATGCTGTTTCAAAATTTCTGGTGGAGTGAATTGTGTCATGGTGCCCACCTGACCTTACTATACGATGCAGTCAACAAAATCAAGAACAAACAGCATGCATGTGCAAAATAAAAACCTTACATGGCAATGATTTACCTATCGCATACTGTATATATAGTTTTGTTTATGTCTTAGTAATATAAAAGTCTCTTGGAGAACAAAACATATTTGTCATTCTTTTTCCTTTCAGCCATTCTGTTTCATCCATAAAATATCAATGCTATTATATCACACATATTAATGATCATAATGGGGGAAATTCAAATGGGAGAATAAATCTTTCTCCCTGTCTCTGTCCCATTCCAAAATAGTGTCTCCATTTTTCATGAAAATGTTACATAAGGCCAAAATTTTGTTTTCTGTTAAAGGGGAAGGCTTTGTCTTGCTAACTTGAAGAAAAGACAAAACAAATTTGATTTGGATAAAAAGCTGGTGATATTAGAAGACAGATTTAATATGAAAGTGAAAGCAAGAAACTAGCTTAGAATTTGAACTCTGCTCACTGTTTCAATTTTTCATGCAAATAGTCGTTTCCCATTGACTTCTCTACAGTTTGAAATTCAAAGATTCTTTTCTCATAGACTGGGTGCCACCCAAGGCTATAGAGCCCAGTCTACCCTACTATTCAAGTCTTAGCTGGTGGTAGTGGCGGTGAAGCAGGGGTGAGACAAACCTAATTTTCCAGTAAAACCAAAACTTTGTTTTTAGTTAAATTCAGTGGGGAGGGCTCTTACTTTGCTGACATTTTTAGTTTAAATACTGAATTCAATTTGAGTAAAGACAAGACAAAGCAAGTTTGTGATTTAAATAAAGACTTCATAAATCCCAAATGGGTATGAAATCGATAGTAATCAATAACAATAAATTGATAAAGCATATTTAATCTATAAATATGTACAGTAGAATAAAATACAACAGAAAATTTCTGGAATGAGTTTTCTTTTCTCCAGTGTTTAGTGTTTGTGTTCAGATGTAAGTTAGAATTTTTTTAACACTTTACTTGAAAAACAGACAAAAATTATAATTTTATACTGCACTCAAAGAAGCTTACTATATATCATTTCACAGAAAAGTCACTACTTTCAGGCTTTCTGTAGAAATTCTATAAAAAGCTATTTTATTTAACCTATATCTACCGGGTGCCATTTTCAATATCATAATGATATATTGTTCTACTTTGTATTGCACTTTTTTAAAAAGTAAATGATGCAAACTGTGGATTGAATCTAAATAAAGAAAACACTCGCTAGATCTAAAACTGCCTTCAATATCTCAACCTAAGTGGGATTTCCTGATGGTGGGTGTTCACACAGCTTCAAAGAGAATTCATTATTAGTAATTGCTAGAATGTAGAAAAGCTGTTACTCTGCAATACTGATGTGAGTGATTGGCTTGTTTGAATGTTGCTTTGAGGAAAAGTCAGTCAGTTATTTTTGCAGTATTGATAGTGCTTGTCCTGTTACAAATGGTCACAAAACTGAGATGGAAAATTCTTCAAAAGGCATATTTTTCAGAACTGTCACCTTTAGCCTATCATCTTTTTGTTCTATCCAATGTTTCTTGTTTAGTCAGCGGTTCAGAACTAGAATTCCTTAAAAGGATCAAATCAAAACTGGAAGGATTTTTTTTTTTTTAATGATAAAAAAAACATGTTTTTGTGGAAATATGATGTCAGGTGATAGAAATTTTCAAGGTTGTAACGAATTCATCAATTCATAATAATAAAAGGTTTTGTCAAATGATGCTGTAAATTTTTCCACCAACCAAAAAAAATAATCTTATGACCAAGTGTTTGGATAATACTTTAATCACTTAAAGGGACTCAACTGATGTGCACAAAAATCCCCCTCACTTTTAAAATATTTGAATTTTTCAAATATAAAGCAGAATTTCTATATTTCAAACTTTACGCTTTCATAATATAAAAACAGATGAATGTTTTTTATTATTAATATGAATTTTACATTTTTAAAGACTTGTGTGAATATAAAAACATAGTTGAACTTTACATTTTTTTTTGGTTAAAAAAAGGATTTTTTTTTCTTTTATTAACTACAGCCTGATTATAAATCTTATAGAAGGACTCCATTATTTAAAAGGAAGTGTTTTCATCGTGAATTATGAAAATGCACCTGTTTTGTTGATTGATTTTTCTTAATTGCTCTACCATACAACCTTTGTAAAGGGATGTGTCTCCCTGAAAATATTCAACATGGAAACTCTCTTCATTGGAGGCTGGCCTGGTGTGCCTCAATCAACAGCATTAAAAGCATCTGCCTTTCTCACTTGCTTATTAACTCATTCAGTTGGAAAATGCTGCATATTTTTCAGCAACTTACAAAGGACATGTTTTGCAAAAAATGAAACTTTCAAAAGGGGACCTATATAAAGCAATAATAAAAATTTTTCTTTAATACTCGGCAAGAACTTGATTTGAGTTTGTTTTTTGTTTTAATCATTTCTCTCCCAGCAAGACAATAGAGCCACCAGGGTGCAAGGGCTTGCTAAGTGTTAGAGAATATGAAAAAAACTGTTGTTAAAAAAGAGAGGACAGTTTAGGAACAAGAATTAAGACAAAAGATAATGATTGACATTGCATTTAAATTTATGTTTCTGTTGCATTATTTCAAGAATCTCATTTCTGATTCACTCATTTTTCCTTCTGTGCCCGTTTTCCTTTGAGATGATGTTGTTCGCTGATGCCACTAAAGTTTTTCTTATTGTATTTGTCTTTTGTATCTTCTTTTCACACTGTCCATATGTTTTTTCTTCAGGTTCAGGTTGTTCAGGAGTCTGTTGTATTGCAATTTGGGTGGTGTGTATAAGTTTCTGTAGTTTCATTCTTAATTTACATATAACAGGGAGGTGGTTGGTTTTGCAGTGAACCACTGCATTCCTGAATCTCTTGTTGGTAGTTATGTAGTCAATTTATTTTTTATCTTCTCCTTCTGGGATTTTCCATCTCTGTAATCATCTTGGATGTTCTTGAAACCACATGTTGGCTATTACTTGGTCATTCATCATGCACCATTGGACCCATTTTTCTCTGTGTTTGCTGTATGTTCCTAGTTCAAACTTGTGAGTTATTTCTCCATCCCTTTTCTTGCCTACTTTGGCATTCAGGTCTCCTAAGATAATTATGATTTCTTGTGATTTATACTGAGCCTTGGTGTTATCTAGCATAGAGTAGAAAGAATAGATTTCTTCTTCTGTACTTTGTGTTGTATCCAAGAATTTATTTCTTCATGTTTTGATCTCTTATCAATCCAACTCCTTTTTCATTTTCCTCTCCATCCTGTATATATAGTCATGGGGTTGCCACTGACAGTCTCCCGTTGTTTGGCCACCTAGTTTCACATACACTTAAGTAGGTTAAATGTCAACATCTTATCTCCTGGTTTACATTTTTCAGTTGGCCACAGTTGTTCAACGTTCAGAGGTTCCATGTCCTGTGAGTTATTTTTTGTTTGATGCAAGCAAATGGTCTGGTGACACCTGTTGCCTATGTTACTCATTTCTGGGTGATGGTTCCAAAGAATTTTATCCCCTTTATGCTGTTTGCGCTAAAAGTCGATGGATGATGGGCAGGTGACACATGTTGTGCATGTCACTCCTTACCAGATGAAGAGTTAATTCCTTTGGACTTAACCCCACTTCATACCATTAGGTTTCATATTTTGATTGCTTATTGCCATGAAGTTTTTTTTTTTTATTAATCATGGAGTGGTTTCCTTTTGCCTTTCCCACTGTAGTTTATTGAGACACCTCTCTAGTTACCTGGCTGTTGACTTGTCAAGAGCTCTTCTGCTCTTTGCCAGGTCTTATTTTTATCCTACTTGGTTGCAAACAACCCTTCTCACTCACAAGGATATGTAGTGTAGCCAATTTAGTTACTGACACATCAGTGAAATACATGCCAACCTATATATATATATATATATATATATATATATATATATATATATATATATATATAAGGAAGATTAACAAAATTGGTTATAAACAACCAACAATTTGAAATGATATGATTTGTTTGAACATTATTTTTGATCAATACGCGTATTTAAGTAGATATTCTGTTTATAATCAAACAATATTATATATTTATTTCTACTGGCCTAATTATTTACGATAAATTTTTAAGAAAATGTGTGTCATTCAGCAGAGTTCGAACCTGCGACCCCTATCCACATAGAGAAAGCCACCAATTGATCCTGGCACATCTTAGACCTCTCGACCACAAATGACCTTCAGTCTAAATGGAGTTAAATCAAGCCTATATAACACAATTCTCGATTCATAGGGGTCGCAGGTTCAAATTCTGGCGAATGATACATTTTCGTAACAAAAATTTTTCGTAAATAATCAGGCTGATAGAAATAAATGTATAATACTGTTTGATTATAAACAGAATATCTACTTAAATACAAGTATTGATGAAAAATAATGTTCAAACAAATCATTTCACATATATATACCTCTGCGCCCATTTTGAAAAAAAATAGTTTTTGTCATTTGTTATAAGGAAAGGATTTATGGATTAGAGTTAGTAGGGTTGAGGAAGAAGAGAATGAAATAATTATTTATTTTAATTTTTTATTTATTTATTTATTTTTTTTTCAAGTTTTAAATTGTATAAGTTTGAATACCCACTCTTTGTAACTGCATTTTCAGAGCCCCTTGTGAAATACAAGCATGCTAGTCTTCAAATGTGCGAACCATTCACTTCCAAATGTAATATATTGTGAATGTTTTAATGAATTTTTAATATTTTTATTTTCCAATGTTTTTCTACCTTTGCTTATGTATTTATGTGCATGTATGTGTTTACATCAAAATGTTAATTGATCAGGGCTGCAGCATTTTTTTTTTTTTTTTTTTTTTTTTTTTTTTTTTGTCGAGACTCACTAGGGGCTCTGAAAATGCAATTAAGTCACGATTTTTCTTATCTTTCAAACGTTTTTAAAAAAAGAAAAATATCTGAAGGAAGGAAAATGTTTGGGAAGCTGCGGGCTAGACCATCTTGACACTCATCTGTCATTCTCAAGTGGAGAATCCTTATGTATATATATATATATATATATATATATATATATATATATACCATTAAAAAAATTTAAATTTTTCAAAAACATATGGCCATTTCAGCAAGTGGATTTAACATTCATCTCTTCAGTGTAAATAAGACATTATGGTTAAAATCAATTTTTGTGTGTGGAAAAAAAAAAGTGCAAGAGTAGCAAAAAGAAAGGAAAAAAAGCCTGTCAGTTTGGCTGACATGGCAGAAAAAGTGCTAATTGGTGGTGGAACTTAAAATAGATACATTAAATTCAAGATAAAAAATAAAATTATATCTATATTAAGAAATGGCTCAGCCCTTCAAGTTACCAAAGTTACAATCTAAAAATTACAAATAAAGTTAAATATTTAATAAAATTATGTTAAAAATTTACCTTGGGAATGAAAAGAGATAAAAGAACGGGAAGTTATTCTATAACATAAGTGAATTATATGGCTAATAAGAACAAACAAATGTTTTAAGAAAATTTAATTTTAGATTAATTATAGGAAATTCAATTAAAAATAATAATAAACTGAATTTTGCCATAATGTCTTAGTTTCGCTGAAGAGATGAGTGTTAAATCCACTTGTTGAAATATCAACATGTTTATGGAAAAATTAAATTTTTTTTATATATGTAATAAATATTGGCTCTGTAAATAAATTTAGTTATATTGAGTCCTCTGGTTGGATCAGTTAATATTTTTAATAGCATCCGTTTGAGTTTTACCTTCAAGCTGCTTTTCAAATTGTGTGTGTGTGTGTATTTAAAACTTGCTGTATTTAGACAGTGTGGGCATAAAAATGAACACTAATGACAGAAGTGATCTTCAGATCATATATGCTACTTATTGTTTCAGACATGGTTTGATTATTTTTGTAAGGGTGAAACTGATAGTCACCATACAGTGTTGATTTTTATGTTTATATTGTCTTATATCAAGCCAATATGTTGGTATAATATTGAGTAAAACTAATAATACAATAATGTAAGATTGGACTAACAGTTTTTTTTGTTTTTTTTTTTGTCAATTCACCCCCATGCAATAATGCCACTAAAACATGAGGTGGATACTATTTTTCAAAAGACAATGAAAGAGTGTATCCTGGATGATAGTTGAATTTTGATTTTGAAATTTTTGCTGTATAATGTTCAGTTTGTGTGATTAATGGAGTTTTTTGATTGATTTTGTTTTTTATGGGTTATCAACCTTTTGAAGGTTATTTAAAGCCAGAAAATATTTTTAGATTGTAAGAATTTTTTGGGGCTAATAATGATTTACTGATAAGTCCTGTCATATGTGGGGATGGTTGATGAGAAGAGATGGATTCATAGCTTTCTCATTTGTACATGTCATTAACACATCTGACTGGAATTGTAAATTGGCCATCTGATTTCTAATTCCAAGTTATTGTCTATTTCACTCCCTGCTCATGTAAGCTCACAGCACCTGATATTTCTAAGTGTTTACCTATCTAGGTACTGACCAAACTTGTTTCAATCTGATATGGCATTAAGCTGGAATGGGGGAATTATGTTTGAAATAAACATTTGTTGTTTAAATTTTTTTTTTTTTTCATCACAGAGCTATATACATATAAATGTACCTACATAATATGAAAATATTTTTGAAAATTGCACTTCATATTGAGGCAGTGTATTGTCATTCAGTGGCACTGTGAATTTATAAATGCAGGACACTGGGGAAAATATTTGCTATCACATTCAGTTTGACTAAGTGCGTTAGTTGTTCGGATAATTGCAATGCAAATACTAATACTATAATTAGTGCCTGGTTTAATAGTTTATTAACATAATGGAATTAAATCAATCTTACTGATTGAAATTCTTTTCTCTTCCTTAAGGCGATTAGGGAAAGTCAGAACAAATTAAATTTGTTTGTGGCATATAATTTGCTAAGAATAAAGTCAATTATTGCAATTAAACTAATTAATTTCTGCAATTTTATTTTTAATCACTTCACTTTAATATCCCTTAAGGAAGATACTTTTATTTCTAAAAGTCTAGCATAAACCAACGAAAGCAAAATCTTGGAGAATGTGCAAAATATTTTTCTCTTCAAATTATTTCAAATTAAGAAATTAACTTCTCTATGCAGGTCCTTTGGATTATGGGCAATCATGGTTCTCCAGTTTTCTTTATTTTCCTCTCAGCAATGCTTGTCCCTTCATAAGTCCCTTGTTCCTTAACCCAGTGTTTCTCAATTGCCATGCTGCAAAATATTATCACACTATACATATGTGGGTGTTTGGAAGTAGTAATGATACAGTGTTAGTATTTGAATAAGTGAATATTTATTAAACTTTTTATCCCACATTAGCTAAAAAGTCTTTATCAGTTTAATTGCAATTTTCTACTTATTTATGTGAATTAGACTTCCTAACACTACGTTATATAAAAAAATAAGGTGCAAGAAACACTACACTCAATTGAAGAAGAAATGAAGGCCTACTTATTGCACATTTAATCAAACATTGAGAAAACTAAAAAAAAGACACCAGGCACAGATTTCACTCTAAATAGGCTGTACAAATAGTTGAATAGAAACATTGAAATAAACTAAGTTCATATTGTATATTTATTATTAAAAAAATATGCTTTTATTACTTAACATTTAAAAATTTTGCTAAGTGTGCCATATTTTCTTTTGCAGTTACGTGTGTCATGATATTTTCATTTGCACCTAGGTGTGCTATTACTTAAAAAAGTTGAGAAACACTGCCTTAACCCCTTTTGCTCAAACTTATAAAATATTGTTGTGGATTCTGGGCGAGGAACCACACAAAATAATAAATAACAAAAACAGATATGGAGATAGAAAAAGTAGGTTATATTGAACATAATGTACAAACTGGAATGCGGGTTAGTCAATTTAGGAATACTATTAGTAGAAATAAATATACAGTCTTGAAGTGAAACAGTATGTCCAGGTAACTTATTCTAGCTGAGTGGGACTCAGAGCAACTGCAACTACCACTGTGATTCCAGATCCAACTCCAAAGTCTGCGGTTCTCTCTATAGGCAGGATTATATGTACACTCAGTCGAGTCCATTATTATAAACAAAAAGGGGAGATCCCACAACAAATATGTTCCTTGCTGTTTTACCTTCAGTGAGTGATAAAATTTCCAGGTCTTCTTTCCTCATTGTTGGCAACGGTTTTTGTTGTAGTTATTGTTCTATTTAAAAATTCATTAGTGACATACTCAGTCTGGTATTTCGAACATTTGTTAGTCGAACCCTATCTTGAGTATATCCACCCAGTCTTGCTTCATTTGTAACTAAATTGTCCTGCAGGTTGACACACCTGCCAAAATATAGCCAAATATTATTTCTTGATTGAGTTGAAAACTTTTCAGTACACCATCAGACATATTGGGCCAGTACTCTAGCTGTCTGTTAAATGAAAATTTCTAAGATTGTAGAATTATTCATTATAAGTTGAGTTTTGAATTATTTTACCTGTTTCCACTTTTCTGCAATGATGCATTTATTTTCTTATCTTTGATAAAGATGAACCAAATTTTATATCAGTCACACTCTTTCTGTTTTCCTTGCATTTACCATATGATGTAATGAGTTCAGTCCTCACTGGGTGCTTCTCACTTCTGGCCATGAGTTCTATGAAGCTAAGCTCAGTAAATTCCTATAAGCCACTCACTTCATTGTAATAAGTCAAATCCTGCTTTTTTTTTTTTTTTTTTTAATCATATCACCCTGGGTAAGGCGGTAAGGCCACTGGTGTGCAGGGGGCTACGTAAGAGTGAAAAGATTGGAAAGGAGAAAGCCGGAAACCACATTCTAAACAGGGAACAAGGGATGAGCCTCTACACCTGTTCAATAGATGTGGGTGGAGTGTGAACCAGGCGATAGTTCAGTCTATCTACTCCAATTGCTGTTAATGCAACCCTTTAGTAACATGACTATTTAAAGCCAGTATGTTTGTATTTAAATTTGTATTTAGTACTAACCAAGTTTTTGTTAATAATGGAATAAAAATGTCATAAACATTATTTAACAAACAACTAGAATTATTTACAGAAATGAACAACTTAAATTATTAGGATCTGGGTATAGTTCTTATTGGTCAGATATGTGTTATGTATATTAAAGCAGTAGATAATTTTTAAATGTATGTGTGTGGAATATTTTGGATGGTAAAGTCTATGGTGTATGCTTAAATATATGTGACATATCTGACCAATAAGAACTAACCACAAATCAAAATTTTAATTACATTGAGATCTCTGGCGTAATCAATTTTAATATTTAATTTTTAATAATTAATATTAATTGGATCTCTTTGAGATTTTACATTCAAGCCACTTCCTTTTGGATTTATGCATGCATGCATGTGTGTGTGTGTATATATATATATATATATATATATATATATATTAGAAAAAGAACAAATAGGAAGTGTATCTGAATCTAACATGTTTCACTTTTACTAAAGGTTCTTCAGAGTACAAGAGAAAAATGAAAACATAAAGACAGTTTACTGGCATGTTGTGATTTGGGGGTGACTTTAATGTTTCTAACCTTGAAATCTTTTTGTTTTAATCCTCCCCTTAAGTCCAAATAACATTAATACAGTTCTATAATTGAATTGAAAATCATTCAGGAGCCTCAAAAATTACAGAGATTCTCTTGGCTTAAATCTGTGCTACGTGGAAAAATAGTTCTCTTTAGCTGAAAACTAGCTCTATGCACTAGTACTTTTTGTGTTCTCTGCATCTATTGTCGTTTCTGTGGAAATAAAAAGAAGGCATTACTTTTGGAACTTCCCTCCTATAATCTTCTCATTGGAAAATTGCCATAGAGCAGAAGAAAAGTAGCTGCTGAAACTATTAGCCAAACAAAACTTCAAAACATACAGAAATATCCAAATAGGTTGAATTTCATGATTCTGAAGTTCTCATCCCCTAGATCACTGCAGGATAAACAAATTAACTTAAGCATTCTTGTTGATAAAGGCAAGGGGGAAAGAAGAAAATCATTGTTTAGATACCATGTATAAAGAGTTCAGAGGTTTTATTGGAAGACACAAGTATTGAACTGAGTGAACATTAAGTGCAAGCCAATATGGCTAGCAATATAAAATAAAAGATGGGATTAACTTTGTTTCTATTCACAGCTACAAAGGGGATCACTTGAGCAGAATAAGCAGGCTATTTAAGATTTTGTACTTGTCAGAAATTTCAGCTTGGTCTTTTGAAAGTAATTAAGTAATTTGGAAATTGACTACTGACCTATTTTGTCCAGCAGAAACCTTCTTACTAATGTTGGTTTACAAGGAATTTCACATCATTGGCTTCAATTAGCTTGATTAATTTTTATAGAAATTATTAAAACAATAATATATTTGTTGTTTTTATCATGTTCTTCAGCCTTCCCCTGGTATAATTTGGAGTATGACCATCTTCTTGGCTGAAACAATTGACTATTGAAATTATATTGTTTACACAAAGAAAATCTGAGGCTCAAATGATGAAAGACTTAAATAGAGATTTTTTTTTTATAGGAGGCTTAACAACCAAATATTGTCCTTTCTCAAAACCCTTTGAGAATATATGAAAGCAGTCCAGATACTATCCAGCTAATTTTGAAAATCTTGAGAACTGGCTGTGTGGACTTGATGTAACTTGGCATTGCAATAATTTAGATAACATTTTGGATTCTTAAACAATAGGCATTGTCCATTGATATTTCCTTAGAAGTCAGGGGATATCATCAATTGATGACTTAAACTTTTTGCCAATGATCTGGTCCTTATTCATGATTCAAGTCCAAATGACTAATGGACAGTTCTAGGATTCATGAGTTTGTATCATTTCCTGGAGTAAATGCCTGCAACTAAATCTCAAAGAAGCTGAAGACAGCGCTTTGTCTGTATGTATACTTCTTGAAGAGATATGAGGTGAAAAATGGGAATAACTTGGTGTAGAATGTACAAGTCCATTGTGCATGAAACATTTCAAAGAGTATCCTATTGCTAAAAGTATTAAATTTAGGAACTGCAAATTTGTTTTACTTCCCATTTTTACTTTATTTTCATAATTTTATAATCTGAAAGAGTTTAAATAACATTTCTGTAATTTTTATATAAAATTTCAATAAAAATAAGTATAAAATCAACCAATTAAAAGAATTAATTTGTTTTCTCTCTCTTTTTACCTATTTGGTATACATGATTGTGTAACCTTGTTATTTAAGGGTTAAAGTTTACATTTCTCATTTTAGTTGCCAAAAAAGTAGCATCAAATTGTTCATTTAGCAAGATAAAACTTTTGCTTACTTAACTTGATTGTTTTTTTTTTTTTTAAAGGCAATTTCTTTCATTCAGCATTAACTTTGATTATGCCATGATGTCTTACAAAAGAAAAATTAAAACTCTTAACCTCTACCTGTCCTCATCCTCATAATCTTAACTTCTTTCTTCAACTATCTTTAATTCATATTACACACATCATTTAGTATCCCTCTACCTTGAGTGGCTTTTGAGACTTTTACTGAGGAAATTTTATATTTTAAAAAATGTACTTTGAAAAAATATTTTTTATTTAACATATAGGGAAAAATATCTTTGCTTACAGCAGATGTCTGCTGTCAGTTAACTCAGTTCAAAGATTAAATATTACTTTATCTATATACTTAATTTCATCTTATATAGGATAGCTGAAGTATGAATGACAAAAAAGAGAAATGTTGATATTCATAGTGACAAATGTGTGTGTGTGTGTGTGTGTATATATATATATTTATATATATATATATATTCCATTTTTAAATGGGTTATTAATAACTTGTTTAAAAATGGAAAATATTCAAAAGCTCTGCAATATAATTGTATTGAACACTTTTTAATACAAATGTGCACTGGTCTAACCCTATTATGACCAAAAACTAAGTATTAAACAATCAATATATAGTTTCAGGTTTGAAAAAGAACGTAATTTTTTTACATCTGCCAAAATTAATTCTGGATTTATAACTATTTAATTATATGCTGAGTTTTCTTCTATACATATGTCTTTTTTCTTTTTTTTTTTAAGAGTGAAGTTCACCATTTACAAGGATGAGTGGGGGCACTTGAGGTAGAGGGTTATGTTAAAAGGCAATTTGTGCAGATAGGAGTGGAAGGTAAATTTAAGATTGTAGTACTCAGAAAAGGATCCTCTTAAGTGTTAGTCCCACAGAATAGTGATTTGTGGGAAGAAGTAATTTGAGTGGATCTTACTTCTCACGGATGGAACACGGGGAATGTGGGTGGTTTGATACTATGTAAGTGGCATGGTGTGTCCTTGCCATGAATGTTTGAATTGATGGGGCTATAGTCTGAGTATTATATCAGCAATAACCGAATGTGTGGTCATCAGCAAGCAGAGGAACCCAAAATGCCAATTACAGGTTGGGGATACTAAAATCAAGCAAGTACAAAAATTTAAGTACTTTAGAAGTGTTCTGACGGAAGATGGAAAGTGTGACACTGAGATCCAAAGGCAAATTGGAATAGCTAAGGACGCATTCCAGAATCTGAACAGATTATTAAGAGACAGGAAAATTTTACTGAAGGAAGAACTTGAAGCAATTGAAATTTGATTCTACAGAAGGATGCTGCTGGTATCATGGATCGAGCATGTGAGCAATGATGGGGTTTTAGAAAGCATGGAAACAAAAAGGAAATTAATACTGAGCATCAGGAAAAGACAGCTGAAATTCCTGGGACATGTGATAAGAAAGGAAGGCTTGGAGAATCTGATACTCACAGGTCAGATAGAGGGAAAGAGAGACAGGGGAAAGCAGCAGATAACATATTTCATGGGCCTGAGCAGGTGAATGGCAGAGCGGGTTTGGGTGGGATAACAGGAGGAGACGTGCTAAGACCTACCAGGGATAAGATGTGGAAGGCCATGATCGCCTACGTACCGAAGGGACATGACACATAGAAGAAGAATATAAGCATCATCATATGATGGATAAGACTACAAGATTCCTCACTTAGTACTTGTAGCCTTATATCATACCTTACTAAATAAAAATTCTAGTATACAGTGTTTTCATATTAGTAATCACGAGAAACTATATTTAATATATTATTGAACTTCATTCTGACAAATTTAATTTATTTGATAAAATAAATAACTATTTAATAATAAATGTTTATTTTAGTAGTAGTAGTAGAAGCAATTTCTTGTGTCGCTAAATTAAACAAAGCCGAGCAGTTTTTAGACAGTATTTAATCAATTTGTAAAATTCCTTTTGTTACTGTTGATATTCTGAAGAGGTTTGATGGGCTGACAAGATGTATTCAAGTTTACGATTTGCCTACAAATACAAGTAATAAATAGTTGCATCAGGTTATTCAAAATACTTGTCAGTGTGTCTCCTGCAGGGGAGAACTTAAAAGAGGAGATAAAAAAGTACAAGGGATGGGAATGATTAAAATTATGTAGGGTGGAGAAAATTTAAAATGGAAAATAAAGAAAAAATACAAATGTTAAGAGATAAAGGTGAATAGATGAAAGAAAGGGTAAAGTTTAACATACATACCTGTAAAAAAAAAAAAAAAAAGAAAAGTTTTTCGTTTATTTTCGTCACCTCTATTACTGTATACTCCTTTGACAATTTTTATTGTTTTAAAAAGCTATTTTTAGAATTTTAATACAATCCTAACATATGAAACTGGATTTATACATTCGCTGCTTCTTTTTTTTTTTTTTTTTTTTTTTTTTTTAATCAAGAATTGACAACAAAAGAATTAAACCATATTTATTTATTAGATTTATTTACATAAAAAATAATTTAACAATTTAACAGCATGTTAAAAGGACAATTCTTCTCTTGTCACCACAATTAGTTACTCTACTATCGATTTTTATTGGTTTAAAAAGCTATTTTTAGAATTTTAAATGAACCCAAATACATGATACTAGATTTATACATTCTGTTTTTTTTTGTTTTTTTTAATCAAGAATTGACAGGAAAAGAATTTTACTCTGAAAGTATAAAATTATGTACAAAAAATATTTAGATTTTGGTATTATATAATCCATAGATGTTGATTTGCTGCTAAACAAATTCAACCAACCAACCCAAAATTTGTAAAAATGTCTGAACAAGAGAACAAGAAAATTTAATAAACACATAAGAGTAATTTAAATTTTTTGCAAAAAATGCGTTTTGGGGACATTTTATTTCATTTGTTCTTGCCATATACATTCACTAAAATAGGTTGTGGGTATTTATACTTTATTTCTTTTTAAATTTGCAATATTTACCAACAAAAGTATTAAACACTATTTATTAAAACTGTTTAATTGCAAGAATAAATGTTTACTACTTTTGTTGTCAGTTCTTGAGAAAAAAAGAGAATGTATAAATACAGTTTGATGTTTATTATTTAATTAGACTGTTTATTTACAAGAATATATGCTTAATACTTTTGTTGTTAATTCTTGAGAAAGAGAATTTGTAAATTCAGTTTCATGTGTTTGGGCTTTATTCAAATTGTAAGAATAGCTTTTTAAAAGAATAGAAATTGCTGAGGAAGTGTTTCAAGAACAAAACTGTCCTTATGACTCACTGTTTATTTGTAGGGTACATATGTTAAACTTTGCTGAAGAAAAAAAACAGGATTTAAAAAATAGAAAGTAAAGGAAATCTTTTTGAAAGCAACTACAGTAGAAAAATTGGCAGCATTGAGAGAGAGTTGGAGAGTAGAAAAAGAAAAGAATTGTATCAAGGAAAAGAAAAAGCTAACAAAAGAGGAAGACAAAATTGGAAATAAATGAAATTGAAAATAAATTGTTAAAAAAACTGCAAATACGAAAAGGATAAAAGAAAAAAATATCTATTAAAAAAATGGAATGACAGAAAACAGAAAATAGAGAAAAATAGAAAAAAAACTATCCACATATAAAATGCCCACACACACACACACACACACGTATGTTCACACACGTGCGTGTGTGCTTGTATGTACAGGGTGCAATGGATAAATTCTGTAAAACTGGAAATAACATTGACATCTTATTTTAACAGATATATTTACCAAAATTACACAAAAATATTTTGAAATACTAAACAGTCAGTCAGTCAAGTGCCATACGTGATACACGCTTGGGCGATCATGTCTCGAAAGAGACATGACTGACTGGGCAGAAGATTATCCCGCAGTAGGTTGCCATTGCTTTCTGCGGTAGACTGGTTGCCGACCAAGGCTATAGAACCCAATCTGTCCTGTTATTTAACCCATAACTGGAAGGAATAGACGGATTAATACCTTTCCCAAGGGTATTTGCACGTAAGTGAATGCAATGAATTCGGCTAGAATTCGAACTCGGCTCTTCCGATTTCTTGTTCCGAGTCGATATCCACTGCGCCACAGCGCACATCCTAAACAGTAACTTTATTTAATAGATTTGCTTCAACCATTGCCTCCAGAAGACTTCAAAATCTTCTGCATCTCTTCTGGATGGCCTCCTTGTTTAAGTTGATGAATGCTACCATAATCGTTGCCTTTAATATTACAAGGAGTTGGTCTCTTACTCAACTGCCCCCCCCCACACACACACACACATAATAATCTAGGAGGTTGTAGTCTGGGGAATTAAGTGGCCAAATCTAAGGGTTGATGTGGTTGCAGAAATTGTCTGACAGCCATGACCAGATTCTCTTGGGTGGCATGATGCAGAATCCTGTTGCAAGACATAGGGTCTTTCAGTAGCCACCCTCTTGATCCAGGACAGCACTACCTTCTCAAGGCACTTGGCGTAGGTCTCCATGTTGAGTCTAGTATACATAATAATTAAAGTGTGTACTTTAATAATTGTTAACTTATTTTCAGACAGAAATATTCTTGAAGCATAGAAGCCCTTAATTATGAACATGATAAAACATGATCTTTGTTTACTTTTCTTGCATGAGAAAAAATTGGGCACAGTACCTTCCAAACTTCTGTCAATATCAAGAGAGCATGGGATAATGGATTCACAAGTGAATGGATAGTATGAAGGTGGTTCCAGAA
>JBBBDQ010001956.1:2490000-2559251 GCA_037127315.1 Ascarosepion bandense
TCATAGATAAATGAATGACAAGAAGCAGAGATTGCAGAGAAAATAAACAAAATGGTGGAAAAAGAATAAGGAAAATCCAAGCAGAAAATCATTTTTGAAATTAAAATAGACAGAAATGTAAATCACTGCTTATACTTTTTTTTTTTATCTCTGTCTGAATTTCTATGATGAGTTATCAGTTAAGAAAAACATTATTAAAGAAAGAGAACAATAAAAGAACATGAATTAAAAAGACAAAAGGGTAATTCCATCTCAAATCATCCAGAAAAAAACATCTTTGACACCCTTACGTCTCAGATTTTTTCAAATTTTCACCATATGTTGGTATCATAGAAACTAGAAAATCCTGAAAATTTGAGCGTCTAACTCTAAGCGGTTCCGGAAATATCGCACTTTTAGTATTTTATGAAAATCGTGTTTTGTTGCAAATTTCCGCCATTTTGAATTTACATTTTTGGGCATAAATCCATTTCTAGACAAGGTTCAGTCTTGAAAATTTGCACTAAAATGGTTTTCCACATGAGGAATCCAAAAATCATATCTAAAACCTCTGAAAATGAACTGTTTTTGAGTTATTGAACTTTTAAGCCGAGGTTTGGGTATTGGTCTCGCGCGTCCCAAAAAAACGTGGCACTATGGGAAATTGAATTTTTTTTTGTTTCTACACATTCTTGATAGTCTGAACTTGAATTCCTCCAAAAATGGTGTTTGGTTCTTTTCTCGTTAGCTCACAATTGAACCTCAAAGATGGGCCAATCACAGTGGACATTCCCAAATTAACTGCATCATGTGGTGTGGATACAATGTATTTGCAGCATTTATGAACCCATAAAAATTGTCATGTGATTAACCCATTTTTTAGGTTTAATTGTGAACTTGGGAAGAAAGAACAGAAGCCCATTTTTCTGGTAATCAATGCAGGGGATATGGATACTAAGAAACAGTACCTATGCCGGGTGCGTATGTGGTATGATAGTACATTAAAGTCAAAAACTATCAAGACAACACAACATCTTATGAGTGTAAGGCAACATATGCTGTCACAGTTTTATCATAATCCTCGTCAGAAATAGTAAAGCTCCTTCCACTTGAGTTTGTTGTAGGTACATGGATGCTACAAATGATGTTTTTGAAAGGAACAGGACACTGGTCAGCATTGGAAGGCCAGTTGAATATTTTACATGGACCATGGGGGTGCATGAACTGAACATCAACATCACCTTCATTGAGGTTTACTTTCTGCACCAATCCGACCCACCAGAATGAGTTGTACACACATGTTATATATGTTGAAGGAGCAATATCTCCAATGTCAACATGAGTGAGGATTTTAAAGTCGTGAATATCAACAAAGGATTCATCCTCACTACAGAGTTTGTGTCCAATCTTGCATCCTGATTGTGGAACAAAGTGATGGCTACTTCTCGTCCCGGGTACTGTTTTCCCATCCACAAACCTCTTCTTCATTCTATTCCTCACCTCAACCATGTCTTCCTTGTCAATTCCAAAGAACACAATGGACTTCATTTCTGCTTGGCACACTTCCAGTAATGCTTTGTAAGTTAGAATCTGGTTGTTCAATGGTCTCTGCAAGCTTCGCTTTGCTGCATGCCGTTTAACAGCACCACCAATCCCATCACAAGGGGATTTTCCATGGCTGGTTGCAAAAAATATCCACTCAGCATCGATACCATAATCATCTTTGTGAAAGCACAGATTAAGAAAGTTTTTAAAATTCTTATATTGGGCACCACAACCATCTGAAGCATAGTAGATTTTGTTGATACCTGTGAGATGTTGTTTGATGAAATCTGTCATCATGGTCTGTATTTTGTGAACAAAGCAAGTGTCATGTGTATTGTCATCAGAGATAAAACATAGCGAATGATGTTGTAGAAATCCATCTTTGTCTTTGTAGTATATTACAAGGGGGTGAAGAGTGCAGTACTCTTTGCTCCAGTGAAAACTTTGTATCTCATTCTGAATGAGAAACTGATAGTTTTCAGCGAAATCACCCAACACCATGACCTCATTTTTTCCCAAATTTTCTTTTTTTGCCTTCACATAACGTGCTTGGGCTTTGGCAAGGTACGAGTGTCTTGTCATTTCATTAATCTTCTCCACCAGAAGCAATTTGTACTCCCCATATGTTGTTGTAAGTGTCATCAGGGCAGCTCGATCAGTTGTCTGCCATTGGCAGTAGTGGAATTCAGATTCCATATCCAGGTGTGATAGTTCATCCTCCAGGAACTGTTTGAGGGCTTCACTCCCAGGACATGATTCACAACGATGCATCATACAGACCCGGTTATCTGTGTTACAAACCAGTTTCTGAATCAAGTCTTTGTATGTGCATTTCCAGTCAATTGCATCCACAAGCAACACTGCATTTTGATGAGTGCTGCACACACAAACTGAATGAGTCCCTGATGAACCAGCAGGGACACACCACTTTGGCCTGAGAGAGCAGAACTTGGAGAAACCAATTTTCACATTTGGATATTTTTCTTTGAATGCAGCAAATTGTTGTTTATTAAAAAAAAGAAAAGGATTTTTGGCAATGAAAAATAAACATTGTTTTTAAAAGTTTCAAAGAAAAAAGTCAGCTTCAAGGTTTTACAAACTAAGTTAGAATTTCTAAAAATAGCACAAATGAGATTTGTATTAAGAATGCCCAATGGGTAGTTATTAAATAAACATTATTATTATTTTTTGTTTTTATTAATTACCATTTATTTAATTAAAAAAAGAATATAATTTTATTACATATAAAATCATTTAAACTGTTTTTTTAATTTCTAGGCTATTATTGATAAAAATATTTAAATTAATTTTTAAATATTATTATATACTTCTTAAACTAAATTCATTTTTTTACAAAACATTCTACAATACGAGAAAAATGTGAATTAAGTTTTATCTTGAAAAAGAATGGGAGTCAAAATTTCAAAATCTGTTGGGAACAAATATAACTAAATACTGAAGATGCAGTGAAAAGCTTCATTAAGGTATTCATGTACAATCATGACAGTCAGAATGTAAAAGAGAACTGATCCATTTTGTAAATTATGAAATAGACATTATTTGTGAATGGCTTAGAAAACTTCTGGTGGTTACAGGATGCAATATAGAAGTTGTTCATACAGAATGGAAACATATTGAATTCTATATTGCAAATAATTTCAGAGATAAATTTAAATATAATTAAAGATTAATTCTTCTTTATTCCTTTCGTCCTTATCCGGTTACATGGCTTTACCTGCTACTTGCACCCTTGCATCAAACAAAATAGTTTCATCCAACTTAGAGAAACATCAGAAAGCAGTAATACCACTTCTTAAAGGAACAGCAAGTCAAAATAAAATTCAAGTTTTCCTGTTTGTGATGAAGTCAAATGACTCCTTGTACACAGCTCTGTCTGAAGTGAGGCCCCTGAAACTGCCCATCTTTGAGGTTCAATTGTGAGCTAACGAGAAAAGAACCAAACACCATTTTTGGAGGAATTCAAGTTCAGACTATCAAGAATGTGTAGAAACAAAAAAAATTCAATTTCCCATAGTGCCACATGTTTTTTTGGGACGCGCGAGACCAATACCCAAACCTCGGCTTAAAAGTTCAATAACTCAAAAACAGTTCATTTTCAGAGGTTTTAGATATGATTTTTGGATTCCTCATGTGGAAAACCATTTTAGTGCAAATTTTCAAGACTGAACCATGTCTAGAAATGGATTTATGCCCAAAAATGTAAATTCAAAATGGCGGAAATTTGCAACAAAACACGATTTTCATAAAATACTAAAAGTGCGATATTTCCGGAACCGCTTAGAGTTAGACGCTCAAATTTTCAGGATTTTCTAGTTTCTATGATACCAACATATGGTGAAAATTTGAAAAAAATCTGAGACGTAAGGGTGTCGAGGTCTGGATGATTTGACATGGAATGACCCAAAAGATAACAGTTGACATTGCATTTAAAATTTTGATAATCAAAGTTGACTGGGAAGCAGAATGAGAGTTCTACAAGTGAGATATCCAAGATAAGAAACTGTTAGCATATAACAGGTTACATCTAGCAATTTCGACCATAAAATGAGGAGAACTAACTGTTAATTTAAAATTCATGCTGTAGTAGGAGGAAAGCTCATTGGAACAATTGTCATGGAAATATTTATAGAGAAGGCACAGGGAAGCTACATTCTCTTTGATGAAGATTTGAAATAACTCTGCTATCTGCCCATTCCTCTCTTTATTGCCAACAAGAAGATATAAAAGATACATGTATTACTTTTGAGGATATGTGTGTTGTCTTTCATTTTGGTTTGTTTTTTCTCCCTCTAAACTTACATGTGGGTATGGTCTGATAATTTAATAAAAGATGAGGTGGAGAGAAAAGAAAAGAAAGAAGGATTAGTTATTTTAATGTTGATATGAGAATTCACCTGAAAGCTGGGTCATATAAAGTTTTGGATCTGTCTGTCTTTGTATGTATCTCTCTCTCTCTCTCCCTCTCTCACACACCGTATCACACACTGTCTCTCTCTCTTCTGAAAGTAATGTTTATTTCATCAAAGATGCTTACAATTATACTGTTTTGTCACTTAGTCACCAAAGAGAGGTTGCATACTTATCTGACTCCCTATGTATATATTTATTTATTTGGACAATTGTCCTCATCTTTGTCACCATTTGTACAACGTTTCGACTGTTGTACACTCCGGCTTTCTTCAGGTACTAGGAATTTCAAACCAAACCCTTTATTACAATCACTGGTGTATATCCTTTTCATTCAGTGTGAAAAGCTTGTTTTACAGCCATATTATATAGAAACATTGGTTCTCATATGAGCAAAGTTAAGCAACATTGAGCCTGGTTAGTACCTACATGGGCAATCATTTCAGAATACCCGGTGCTATAAGCTTGGAGGTGTGTTTGATGTAATGGATAACAGTTCGAAATAGGAGCTCGGCTTCTCAATTTTCAATTCCAGTTGCATTCATTACATTCACTTACACACAAATACCCTATGAAAGGTATGAAACTACCTCTTCTCCCTTATCTATGGGTTAATTAGTAGGATTTGTATCGGTAAATCATTATCTTTACAAACATCTTACAATTTAAAAATCTTTTCTTGCTTTGAATAATCTGCAAATGTTTGATCAGACATTTAAAATGAATCAATGAAAAAAAATTCAAAACCTCAGTGCATAAAAGATTTGCAGTTGTTGCTGTGTTAAAATTTGTAAATGATATAATTTGAATGTAATTTCTTATTGATTATGTGAATAATTTAACACAGAGAACGTTCTTTATTATTTTAAATATTTGTCTTGAAACATCCTCCCAAAAAATCAATATTAAGAATAAACATTTCTTTTTTGAGTCATTCTGTTGTTTCTGTTTCACAACTGCTTGTTAATCTTATATCATTTATGTGTAAATTTGTTGCCTCCTTCCCTAGAAATAATAAGCTGTTGCTTAGTAACACGATGATAGCTTCTTGTAAAGTGTCAGAAAGGAAAGTGTTTTTGATTAGCAAATAAGTACAAAAGAGAATATGGGTTTTAAAAACGTTTGGAAATGATGGGGTGTGAACAAGACATTTTTGACAAAACAACTGAAAAAATAGAGAAAATAGAAGATAGACTGCAAAAAACCAACTGAGATTTTATGAGACAATTTAGATGAAAAAATTTAAGAAAGAAATACAGAGTATTCTATGCATGAATCTGAAAAAAAAATAACTGGTTGGAAGTTGATCTTTTATATATTGTCACTCCAGTGTCAGGTTGTTTTTTTTTTTTTTTTTTCAGAAAACAATGAAGGGAATAAGTGTCTTCATTCAATGTTTCAAATGGTTTATTTTCTTTCAATTTACTTCTTGAATATGTCATAAATATTTATGTATTCATACCATAAAGTTGAACTACTAACCTTTGTAATATGTGCATCATATCTCAAAAGAAAAAAATATGAAATAAAGCTTTACCCATTTTAAAAGATCAAAGTAATAAAGGAGTTAGAAAAAAATCGTTTTTTTTTTTTTTTTCTATTTCTTCCCTTTTTCCTTTTGTCTGATTTGCTTTTTGTTTGTCTATTTTTTTTATATCTTCTAATTTCATTCTTTTCTCTCTCTCCCTCCCTCACTCTCTCTCTCTCCCTCTTTTTTTTTTTTTCTTTTGTTGTTGTATTAAAAAAAAAAGAAAGAAGAATGATGATGAGGTGGGGAACAAAAGGTGCAGTGTTTTTCTTTAGTGACTGAAGGAAATGGATTTCAGGTTTCCTTTTCTATACTGGGCAGTTGTGAAACTGACACTAACTAAGCCACCTCTCCTTCCTCTTTGTCAGTCTGACTGTCAATCCCAATACACACAATACACTGAAAAAATCAGCATTGACAGCAGTGCTGGCACCCTCTTTTTATGCCATTCCAAGAAGGCCAAGAGATAGGCATCATAAATTGTGTCTTCAATAGCTGCCATCTTTCTTTTTTGTTATTATCTTACAGGCAAGACATGTTCCAGCTTGTTTTGAATTCCGAGGTCAGTCATGTCTTTATGGTTTTTTTGGAAATAAGCATATATATATATATATATATATATATATAGGAGGGAGGGTGTCCTGAGTATGATGATAAACTATACTTGGCAGCAAGGCCTCTGACTAGGAGGTCTTGAAGAGTGTGGAACCATTTTTTAATTGGTGTTTTCAGATTAACTCTGACTCAAAGTAGTAGCACCTGTTAGGGTCCCAGCTATGGGCAAATAGTGAAACTGAAAAGGGATCAAAAATTGAAAATGTAAAAATACGTGAAAAAAAATTACTAGCAATACATTATTAGGGGAATGACTGATTTGAGTACACTTGTCTTGTTCAACTATTGATCATACCAGATTATGCACTCTCTTCCAGAAACTGTAACTAAGGTCTGCTCAGCATAGTTGCAGTAAATCTACAGATTGGTTCTGTGGACATTGAGGAAACATAAATAAGCAGACATTTTCAATAGGGATTAGCTAACCACCTTAGCAGACAGGCATATTTGGAAATGAACAGTGAGCCATTTGCACCTAGCCTAATCTGATACTAGGCATGAGTGACAATCAATCCATAAATGATCTCCTCATTTTTGACTGGTTGTACTAATTTTATTATTTTTTTGGTATACTATCCAGGTAAATTTCGATAGACAAATTCAAAAGAACTCAATGTTAAACTCATTTATTTAATTTAACAGAGTAATATAATTTAGAAAGAATTTTAGATTATTACAGTGGGTAATATATATTTCACTGCATATTGTGGCTCGTCAGACCCAAATGGTACAACAGTTGGTCCTCAAAAATCCCCTAAAAAAGAGCTTCTTAACATGGTTCCAAAACATTCCGAATAAGAAAAAAAAGCCTCATTTTTACAATTTGATATAGTAGATTTTTTACCCTTCTATTTTGTACGATTTATTAGTTAATAGTTTAAACTACACTAAAAACTTCACTGATATTTCTAATGATGAAATAGATATAATTTTAACTTCTAGAGAATCTCTTCTAGTATATTATAATTCTACCTGGACTAAAAGTATTAGCAATAATTTTGATGTCCCAATGGGAGCTTATGATTCAACTTAAATTGTGGATCTGACAGGGATATATATATTATATACTCTCGGTAGAATTGTTGAACCCAATCAAGTAGGTATCCACGGGATGATGGCCTTATGTATATCCCTGACAGTAATGGTCCCCTCACATTCAGAATTTCTAAAAAAGTTATTAGAGCTTTTAAAATGCTGGGTTTCAAAATTGAAATTTTATCTAATCTCAAAATTGTTAATTTTTTTAGATATTAGCTTTAACCTGTCCAGGAATACATTTAAACCGTATCAGAAAAGTAATGAATCCCCTATCTATATTAATGTTGACTCTAATCATCCTAAATCTATCGTAAAACAAATACCCAAAATAGTCAAAATTAGAATTAATAAATTATCTTCTAATAAGGAAATATTTGATGAGAATAAAGCAATATAAAATAAAGCCCTAAAGAAGAATAATTTTAGAGATGAAATATTATACAAAGAAAAATTGAAAGACAAAACTAGAAACAAAAGTAAAGTTAGAAAAATAATATGGTTCAACCCTTCTTTCTGCAAGTTGTCCAATGTAAACATAGGTAAATACTTTTCAAATTTAGTTAGCAAACACTTCCACCAACACCATGCCTTAAGTAAATGATTCAATAGAAAAACTCTTAAAATTAGTTATTCTACCACTAAAAACATGCAAAACATAATTAATTCACATAATAATAAATTACTTAGAGACTTCTATAGCAAACATTTGAAAGACAAACCTTCCTGTAATTGCATCAATAAAACAAATTGTCCCCTTGATGGCAGGTGTACTTTTGAAAAAGCTGTCTATGAAGCCACTATTTGTCCAGTGGAGGACCCTAGCAATAAAAGAATTTATATCGGAATATCTGCAGATAGTTGGAAACAGAGACTGTACAACCACAGACACTCTTTTTCTAATGCCTCCTTGAAAAATCAAACTGCCCTGTCTAAACAATACTGGAATGTTAAAGATGGAGGATTTACCCCACTGGTCAGATGGCGGATTGTTAACAATTTCAGTGATAGGTGCAATTTATGCCTGAAGGAAAAATTGATGATTATAAAATATGATAATCCAAAGGAACTCCTTAATCAGCGGAATGAATTAATATTTAAATGCAGACACAAAAATAAATATAAAATAGTCTAGATAAATCCTGATTGTGATTTGAATTAATGTAAATTAATTTACATTAATTAAATTTAAAAAGGCATTTATTTTGGGAAAAGTCTGGAATGTGCTGTTAATATCATTTTACAGCAAAAGATTTTTATTTTTGTTTTTTATAATTTTTATATTTATAGATATATTTTTTTAAGATTCTTTTTTTCTTCATTTTTGATAGAATGAGTATTATTATTAACATCTTAGAGAAATTTTGTTTGAGATATATATATTATTTTTTATTATTATTATTATCTATTATTAGTATTATTATTATTTAAGATTTTTTTTTTTTTAAAGATTGTATTTTAGTATTTTATTTATTTTTTTCTTACTAGTTATTATTTTAACTGTATTTATAATAAATTACTACCAGTGGTTATATTGTAATTTATATTAGGACATATGATTTATGATTTATTTTTCACCATAAATATACCCTATAGTTGGTATATTTTAATTTAGGAGTAAATCCCATGTCGCATTTCTAAGAATGAATATTAGTGTAATAAACATTGGTTTTAACCCAAGACATTTATTTTAAATTACTTTAAATTCCTTTCTATCTTGCTCTCTTTCTTTTTCTTTTTTCTTTATTTATTCCCCCCTTTTTTAATAGAATGAATATTATTATTATTATTATTATTATAATTATCATTAACATCTTAGAGAAATTTTGTTTGATATATATGCATACACACACACACACATATATATATATATATATATATATATATATATATAATTATTTTTTATTATTATTATAAGATTTAAAAAAAATTTTATTTTAATATTTTATTTATTTTTTCTTACTAGGAGTTATTATTTTAACTATATTTATAATAAATTACTACTATTGTTAATATTGTAATTTATATTAGGATGTATGATTTATTTTTCACCAAAAATATACCCTATAGTCAGTATATTTGAATTTAAGAACCAAATCCCATGTCGTGTTTCTAAGAATGAATATTAGTGTAATAGACATTGGTTTTGATCTAGGTTTTTTTTAAAATTATTTTAAATTCTGTTCTATCTTGTTCTCTTTTTCTTTCTCTTTTTTTTTTATATTTAGTTATAATTTTAATTTTTTATTTTTTAACTGAATTTAAAATAATAGTAAGAGTAGTTACTTTTTTCAAATTGTATTAAAATTATGATGTATAATTTATTTTTGTCCTGTAAATATATCCCATTATATTTTAAACTAAATTTCATAGTTAAATTTTTCACGTCATGTTTTCTAAAAATGCAGATGGGTGTTAGACGCTATTTCGATACATGGAGTTAACATTTATTTCTCTGGATACTGTTTATTTTCTTTTTATTGTATCTCTTTGTCCTTTCTTTTTCTCTTTTTTTCCTTTTTTCCTCTTTCTTTCTCTTCATTTTTTCTGTTTTCTCTCTTTTTTTCTCTTTTTTCCATTAATCAATCATCTACTTTTTCTTTATCCTTGCTTTTTTCTATTATTTGAGATTCTTTTTAAATGAGAAATATTTCGTAAATAACTGTTACAAATGTCTATTCTAAATATGGACATGTGAGCGTCTATGTAAAAAAATTTTTAGGGAATTTTTGAGGACCAGCTGTTGTACCATTTGGGTCCGACGAGCCGCAATATGTGGTGAAATATGTATTACCCATTGTAATAATTTAAAATCTTTTCTAAAAAAAAAAAAAAAATATGCCAAAAGTAGGTATACAGTAATAAAACACAAAATGTATTGTTTTGATTATATAAAGATATCGATAACAAAATATCAGTTCCTCAAATGTTCAAGTGTCCTGAGTATGATGGTTATCTACATCTGGCAGCAAGGCTTCTGATTGGGAGTTTGTGAGGGACATGGAACCACCTCTTAACTGCTGTTGTTTCTGAGTCCTCCTTGACTCAGAATGGTATCACCTGTTAGGGTCCCAGCTATGGGCAAATAGTTAACCCCCAAACTGGGGTCAAAACACTATAAAAGTATAAAAATACACTTTTATAGAAATATATACATAAAAATAGACTTTTATAGAAAAATATACATTTTTGAAGGAAAAAAATTATTGCCAGCTATACATTTTTGAATACAAAACTAAACATCTTCAGTTTTCTAAAATAAAAAAATATTTTCATTAAAATCTGACTAAATCAACTTTTTCACTAAAACCAAACATTTCAAAAAATACCTTAAAGCCCCACCTTTTTGGCATTAAATATCCCAAAGAGGTTGATATGCCGTTAAACAAAACTCTAGCTCAAATGTTCAAACTGCACCCCATCTCTCAGCATTCATGCACTCCTCTTTACCTGCAAAACATTTATATTTATTTATTATCAAAGTTATAACAAATGTATTATAATATAAATTATGAAAATAAAAATAATAAAAACGATTTTAATGAATTAAATAAATCATAAAATCATTATTGTAATACTGGTATAATACTTATTGTATACCTACTTTTGCGACCCTCTATCAATATCAAATCTAAAATTATTTATAAATGGAACTCTGTCTGTGTGGGTGTGTGTGTCCGTTACCTATTGACTCCAAAATGGCTGAACCGATTTTCATGAAAATTTAAACACTTGTACTATAAGTGTCTGCGAGTGTTCTTAGCTAGGTTTTGTGTCAAGGTACCCCTGATAAATATCAAATCAATAATTGAAAAAATCGGGATATAGAAGGAGTGGTTCAATTTTAATCAAATTTGATACACTCATAGACAAAGACATAAACGATATTCAGAAGTTTCAAGGTTGCAGTTCTTACAATGGTGCAGAAAATTGATAATGTAAATATATAAAAGGCAAGATGTTTGTGTGTGTGTGTATCTGTTTATCTGCCTGTATGTCTGTATCTTTTTCAGCCTTTTTATTTTAGTTTTGGCTTCGGGTTTGGCTCTAATTAGGTGTAATTGTAGTTCTTAGTCTCAGCCATAATACCATTTACTCAGAGGACTTATTTAGCCTTCAAAATTCAGTTTACGACGAAAGAAACTTATTTGATATCGATACCAGGAAATCAAAATTTGACTTACATCCATTCATTTTTCTTTCAGTCTGTGGTTTCACTTTAACTGGAAACAACTATTGCTTTTTAGTCTTTTGTGCCAACATCCAAAGAGTCTGAGCTCCAGGACCATGGATTAGTTTTAAAGCTTTCATTACACCCAAGCAACACCGGGCTATACTGCTAGTATATATTAAACATGGGTTTTCTGTGCATGTTTCCTAGCATTTAGGATGATAGGGTGTGGATAGCGAAGAAGTATAAATGGGTTTTCTATGTATTTCTCTTCTAGATCAAGGTGTTCTAGGCTGTATCGTCTAAGGGATTTGGGTTAAAAACCTATGATAAATTCTGACTTCATTTTTTGGATGTGGTGGGATTTTTACCTCGAATACACCAGCTTTAGTTGCTCACCCATTCTAAACAGGCATTCAGCAAATATGTGAAAATTAGAATGTCAACCTTGAGGACCTACCAGGTGCAAATCATATATAATTTTTCCTCCCCATCCACCCTTCATGCACAGTATAAACAACTAACAGCAATAAAAACAAGAAGGCTGTTCTAAAAATATTAACTTACTGAATCATGTCATGGCGTAATGATTAGAAAAGTTGTCTTAGGGATTCTTGTTCGTGAGTTTGATTCTCACTGGGTGTCCTGTAACTGTAAAGGTTTTGTGCTAAGACTAATCTATGCTGAATAAACAGCAACTAGCTGATCCTAAACTTTAGTCCTAAGTTAAAAAAAAAACTTTTGTGCATAAAAATAATCGGAATGATAATGTAGATCCCATGATCTGAAGATTTATTTTACTTTTTTAATCATTTCACTCCAAGGAAGGTAATAAAGCCACTAAGACATAAGGGATTACTAAGTGAAAGAAACTAAAAAATCATTGCTGAGAAAAAATAGGAATCAGTTAAATAAAAGATGACAGTTGACAAGAAAGCAAGAAACTGGGAGAGAGTTTCACAGGCAAAATGTCTGAGAGAAGAAACTGGTCAAAATAACATTGAAATAATATTAAATGTTACTAAATTAAATAATGATTATATACAACTATGAATTTGGCACTTATTTTTTATGTTTATTTTAAAATTACCTGTAGAATTGTAGAAGTCAAATAACTTACCTTTCAACATGGTGGTCTTTTGTCTCCCTGTAGGAAGGTGAACATTCAAGATTGTGAGACTCACCTTCCTGATGTGCCCAACTAGCGTCCAGTTGACAGACAAAAATAAACAGGGTTGTAACTGAATACATGTCCCTATGTGGCTCAAAGACAAATGGTGGATATTGTGATCAATATTTAAGACTGATGGACATTTTATATTTTATTTAAAATCAGTTCTTGCAGCTGCTTTATGTATACAACTTGATGCATTTAAATACATTCCTTTGTCTGATACAACCGTTGTACTTGTTAGTTTGAATTTTTCTTGATACAACAGTAAAACACACACACACACACACACACACTATCTTACTCAATTTTATTGATCTTTTGCATATGATATTTTCCTTTTGTTATTGTAAAGGTTTTTTGAAAATTATTTTTTCTCTTTGATTCTATTGGGTGAAAATATCTTTCTGAATTTGTTGACTTTCTTTGGTTGAATATTTTATACGAATGTTACCATTTTTTTTTTTTTTACTTCTTGAAATTCAATTTGTTTCTTTTTTTTTTTTATTTTATTTTTTTTTTTTCCATTGGCTAAAAATGATCTGTTTGTTCTTCCATTATTTGCCTTGTATCTTCAGTTGACTATTTGTGTACTTTTCCTGCAGAGGTTTGTAATATAATAGAGTAACTTGTGTTGTCTTTAACTTTATGAAAAATAACAAAAGAACTCATGTTCACTGTCAAGCCTATTTTCTTTTTGATAATGTCATTATCTTTGTTATCTGATTTGATAAAAACCTGGATGATTTCAGTAAAAAACAAAAAATAGTTTGTTGGAAAATAATTTTAAAAAGACATTTAGAATAACATAAAAAAAAACCTACAATGCAAAGACATTTATATGTTAAAATTTGATAATTTTGTTGTATACAGCAGGTGATTTTTTAAATAAGAAACAGGAATTCATTCACTTGGTCTAAGTTTTTTTTTTTGTTTTTTGTTTATCTAGTGATTAATCGAATTGTGGTTCAAGAAAATTCATAGATGATGCAAAGATTGTCTTTAATTGATTGATAAGATATTGCCCAAGAAAATTATGTCCTGTGTCTTAATTGGATAGTGGTTCAAGACATTTTGCAGATAGTGAAAACAATCAAAGCAATGCCGAGAAAATATCTTACAAGAAATTTTGCTAAAGTTGCATGATAGGCACTGCAGCCAAAAACAATTTTTTTTTTCATTTTCAAATATTTTTTTATATATAACTTTTATTGTCCTTTCTTCTCACTAAATTTTTTTATTCTCTTTCACTTTCCGTAACCTTTAGTGTCCTAATGACACTTCAGATCATGAATATTAAGATTCCAAAATTATTAACTTTTATAGTTGAGGGGGTCCAGTTTGCAATATAAATTCATTGTAAAGTGTTCCCCAAATATATTTACACAATGTGATTTCTTAAATGCAAAAAATATATTTTGAAATTCATAACCTGGAGTTCTTATTTTCTTACCTTAGTATCGAGTAAGCATTTCAAGCTGTAAATTAAAAAAAAAGTTTTATTTTTTTTACATGTTAAAATATGTTTATCAGCGTATTTTGTTTGTTTTCTTTCGAGAGAATCAATTTACAATGAATTTATATAGCAATCTGGATCTCTTTCAATTAACTTTTGTAAACTTGAATAATGTTTTAGATATTCATGATCTGAACTGCTTAATTTTTAGTGATATGAAAAATAAATTAAGAAAACGATTATTTCTGATCAGAATGTTTATTTGTATGACTCTAGTGAAACTTCTTCATTCTTTGTATGACAGAAAATAGCTCTCAAGAAATTTCTTTGTGTTGTCTCTTCTTACTCTGGCAGTGGATGAGATTTAGTTTCAAGTTGTAGATGGTGATTATGACACATCAATACTATTTTAAAAAAATGTATGTGACTCATTTAAAATAATGATGAATGTTAACAAATAAAGAAAAGAAAACCTGACTATTCCAAAGATAATTTTACCCAAATATCTCTGTTGTCGTATGTTGATTTATTGGTATGCTCTTGTGTACTTCCTGTTCAAAGATTCAAATCAGAGCAGAGTTTACTTGATTTTATGTCTGTTTGCTTTAGTAAAATGAAACCAATAAGGAAAATATTAGCTTTTATATATAATGTAATTATGATAGTCAAAACAAAAAAGTTATTCTTTGAGCAAAAGGCTTTCTCTGTTGCTGATCTACAGAGAAGAGTCAATAGCTGTAAAGCTGAACTCTAAATGGTTACCATACTTTTTTCTACAGCTAACACTTCTTGTCTGTGGAAGTCCCTTATTTCTTGTGTCTCTGCCACCTGCAATCTTCAGAACTTTAAATGCAATGCCAATAACCATCTTCTATCTTCAAAATCTTTTTATTGTCCTTCCTCCTCACTAAATTCTTCATATTCTCTTTCACTCCCAGTAACCTCTAGTGTCCTACTGACTTTATCATCCTGCTTGTTATAGTAATGCTGATAGGAACTTTTCAATTTATAAAATAAGCATATAAGTTTGGAGCAAAATAATTATGCTGTGGAGAAAATTATTTGAAAAATAATAGGCATACCATACTTAATAAGCACTTTGCCTGGAGAAAATTTGAAGGGAAAAAAATAGTTGTGTCAGCATTTGTATTTGGTACATGTATAATTAATAAACAAACCTAATGTTAAAGTCTTTGAGTATACCTGATGAGATATAACTAGATGACAATGTTGATCACTATCTATTGTCTTGATTACTTTTTTTTTCTTCCCACTCATTATACTTGTCAACACAATTTTTGGTGTTAAGAAACAAAACACATTCTTTTAGTTCATTTGATATTGCTGATTCCAAAAATGACCTTAGATTTTCATGGTTAGCTACTATTTTTGTTGTTGCTCATTTTTGGTAAAAAAAGATCAATTTACAATCTTGGCTGATCATAACATTTAGTTAATAAAAATTGTAGAAACCCATCAATTTTCAAGTAGGCTGAGCAATTTATATCAGCCACCTGAAATAAACTTTTTATAAGAACAAAATTTTTGCTAAAAGAAAAAACTTAAAAATAGAAGTACTGAATTTTTCTAATTTATCATCAAAATTCAAATTAACTGATAAACTTTATCAATAATACACTAATTTTAGTATTAAGGTTCATTTTTTTACTTAGCGATCTAAATAAATTTCCAGATAATTACGGCCATGTGAGTGATGAGCAAAGAAAATTATTCCATCAGGATATCAAAACAATGGAAGAGTGCTACCAGGGACAGTGGAACAAATAAATGATGGCTGACTATTGCTGGAATATCAAAAGGGACTTAAATAATGTGAACATGACACTCAAGAAAGAAAATTTTTACCATACTTCTTATGTTCATGAAGGTTTTATTTCTGCTGTTAGTTTATTAAATGATTTGATAAAAAATACATGTTGGTCTTGGTACATTCAGTCATGTTAATTTTAAAGATGTAGGGCTTGATTGTTATTGACAAAATAGTATTTCACAATAAGCAGACCAGTCTTTGTTGGTTTAAATACAAATTGAGAGGTTTCTATGATTTTAATTTGAGAAACATTGACATCAATCATTATCATACAGAAAACAAATGAAAAAAAAATGCTTTTTTTTTTTTCCAAAAATAGGACATTTCTGTACAGCAAAAATGGTAGCTAACCAAGAAAAAGTAATGTCATTTTCAGATTCAGTTCCCTCAAATTAGCTAAAAAGGATGTTTGGTGTTTTGACACCATTTCAATTTTTTCGTTTTTTTTTTTTTTTTATACCAATGTTATTAATGTTTCTGTTCATGATTCTTCCACACCCTTGTTTCTAAGTGGCTTTACTGCCTTGCATGAGGCGATACCAATTAAAAAAAATAATTCTGTCTCTTTGAGACTAAAGCCTAAAGAATGTTTCTATATAATCCATAAGTTATTTTCTAATAGTTAATCAAAACTCCAAATTGTTTTTCTCACTTTGTGTTATCATAGAAGCAGGTGTGCCTATCAACTTCTGTTTGATTTTCAGTACAACGTGGGAGCTAATATAAGCAACTCACATCTTCTGTGGTCTTACTGTGTAAATAGAAAGCCAATGTGCAAATCTCCCGGTAAGACGGGAATTCTGTATCACTTGGTTTTCATATTGAAATACAAAGAGGAAATAAAAAGAAAAAAGAATAGTGGGGATTAGTCTTTGCTAGTAAAAGTAACAGTGGCAAAAACTAAATGTGTGCTCTAGATGGTGAACAGATAAGTAATGTCTCAGTTCTGTTTCTCGTATAAATTCTGAATTGTGCTAAGGAAGTCTTTGATTAGAAAGGTTTGGTGCTTTTCATGTTGTTTTGATGATTAGGCATGTTTTTTTGAGGTTTTTTTTTTCACTGCAAGCAAGGCAACAAAGATTAGAAAAGAAACACCCATCAATATCGAAAAAAGTGATAACTTGACAAACCTATTTTCATCAAAAATTTCCTTAATAGAAAGATTTTACAAATTTCCACTCAAAGCAATATCCATTGGTGTCCTGATATGATGATAAGCTACATCTAGTAACAAGGCATCTGAGGAGAAGGTTTTGAGGAGTGTGGAACTACCTCTTAATTGTTGTCGCTCTCCTATGTCCACCCAACCTGGGGTGGTAGCATCTGTTATGGTCCAAGCTATGGGTAAATAGTGAACCCTAAACTGGGGTCAAAACATGAAAATATAAAAATACATTAGAAGAAGTTACCAGTAATATATTTTTATGATAAAAAAAATTAAATTTTTTGGTGAAGGAGGCATACCAAAGTTCACAAGAAAATAAGATTTCGGAATTAAATGATCCATAATGAGATGGTGTGTTTTTAAACAAGTCAAACCAAATAATTGTTGCTTGGTAAATAAATGTCAAATATTTCCTTATGAGAAAATATCTATTATTATCTTTACCAATTCTTCCTGATTTTGAATGCATGACGTATGGGATGAGTGCCAAAATAAATGTGATAAAACAAAAGTTATATAAAAAAATTGAAAAGTCCATTGTTTAATTATCAACAGTTTTTCTACATTACTGGGCATCAATGTTATGTCAATGTTACAGGTGGAATAATGGTAGGTTGCTTTAAAATGCTGCGGATATTGTGGACTGAGCATGCAAGCAACAATGAGGTGCTGGAAAGAATAGCAATGAAAAAAAATTAATAGTGAACATCAGGAAGAGACAACTGAAGTTCCTGGCACATGCAATGAGGAAGGAGGGCTTGGAGAGCCTGATACTGACAGGACAGATAGAAGGAAAAAGAGACAGAGGAAGGCAGCGGATAACATATTTGCAGTACCTGATCAGGTGGATGACGGAACGGGGGTCGTGAAGTGTAACAGGAGAAAACATACTAAGAGTCACCAGGGATAGGGAGACGTGGAGAACCATGATCACCTACGCCCTGAAGGGACCTGGCACATACAAGAAGAAGCTTTAAATTCTGTTTTGTTTTTGTTTTGTTTTTTAATTTCTCAATTATAAATTGTAATAGCATCTTAGCTGTCAAGTTTGCCAAAACAATTAACTTTGTTCAAAATGAGTGAATCTATTTAAATGAACTAACCACTCAGAATTACTGATCTGTGAGACTGGGTTTGTTAACCAATTACACTATAATCAAGATGTCTCTACACATGAAGAGTAATTATTGTGCAAAATTTATCTCATGTCATTGCTTTCTTCCCTGTTCAAAAAAGAGGTATCCTTATGTGGCTTTTTTTTTTTTTTTTTTTTTTTTTTTCAATGTTAAAATAATTTAAGGTCTGTGAGAAACATGAAGCTTTTAATTTGATTATCTTGTGAGTCAGGATCTCAGAGGTGGCTTATCAAAATATTACAACTGATATAGAAATCAAAATGTAACATTTTAATTGGAACAAACCACTTAGTGACATTCCCCTCCCTCACTGTTCATACTCTCATCACACAAGATGCATTTTATTGTACATTTTTATAACAGTCAGGAAAAATATTTTGCTAAAAGATTAGAAAAAGAGAGTATATATATATATATATATATATATATATATATATATATATTTTCATTTGTTTTTATTTAATTATTTCATTGAAGCAAGGCAATAATGCCACTAATGTGCAAAGAGTTACTAAGTGTGAAAGAAGCTGAGAAAAACAAATTTTTAAGGTGAATAGACAATAAAAGAACAAGAATTAAAACAGAAAATAAGTGAAATTAAAAATTTTGAGGATAAATGTTTACTAGAAATTACCTTTGTGTAGAGCGACCCCCCCCCATTTTTTTTTTTTTTTTTTGCGAAAAGATTTGATCATGAAAATTAACACTTTAATCAAGTATATACAGTAATAAATTTACATCTCTCACTCTCTCTCTCTCTCTCTCTCTATATATATATATATATAATCTTAGCCCCATTGCTCCCAGTAGAGTTTAGTCCATTGACGACCCATGAAGAGGTTTGTTGTCTTCAATGTTTTTTACAAGTAGGGGTGTTGACCCTATGCAAGCCCCTTTATCCTCTGGATGAGGTGGTTTTGAATTCAGTTTTTTCTTCTTCTAGACCAGTTACCATCTAAGGTTATAGAATCCAGTCTGTCCTGCTATTTATCTTTTATCTGGGTAGAGAAGAGATGGATTCATACCTTTCCCAAGGGTATTAGCACTTAAGTGAATGTAATGAATTCAACTGGAATTCAAGCACGGCTTTCTGATTTCTCAATCTGAACCACTCTCCATTATTCCACTATGCCTCTATAATAAATTTAGATAGTAAACTGAAAATCCCTTCTTAAAATTTATAAAAACAATTTTTTTTGTTTGTGATCTAGAGGGCTTAATCAATAGTAATATGAATGTGTGTGTATAAATTAAAAAGGGCCATTTCTGTTAGAAACTCCAAAAAATTCTTTGTAGATATATCAAAATATTTTTTAGCTACAGCAATGCCTTACTTTGCCAGAAACAAGGAACTAAATTGTTACATGATATCTGTCTTCTTGTATGTCAGTGAGTGCTGGACAATCTATTCAAAGAAGGATGCTGAGGATACCTTGGACTGAACATGTGAGCAGCTATGAAGTTTTGTAGAAAATAGAAACAAAAAGGAAACTTATCAGGAAAAGACATTTGAAATTTCTAGGGCACATAATGAGGAAAGAGATCTTGGAAAATCTAGTACTTACAGGACAGATAGAATGCAAGCGAGGCAAAGGAAAATAACACATAATATACTTAGTGATCTTGAATAAGTGGATGGTGGAACAGAATTTAGGAGAAATAACAATTTATCGCTAGAAAGGGCAGGAAGTTGTGGAGAGCCATGATTGCTTATAGGGACAAGGCACAAAGAATGCCTTACTCTTAGATAGTAAGACATTGCTATAGATATAAATGTCTTGCTCTTAGAATGTAAGACATTGATATAGCTATAAAGTATTTTGGCATTTCTACAAAGAACATTTTGAAGTTTCTATAAGAGAGCATTTTTCCAAAAAACTTTTTCATGTAACTATCGATTAAGCTCTTTATATCACAAATAACATTTTTTAGTTTTTATTTTAGACAAGATTCAGTTTACTATTTAAATTCATTGACTACTGTACATTTTATATAAGCACAATGCTTTACTCTAGCAGTAAGCAATATGTTTTACTATAAAAGCACTTTATTACATTAAGTGATTAAATTATAGTTACTGTGTATCTTATTATATCAAGTACTGTGCATCTTATAGCTGTACTGTATTTAAATGTAATGTCATCAGCTGCTTTATCTTTTATCCAAGAATTTAGTTCCTTCTTTGCTGATCACTTCCTTTAGGATGATGGTGTTGAGGACTAAATTCACCACCAACTTGCATAGTATGATGATGAACTACATCCGGTAGCAAGGCCTGTGATCGGGAGATTGAAGGTTTTGGGTAGCATGGAACCACCTTAACTGCTGTTGTTGGGAACCTTGACATGGTGTCATTGTTAGCAAGCATGTTGTACTTGACCTTTTACAACTGAGTCGTGAGTTTGATCCTCACTGGGTGCCCGATGCTTTCAGCCTTGTGTCATAGCTAAGCTATGCTTTGAAAATCATCTTAACTGCTGTTGTTCCCAGGTTCACCCTGACTATGGTGGTACCACCTGTTAGCCCCCTCAGCTATTGGTAAATAGTGAACCACCAATCACTATGAAAGTATAAAAATACTAGCAATACATTATTATATATATAAAAAAAAAAATAATTACAAATGATACATTTTTAGATCAGAATTACCAACAATAAATTTTATAGCAAAATGATCGTTTTATCTATAGTTGAAGCCATAAAACTGATTAAAATATTTAGATTCTGGCATTAAATAACCCATAGAGGTGTTGATATGCCACTAAACAAAATCATTTCAAAAGACAATATGTAAGTTTTGGACTAGTTTCAATTTCACCAAAACTTTTTTCTGACCTCCATTCCTTATTTTTGTTTAGCTTTGCAAAAGTTGGTTGGCATTGACAGAAAATCAGAGTAGAAGAAAGGTGCTGATAGCATGAATTTATTTAAGGTGGACCTCAGCTTGCCAGAAAGTGACTCACATGCTTGATTTCCTGATCTTCCTCTCTGGCACATATGGAATGAATTCAGCTATGAAACTGCAATAGACTGCTGCTGATTCCTGTTATAATTTTCAGTGAAGCCTACTGTAGCATGTTTGTCATGTGTAGCCTTTTTCATTTGCTGGTTTAACCACTGAGATAAGTTATAATCATCCATTATTGGGGTCTTTGGGGTTAGTTGTTCTTAGTTTGGGGTCCCAGACCTTGTTGCAAAGGGTAGCCCGGCCAGAAGTTTAGAACTCCAGACAGCATCACTCTGTCATTGGACCATGCAATCCTGTACACCATGATAAGGAGTGACAATCAAAGGAGATGCATAAAGGAGTTAATGTGTATCTCAGTACCAAATATAGAAGAATAACCAATTTTTTTTTTATTTTTTTTCTCTAATTCTTTTAAGCATCATCCAACCAACCGATCATGTTTCCAAATTTGACATTTCAAAACATTTTCATTGGTCATTGTTTTAAAGAAGCATCAACTCAATATAATACTGCTGACTTTATAAATTTTCCCTTTCAAATTCTAATTAATTTTCCAAAAGTCTTTCACTGCTTTCTGTAATAGCTACCAATAAGCTCAGAAATTAAACCTGAAGTTCAAACCAGAACTGAATCTGATTGCTTTTTGAAAACCCAAAATAGTTTCCTATTTTCTGTTCATTAATCAAGTCAATATTCACTGTATGCTTATTTCATTTCTGTATGAATGATAGGAGATAATGGTAATGACTGAGGAATAGCTTTGCTATGAAAATTTGATAGGAATGCCAGAAGAGTGTGAGAATTGTTTATCAGTGAGCAATCCTTTTTCTGTGTGCCATACATGAGTGATTGCGGCTCTCCACAACTTCCTATTTGTTTGTAGCTCTTTTACCATCGACTCAAACAAGCTCACTGAGTTGGTAGATCACTGAGTGTTAAACTTTCCATGCCCTCCTTCTCCATTATGTATTTCAGTTGTCTTTTCTGTTTCTATTTTCCTTAAGATTTCCATATTTGCTTACAAGTTCCATCCGTGGCATTCTCAGCATCCTTCTGTAAAACCACATTTCTGTTGCCTCCAAGGAGATTGTCCAGTATTCACTATCATATAGAAAGTATTTTTACATTTTATAGACAATAAATATAAACCTTAGTTATTAATACTTAAGTTGTAAACATCTTGCTACTGTGCCATATTCATTCTGGGTAAATGTGATCATGCCTCTCCACAGCTTCTTTTCTTTTGTTGTTTGCAGTAGCGTTTTTTTTTTTTTTTTTTTTTTTTCCCCCCCTTTATGACTGCCACCTTTATTATTTGTGGTGTTGGCTTTTCTATCTATTTTCACAGACTTATCAAAAAGGTTGATCATTGCTTTTTCTTTTTCCTGCTTCTCTGGGGCACATGAGTCAACAGCTAGCTTACTAAAGATGGTGTCTTGATAAAATGATGTGGAGAAGGTACTGGTGAAAACCAATTCTCTCTCTCTCTCAGGAACAATCATGACAATTCACAGCTCACAAATATCAGAAGTAAACATATTAGTTGTTGATAGCAAGCAATCATGTATATTTTTGTTGAAATGTCATGTTTCTCTGATTTAGACTATATTGTGCAAAACAATTTATTAATATGAATTGAGGTGCAGTTACATTAAATTAGTAATATTACATGAATACATAATACAATATAAATTACAGATAAAAGCCTTGCATGTTTTATGATCTGTTATCTATGAAAAAATAGTTAAGCTGAGTATGGTTGTCTGTGTGTCATTTATTTTACCACCTCCCCCCTAAACAGATGCAGATGTTTTTTGCACTGTACAGTTCCTAAAGGAGCTACAAAAATGCAAGTTGAAATTTTAAAAAATGACAGAAACCATTGGGTTTATTTATGATTGAATAAATCATTCGGTTACAGTTGTAGCTAATCTTCTAAATGGAGAATCCACGCTGAAAAGGTTTTAAATTTCCATTACCACACTTTTCCCCACTTCCATCAAGGCAATGATGAATAGGAGAAGAGAAGACAGATTATAAAAATAAAATTTAAAAAAATAAAATATTAAAATTAAAAGCAGGTTTAAAAAATTTTTTTTAATACTTTCTGGGATGAGAGTGAAAAAGGCAATAATTCTTGTAACAAATCTATATCTGTTTCTTTGGCAAAAATTAAATATTGTTGATTAACATTTTCCATTAGAGGAGGAAAAGCTCTTGAAAAATTACAAATCAAATCAACAACTTAAGCTTCTTTTTTTTTTTTTTTTTTTTTTTTTTTTTTTTTTTTTTTTTTTTTTTTTCTTTTTTATCCATTAAATTTATATTATTCTTATTCATTGGGTTACCCATAATGGGAAAATTTATTGAGTAGAGTAAAATGATTTTCTTTTTCAATGGTTGGTATCATTGTTACTATTATTTACAAAGCTTAGCTTTTAGCATAAGACCGCAAGCATTTAGCATCTAATGAGGAACAAACTTACTACTCAGTAACCACTATGAAACTACCAGCTATTACTAACTATTCAGTAGTATTGCTAAGTGATACCAGCTCACTAACCCCTACACTACATCAGTGCACTCTTCATTGTAATTATTGTTGCTACTTTTTTTTTTTTTTTTTGCTCTTTCTCACTCTTTCTTTCTTTGCATTCATTCACCAACTTTCTACATACACCCTTACCCCATCATCATCTTTTCTTCTGTACCTCATCATGTATTTGGCAATGCACCAGGTGTTAGGTTGCAACAGGAAACCTATACAAATCTAATTCTCTAACTTTAAAAGAATGTCATTTGTATGTTAAGTATTTATAAATTTTTTTTTCTTCTGGTCTGTTGTGTGAATGTTGATATAAAACAGTAATACATTTGTACAATTCTATTTTTTTTTTTGTTTTCTTTCTTTTGCTGCAAGTTTTAAAAAAATGGTCTCTTCTGAAAGACTTGCATTAGTGTAGACAAGTATTGCCATTAGGCTGTGAAAGTTTGCTTTTTTATACACAGTGCTGTTCTTCTCCATTCAGCTATGGATTTAATAGGATAGATTGGGTTCTATAGCCTTGGTTGGCAGTTAGTCTACTGCAGAAAGTAATGGCAACCTACTGTGGGAAGATCTTCTGCCTAGTCAGTCATGTCTCTTTCAAGACATGATTGCCCAAGCGTGTATCACATATGGCACTTAACTGCTGCTCAAAACTTCAGGAAACCTGAATGGATTGATAATTTTGCACTTGATTTGTTTCAGATGAGAAATTGTTGTTATACTTGATTTAAACTTTTATTCTTGTTTTCTCAGTTGAAGAGTTATCATCATTTACATGTGCAATGATTATCAGCTTGGAATGAGAAACTGGAGAACCAAGTTTGAATTCCAGTTGAATTTGTTGCATTCATTTATATGCAAACACCCTTGGGAAAGGTATTAATCCATCTCTTCCCCCTTCAGCTATGGGTTGAATAGCATCACAGATTTGGTTAATTGGTTACTGCAGAAGGAAATCACAATTTACTGCAGGAAAATCTGCTGCTTAGTCAGTCAAGGATTGAAAGAGACATGATCGCTCAAGCATGTATCACGTATAGCACTCAACTGTCTGACTGACTCTTATCCTCATCTTTGTTTTTGTTATCAACATTTCAGCTATTGTGATCTTCAGGTGCTTGTCAATACAGGTAACCTTCAAAGAATGTTAAGCTGAACCCTTTATTCAATTTACAAGGATAGATTGTTCTTGCTCTGCTGTCCGTGTTTTATTTACAGAAAAATGGCTTGGTGGATTAAAGCACTGGTTTTGAAACTTGGTGACAAAGTAATTGCAAGTTTAATGGTTAGGTTGGGTAGAACAGACTTAGACTCAGTGGAAACAGGTTGAACAATAACTGAGTAGTACTAAATAAGAACAGGGCGAGATATCTCTAGATATGGAAGGTTGAATGAGAACAATCTATCTCTATAGATTAAATAAAGTGTTCAAATTAAAGATTCCCTGTAGGTTACCTGGGTTAACAAGCCCCTTGAAGAAGGCTGGAGAGCATGGCAGCTGAAATATACAGTGATAACAAAAGATGACGACAATAGTTCAATTGGAAATAATGTAAACAAATATTGTTCTGTTATAATCGTGTGTATGATAACTTGAAAGAATAAACATGTACCGTCAGTAAAACAAAAAAAAAAAGGTAAGAACTCTGAATATAAAATTCTGTTCTATTGCCAATACAGCGTATGTGATTGGGTTGTTTATGTGGGTGAGGTGTAGCAATTTTGGTTAGAGTAATATAAGAGTTGGTAAGGCCGGGAGTTGATGCTTATAAATATTATAGTATCCACTTAATTGCCTATGTAAGCTGGGTATCACACACCAAAAGTTAAAAAGACCAAAAGGGTAATAAAATGCAAAACAGACAACCGATCTGTTTTTTTTTCTTTTATTTCACATCTTCTTTTTCACCTCTTCTCTCTCACTTTTCTGATGTTGTTTTCATACAGAAATCATCAGACATTTATACACACATATATATATTATATCAATAAATTCTGAAATTTACATTCTGTTGAATAGCTATTTCAGCGAGAAAATTCTTGCTACATCTGCAATGATTAAAAACAAAAATTTATTAGTTCAAATATGGTACAAAATTCACATACCGAAAGGAGCCCAAAAACATATCCATACACAGGGAGTTAAAAAGTGGGTGGGATTAAGAAAAAAAAATTTATTTAAATTTGTCATCCAGACATAAAAAAAAGGATAGATTCATGACTCAATATTAGAAGAAAGTTTTTAGGTTCTATCTGTATTAAAAAATCAAAAATGTCACAGGAATAAGAAGTGGTCGGGGGGGGGGTTGGTGGGGGTGGGGGGGAAATAAAAGAAGAAATGGAGGAAAAGAAAGAACAAATGGGGTCAATGGGGGAAAGTTAACAAAGAAATAAGACATGATAAAATATTCAGTAGCCAAGATGACAGGGGCAGCTTCAGATAGTGAAAAGAAAGGAAAAGTTATATAGTCATCCGCAGACAGATCTGTTTTGCTGTATCACAGATTATCAGTACAGCTAGACATCCGATTGCTTTTTACCCAGGACTGAAACCCGAGTGAATTGGCGTCAGTTGACTATTCTACCTCTGAGCTGTGGGTGCTCGGTAGAAGAAGGCAGACTTTTAGCACATAATGTATCATCCGCCAATAGCTAGAGTGCTCTAATTCATTACTGAATGAGCAATATCAACATCCGGTGTAGATATAGAAGAAGCGAAAAGAGTATCCTGTACATACAGTGGTAAGATAACTCGCTAAGAGAGCTCTAAATATATATGTATATAAATACATATAGAGCAAATATATATATATATCTCGAATAAAGAAATGGGGTTGTTCCAATGAAAGTAATTAGTATAGAATAAAAAGTGTGAGAAGCCATGAATGTTTTCTTTAAAGTGTATGTTTATTGTTTTTGTAATTATACATGTTACAAAATTTGTTATGACAATGTTTCATAACATGTATAATTACAAAAACAAAAAAACATACACTTTAAAGAAAACATTCATGGCTTCTCACACTTTTTATTATATATATATATATATATATATATATATATATATAGCTCTGTAAATAGATAAAACTATTTACATTGATCCCGCCACCTGGATCATTTTTGATATTGATAAAATTAATATTAATAGGATCTGATTTTGGGAATTTTACCTATATACACTTCCTTTTTTGGATATATTTTGTTATTAGAATGGTTTATAAAAGCAGTATATCATTACACAAAAATTTTTATGTTTCAGACCAAGACTGTTCTTCAGATATTTTAAAAAATAAATGCTGAAAATGATTTGTTTTAAAAAAATATAAGATGAATTCATGGTTATTCAAAAAATTAAAATTTAGATAAATTTGGAATTTTTACATAGGAACAGCACCATGACATCACAGCATAGTGAGGTTCTGAGAGTGCCATTAGAATGTACTACATCTCAATAGCTGTCTGGCTGTTGATACATGTGGTACTTGGTAATCAACATCTTCAGAATACGGTCATTGAGCTGTTGTTGTGCAGAGCCTTCACACTGGCCAAAACACTAAGAAAATCATTGAATGGTTTAAATACACTACAATCATAGTCTCCAACTTTGCAAAGGCACATGGGGCTTCAGATAACAAGGACAATTTCAGGTCAGAATATCAGCCTTGTAAGAAAGGATTTCAGATGACAAGGATGCCTGAATTCATTGCCAACATTGCCAAGAAGAACCTCAGTAAAAACATTAAGAAAATTGCCAAGGATATGGGCACCAGCAGGTGAACGATCAAGCATATTGTCAAGGAAGACTTGAATTATAAATTTTATGTACTCAAGAGGTGCCACTTACTCACTATACCACTGGTTGCCTGACTATACTCCCACCTCTTCATCGGCAGACAGCAATCTTTTCAACTATTTTACATGGTGTAGGGAGGGCCTCTTGGAGAGGAGAGTAAACACTGAGGAGGTTCTCAAGACAGCCATCAGGTATGCTATGGCCAAAATGTACAGGGATGTCTTTGCTTAGCTGTGCTCTAGCTTCTGGTTCCAAATGGAGAAAGTGTAGGCTGCTAATGATGGTAACATTGAGTGATTTTTATACTTATATATATATATATATATATATATATATATATATATACCTGACTGTATAGAGTTTAATTGAAATTTATTAATTTGTTATATAAAAAAAGGAGTTTTTGTTATCCATTAATTTTTTTTCAAGATTTATCTACACCACACTGTATACTTATTGTCTATTTTATTAATACTAATATATATATATATATATATATATATATATATATATATATTGTGGTGCAGTGAATATCAGATCGGAATGAGAAATCAGGGAGCCGAGTTCGAATTCCATTTGAATTCATTGCATTCACTTACATGCAAATACCCTTAGGAAAGGTATTAATCCATCTCTTCCCTCCAGTTATGGGTTAAATAACAGGACAGGTTGAATTCTATAGCCTTGGCTGGCAACCAATCTACTGCAGAAAGTAATGGCAACCTACTACGAGATAATCTTCTGCCCAGTCAGTCATGTCTCTTTCGAGACATGATCGCTCAAGTGTGTATCATGTATGGCACTAAACTGACTGAGATATATATATACACACAGGGTGCAATAGAAGAATTATCTAAATTATGCAAAAATTAAAATAACACTTGCCTTCTTATTTTAACAGATATATTTACCAAAATAACAAAAATATCAACCATGGGTTCCAGACAACTTGCCATAATCCTTGCCTTCAGTTCATCCTTTGTTTCACTAGGAGGGTTTTTTTTTTTTTTTTTTTCTGTCTCTCGCTCAACTGCACCCTACACATAATAATCAAGGGGGTTGCTGTCTGGTGAGTTAGGTGACCAGATGTAATGAGTGATGTGGTTGCAAAAATTGTCAGACATAGGGTCTTCCAACTGCCACTCTCTTGACTCAGAGCAGCACTATCCCCTCAAGGTACTTGATGTAGGCCTTCATTTTGGCACTTGAGGCCTTGTGGGAAGATAAATGATGGCATAATGTTGTGACCACTCCAAACAGTATAATGTTGATAGGATATCTCAGCCACCTTTTTCTAAATCCTCTGCATTGTCCTCAGATTGAAAACCCAGACACATCTTAAATATTCATATTTGAGCTTCTAACACAAATGCCAAACAGTACAGCATGTCATTTCCAATTTCTGGCAGAGTAAATTGTGTCATGGTGCTATTTTTCTCACAGATGGTGCCCAACTGGCACTACTATACTGTGCAGTCGACAAAATCAAAAATAAAGAATCCAAATGGACAAAATTAAAAATATAAAATGGCAGCAACTTACCAATTGTACATTTTTTATATATATATAGTAAAAGTTTTACTTAGCTGATTAATGTTACATAACATTTATAATTGTGAGAGACAGGTGAAATATGAACGTGTTCAGTCATTGTAAAATCATGAGTTTTTCTTTATTCTTTTCATTTCATTTTCATTAATTTTTTTAGACCCTTTCATTTTCTTATTTTTTGACTTTTCCATTTTTCTTTTTACTCCTTTCATTTCTTTTTTCCTCTTTTCTCTTTTTCTGCTTCCTTCACTTTCTTTTTCTTTTTTTCTTTTTTTTCTTTTTTTTTTGCCGCTTTTCTTTTGTCTTTTCCATCTCTCCCCCCCCCCCCACACACACAACACACACTTCTTTTTCAGACATACTGAGGTGTTAAGAAAGTGAGAAAAAAATTGTGGCAGAATTCCATTTATGCTTTCATGTTACTTCTGTTATGTTATTAGATTATATCTTTTTTCCTCACTGCTCTCAATCTCATACAAAGACACCTGTAAATGCCAAAAAAAGTCTCAAATGTTGCCTGGTCTCCTTAACATCAAAGCCAATTTTATGGATGCTTTGACAGTGCAAACAATGGCACTTCAGTTGCTTTGCCCTCATTCTTCTCAGCATTTTCAAAATGGTGTCCATTAGAAATGTTTCAGATTTCTTGAACTCTTGTTATGCTACCTGCTGTTTGGTATAAATATTATATCAGATTTAAATTTAATATCACTTTTAATGATTGGCTGCATGGCTTCAATTGGTTAGTCTATAAAAGATATATCTTTATAAATCTTCTGATATCTTAAATGTTACCCCATTTTAATAAATGTTTTAAGTTCTTGCAAGCAAAAGGATCTTTTTTTATTTGGAATCTAAACTTATTTATAAATGGAACTTTGTGCATCTGTGTCCGTTACCTATAGTCTCTGAAACGGCTGAACCAATTTTCTTGAAAATTTACACAGTTGTACTATAAGCGTCTGCAAGTGTCCTTAGCTAGGTTTTGTGTCGAGGTACCCCCGATAAATATTGAAAATTGATAATCGAAAAATCAGGTTATAGAAGGAGTGGTCTGATTTTAATCGAATTTGATACACTCATAGACAAAGACATAAGAAATTATATTCAGAAGTTTCAAGGTTGCAGTTCTTACAATAGTGCAGAAAATCAGTTATTTATTTATATATATATAAAAGGCAAGATGTTTGTGTGTGTATCTGTTTATCTGCCTGTATGTCAGTATTTTTTTCAGCCCCTTTATTTTAGTTTTTGCTTCGGGTTTGGCTCTAAGTAGGTATAATTGTAGTTCTTAGTCTAAGCCATGATGCCATTTACTCAGAGGACTTATTTAGCCTTCAAAATTCAGTTTACAACGAAAAAACTTATTTGATATCGATACCAGGAAATCAAAATTTGACTTACATCCATTCATTTTTCTTTCAATCTACGGTTTTGCTTTAACTGGAAACAACTATTGCTTTTTAGTCTTTCGTACCAACATCCAAAGGATTAGTTTTAAAGCTTTCATTACACCTGAGCAACATCGGGCTATACTGCTAGTAAATAAATAAATAGTAAAGAAGCTATTTTTCTACAAATTCTTGTAAGAAATCTATTTTTATCAGTATGAAAATATTGTTAAAAAATGAGTTTCTTTTTTCCATCAAGCAAAAAGAAAAACTCGTCTTTAAATGCTGAACAATGTTCCTCTCTGTAAGTTTACGTGGATGTCATTTTTGTACCTTCAGAATCTGTCAGTCAGCTAAATCATTTGTCACGCAGACATATCTAATATTTCTACAAAACCAACAAATGTAAGTCTCATAGAATATTTCATAGCTACTTTATCCACACATACATATGAAAAGAAGCATGCACATTCATTCACCCTTTTCGTATTCTTTCCATTATTTTTAGTCAGGCAATAAAAAATGTCACGGTTAATTATACGTAATTGTTTGTATATTTATTCACTCTTTGAAAAAATTCCAGCACTTACACTATCAACTAACTAGCAGTATAGCCTGGCATTGCTCAGGTGTAATGAAAACTTTTATATATATATATATATATATATATTATCGATTTTTCTGCACTATTGTAAGAACTGCAACCTTGGAACTTCTGAATATAATTTCTTATGTCTTTGTCTATGAGCGTATCAAATTCGATTAAAATCGGACCACTCCTTCTATAACCTGATTTTTCGATTATCAATTTTCAATATTTATCAGGGGTACCTCGACACAAAACCTAGCTAAGGACACTTACAGACACTTCTAGTACAACTGTGTAAATTTTCAAGAAAATCGGTTCAGCCATTTCGGAGTCTATAGGTAACGGACACACACACACACACAAAGTTCCATTTATAAATAAGTTTAGATAATTGCTAGCTACTCCCTTTCTTAGCACACGATCTGCTTAACCAATTCCTGTTGCAGGCACTTGCTGAGGTAAATTTGTTTTTGTTCAACACCTACAGAGCCCACTGCAATTACGTTGAGTAAACTATACTTACAGTTTCTGGAAGAGAGCACTTAGCCTCTCATGATCAGTAATTTCAACCAGGCCAGTACACTCAAACCCTCAATCACAATGTCTTACGACTTTGTGCTGGCACAAGCATCAGTGGCTTCCAAACAGTCTCTTCTACCCAATTTCACTCGCATAGCTTGAATCAAGTTACTTTTCACAGGTGCCACATGTTGGGATTGCTACTCCAGATCGATAATATCAAGAAGTAACTTTCCTGACAAATCGACTCATATGAGATTCAAACCTAGGTCTCATGGTCAGGAAGTGAACATTCTAACCACTCAGCCACATATACGATCATATTAGTTAAGTACCATACATCATGCACACTTTGGGCGATCATGTCTCCAAAGAGACATAACTGACTGGGCAGAAGATTATCCTGCAGTAGGTTACCATTGCTTTTTGCAGTAGACTGGTTGCCAGCCAAGGCTATAGAACCCAGTCTGTTTTATTATTTAACCTATAAATGGAGGTGAGAGATAGAATAATACTTTTCCTGAGGGTATTTGTGTGTGAGTGAATACAATGAATTCAACTGGAATTTAAACTCGGCTCCCCGATTTGTAGTTATGAGTCAATATCCACTGCACTACAACGCACATCCATCATGGAGTCATTGATAGAATGTTCCAATTTGTTGAAGAATGATGAGTGATTGAACAGTATAGTATAATTAGCTTAGCTATCAACTAATCTTAATTGTACTCTTCTGTCCTATCACTCATCATTCTTCAACAAATTGGAACATTCTCTCAATGACACCAATTTTATCCCATAAAATCATGTCTGAAGTAGAAAGAACTTATTTTTGAAGCAGCCCTGTAAGCAATCTGTAGAATTTTATAGGTTTTTCCACTCAGTCTATACATCTCGGCTGTTAATTTGAAATTAGCAGAAGTTCAAACATCACTATTTACTCAGCTAAATATAGCGCAAGGTTACAAATATGGGACACCAATTGAAAACCGAATGCACTGCAACTGTCAGCGAGACAAGCTGGCTAACCACTATGACGCCATGCTGAAGTCACCTCAAATCCAAACTATTCCATTGTTGGTAATATTTCCCATCTTTCAATCAATAGAATATTGACTTTATTTTCTTTTACTACTCATATTCCATTGTTCATTGACAAAAATAAGATGGAACACATTTATTTCTATTTACTGCTATACAATAATATATTGATTGTCAATATCTTTCTTTCTTTCTTAAAGAAAAAAAAAAGAAAAGAATTAATCTTTCTTTTCCAGTTTTCAACGTTGCTGTTTTAGTAAAAAGACAAAAGATGCTTGAAAAGGAAATAAAGTGTAGTTCTTACTAGAATTCAGTTAGATGAGGTGTTGTAGTCATTGCATCTTGCTTTATCTGTCTATATTTCTGAAATGAGGTATTGTAACTATTTACGCTGTTTAAGCTATTGTTCTCATTTTACTATAATAAAACAAAGCATCAAGTGTCTAAAATGCACCTTATAACCTTCCATTTTAATCAGAATGCAAAATTGACATAAATTTAGTAATTTTAAACTTTGTTTCTCAAGAGATAGTTTGAAGTGCACTCTAATCGGAAATGGAAGCATATTATATCTGTCAATAAATTTGATGTGTTCTAACATGAGCAACTAAAAATCAGCATAAACTTTCTGGACACATATATAATGTATCTAGACACCATATATATATATATATATATATATATATATATATATATATATAGCTTTTTCTTTTCAATTTTCTTTTCTAGTTGGTAAATTAATTTCTGTATCTTGGAGTTAAAGCTTTACCTGTACAGTTAACGTTAGTTCTTGTATTTTGATTGGCTTCTGTTAGTATCCAGAACGAGAAAATGAAATGCAGAATACGTTTACATTTTTTGAACTGTTATCGTCATCTTTATTGTCATATTCACAACGTTTTGGCTGTTATACAATCCGGCCTTTTTCAAGTGATATATATAGAAATTTCGAGCTAAGCCCTTTATTTCATACACTGGAGTAGATTGTTCTAATTTCCTTGTTCTTCATTTTGTAACAGTTAACGAGCTAGTCTAGCAGACCATTACTAAAGTAGCACATTTGATCCTCACTGAGTCCCACAAACTTGTGGCTTTTTTCTAAACTTAGTTGATCTGATCACCAGTTAACGTTTCTATCAGACTTTCTGAGATGATGAGTTATCATTACTTACACTATTTATATGCAGACTATTGTCCTTATCTATTGTTGTTTTTGTCAAGTTTCAGCTGTTGTACCCCCTAGTCTTCATCAGGTGTATGTCAATCTAGAAATTTTGAGCTGAAACTTTCTACTGTCAGTGTCTCCAGATATCTCATTTAGTTCTTATTTTACTACTGCTCAGTTATTACGCACACCATTTTCACTGGGTTCAATCCCTGGGCCGGACAATATACTTAAACTGTGGCAATAGGGTGTGCAATAACTGAGCAATACTAAAAAATAAAAACTAGACAAGATATTGGCAGTGGAATGAGAATAATCTACCTCAATAGATTAAATAAAGTACACTTCATGGTCCAAGAATAGACTAGATCACTATTACCATTTCTTAATAATATTTTTAGGCTTTTGAAGACATCTGCAATTTCAATATGGCTTTACACTTCTGACAGATCTTTAGTTGTCTGTTATAACAACACTTCCCAGATAAACTTCTGCACTTGTTTGATTCTGGCTTCTCCAATGTATAGACTGCCTTTCCAATAACACATGATATATCAGCAACTCATTCTTAAACAACTTTACTCAAATTTTACTAAGCCTTTAGTAACTCCGCTACTGATATCAGTGTGGCTTACGCAACTCAGACAGTGAGAGGTGGGGGGAGAAAGAAAAATGCAAAATTAAACAAAAACTTACTAAATATATTATTTTATGCTGCCCAAGAATTTTCCCAATTCTACTTTTATAGCTACATTAAAACATTTGAAAAGTCATTTTTTTTTTTTATTATAAGACCTAAGCATAAAATTTTATTTTGAGGACTAGTTTCACAAGAATTAATTACCCAAGTACTGTTCAGAATCTTAAGTTGATTCTAAAAAATAAAATCTTTTAAAAAATTGTCATAAATTGTCATAAATTCTATAAATATTCAACAAATACAATCTTGGCCCATACTTGCAAAAAAAAACAAACAAAAAAAAACCCCCACAAAAATCAAATGTTAAAAGGATGTTTTTTTTTCTTCTTGACAACTGCTTTTATACTAACTACCTCCACTTCTCAGCAATGTTTGTTTTAAAAAAAATAATGATTAGAATTTTAATAAAACCTAAACATGAAGTGAATTTACACATTTTGTTGTTCTTGAGAATTGACGACAAAATTAATAAAAACTAATTATTAAATTGTTTATTTACCCTATTTAATTATTAGATTGTTTATTGGAATAGTTGGCAAAACATCAGCTACTTGCTAATCAATTTGAACTTTATAAAATGATAGATAATAAGGATATCCTTATAGTCGGTTCACATCTTTTAATAATTTAGTAAATCTTCATAAATTTATGAATAAAGACTTGTTTACAGATTTATTTCTTTATAAACTGATAAATGATATATATTGCATTGCTTTATTTTTAATGCAACATTAAATTTTAGAATGTAATAAATATAAAATTATTCTTGTAATAAATAGTGTTTAATAGTTAATAATTTTGTTGCAAATTCTCAAGAATGAAAAATGTATAAATTCACTTTCATCAGATGTTTTATTAAAATTCTAATTCTATCTTTTTTTTAAATGATAAACATTGCTGGGGAGTGAAGAGTTAAAATAATCAGTGTCATGGGAAAACCATCCTTTTGAAACAATTTTTTTTTTTGCAGGTATGAAAGTTAAAGATTACTAATTTTATTATATGTAAGTTATTAAAAGTGAGATATATATATATATATATATATATATATATATATTAGAGAGAGAGAGAGATACCTATTTGGTAAGGTAGAATTGAATATATGCATATATGAAATTGCTATAGATAGATGACTAGTGCAAGAAGGATGCCATTTGAAAGAAAATTTTGAACAAACTAAATAGTGAATTCAATGAGAATTTCTGAATTAAGGAGACATGCTGTTGAAATCGCTAAATTGTTAAAAGATACAAAGCCAAAGTCTATTAAAAATAAAAAAAATCAACCTTTTGATGAAATATTTCGACATTTAAACTTGTTAGCTTGGAGATTAAATGCGTCGAGCAGGGGGGTCTATATATACCAACCATGAAGCACAGGGGTTGGGGGTCCCTCATTTCTTTTGTTCAAGTTAAAAGAAACAGCATACACTTTTACTTGAATATCAAATTCAAAGATTATTTTTGTGTGATATTCTTTTATTTTGTAAAAGCATTTCTTTTTATGTTGTTTTTTTTTCTTCCTTTTATTCTCCCCCACAACACAAACATCATTTTCTTTCTTTTACTTTGTCTTTCTCTTTTTTCATACATATATATATATTCTCTTTATGTATTACCTTTTTTCTTTATTCTGTCCTTTTCATTTGTTTTTATTTTTCATTCACTCACCACTCCTACTGTTATTTTTCTTTAATTTTTTTTCTTTATTCCAACTACATTTCTTTCTATTTTCTGATATTATTCTTTTGTATTTTTCCTTCATTTTCTCCCATCTGATTTTCTTCCCATTTCTATATTGTCCTCTCTGCAATTTTCTCTCTCTTTTTTTTTCCTAATGATTCACACACAATTGTTTTTCCTTCAATTCCTTTCTGTTTCTTTGAATTTTCTTTTTTTTTTTTTTTTTTTTTTTTTCACCTTTTCTAACTTACCCACTTTTTTCTCATTCTTTCCTTTCTGGTTGAAACCTCATTAATCTATCCTCAAGGTCAAAATTTGCTTTCCATTCTTGGCTGCCATGTTGGGTACTTATTTCCCAGTGATTCTTCTATATAAATAACAATTCCAAGACTGTTCAGATCCAAAATTAAAATCCAGATACTTCAAAATGGCCACAGTACGTTTGTCAGCTGACTTTGTGTTTCATGTTCATATTTTTATAGAATTTGATAAACAATCCCTTTCATATTTGCTTAACATTTACCTACCCAGTGATAACAGGTAATTTTTTAAGCCTGTAAAATCATGAATAAGATATTGAAGGAAGAATTTCAGATTAATTTGTTATCAATCTGCATATATATATATATAAACACAGTGTATCCATGTGTGTGTGTATAATATATAGTGGGACACTATATATCAAACAAGATGACTGACAAAGCGCTTCTGTTATGTTTTTATTGCATTTTTCTGCAATGCATGGATGCATATTAGAGTAATGGATGGAAGAATCAGAGAACTGAGTTTGAATTCCATTTATGAATCCATCTCTTCTCTATCCCCCCATGTAAATAACAGTACAGATTAAGTTCTATAGCCTTGGGTAGTAACCAGTATAGGAGAAGGACAACTCTGAATTTAAAACCTTCAATATGCAAGTGTGGTGAGTACAGCTACACCCCTGAAGACATGATTTACTAGGTAGAGGTTCCTTTAAAAATTGAGACATCCTTGATACCTTCCTTGTATACAAACATTTCTTTGAGATTTATAGAATGAAGAAGTTGTCTAAAGATTTACAGAAAATAGAAACAAAAAAGAAACTTACACATAATATCAAGAAGTTAAAATTACTAGGGCACATAATGAAGAAAGAGGGTTTAGAAAATCTGATACTCAAAGGACAGATTGAAGGTAAAAGGAACAGAGAAAGCAAAGCATGGCTGACTTAATGAGCTTGAGTAAACGGATGACAAAACAGGGTCTAGATGAGATAACAAAAAAGACAAAATTTATCAAGTACTACAAAGGACAGGAAATTGTGGAGAGCCATGATCACCTATGTTCTGAAGAGACATGGCAGATAAAAGAGTATTGTGCCTATGTTCATAGCTGATGTCAATAAGGGTTCGTTTTGACTTTGGATATGATAAGGGCTTTCATTATTTTTTTTTTTTTAGTTGAAATGTGCATTGTGGTTTAGTGGATCTCAGCTTGGAATGAGAAATCAAAGACTGGAGTTCAAAAATTCATTGCATTCACTTATACACAAATACCCTCGGGAAAGGTATTAATCCATCTCTTTTTTCCCTCCAATTATGGGTTGAATAGCAGAACAGTAGTTACATTATTCGGACTATTGTCCTCAGCTTTCTTGCCATTTGTACAACATTTCAGCTGTTGTACGCTCTGGCATTCTTCAGATGCTAGGAATTTCAAACCGAACTTTTTATTGTAATCACTGAGGTATATGAACTCCATTTCTTGTGTAGTAGTGCCTCTTTTGGTAGCCATGAGCTATTTCTGTCCCTCTAACTCTGTACCACTGCTGCAGCTTGGTATTGAACTTGCAACTCTTTGGGTCAAGTCACAGGAATTAACCAATGTCTATATTCCACTGGGCTATGTGTCTTTAAGGAATTTTTGGGATTTATATACCTAATGATGAGGACAATTGTCTGAATAATGTAAATACTGTAAATACTACTTCATCTCTGAAATATAGACAAATACGAATAGCAGAACAGTTTGGGTTCTATAGCCTTGGTTGGCAACCAGTCTACCGCAGAAAGTAATGGCAACCCGCTGCGAGAAAATCTTCTGACTAGTCAATCATGACTCTAAGAGACATGATCGTCCAAGCATGTAACATGTATGGCACTTAACTCACTGACAGTTGAGTTTGCCTGTTGCACCTGTATTCTCAGTGAGTATATTTTGTATTGTGGTTAGTACATTTCCATGCTGGTTTAAATATGAACTCTAATCTGAGAGATGTAAGGCCAGCCATGTGTGTGTGTGTGTGTTTGTTTGTTTTTAGCACTTTTCACAGTAAACAGGTACTACATTGAACCTGAACAGAAGCCCTGGAGCAACAACACTTTGATCCTAGGCAGAAGTGTTGGTCTTTGTGTAAATGATTCCATCATTTTTCACAGGTGCTATGCTAGTTATCTTATAATTGTCTCTACTAAAATCAGTATTAGCAATATAAATTCATACAAAAGTACTGAACAAAGACAAAACAAGGCATTAACCTGAATAAAAGATTAAACAAACTGACTTTGTCAGTTACATTCTACAGAGGGATACTGAGAATACCATGGACAGTGCACTTGAGAAATAAATTTTAAGGCAGATGGAAAGAAAAGTATGCTTATACTTAGTTGAAATTTCTAGGACAAGACAAGAAAAGAGGGTTTGGCAAATTTGACACTTATAAAAAGGAAAGAGGGGCAGAGGTAAATAGTGAATAACCTACCTGAGTTTGTGTAAATGGATGATAGGATAATAAGTGGAAGGGATAGTAAAAAGACAAACATAGCTAAGAGCTACAAAGTGTAGGAAGTTGTGGAGAGCCATGTTCATGATGCATAAAAGAAGGATTACCATAAATGTTATACTTAATTTATATATTTAAGTTTAGTGTGAGTTTTTATGCAAGAAAATAGGGGGTTGCACTGTACATGGGTAATTTTTTTTCTGGAGAGGATAAAATTCATGCAAAAAAAATTCAGGTCACACTATACATTAAGTCGACTTATACACGAGTATATACACCGTTGTGCAAATACCATACGGTCAATTTTAGGCCCACTGAAGTGACAGGGTGTAATTCATTTTTTTCTCAGATTAGGCTATTTGCAATATAGTGCAGTAATATGAATCTATTTTCGGTGGGTATGATGAAATTTATTTAGCCTTGAAAAATATTGCATCATCTGTGATTGCATTAGATTTTAATCATGCCCAGACACTATTGTCTCACTTGTGGAATAGTTACTCCTATGGCTATTGTCTGTGATGGATGTTACTCCAAGAAGTGTACGAAAATTGTAACACTGCACGAACACACTGGCAAGCCTTACAGAGAGTTTGTTTATATCAGTCTTTTAATCGTCAGTCATGTCATCAAGGTGAAGAAACAAACTGGATCAATCAGTCCAAAACACAAAGAAAAATGCGATCAGGAGAGTAAAACAACACCAAGAGATGAAATGTGTCAGGGAAAGCGTAAAATATTCTAGGAAGACATTCATTTTGTTTCAATTAATTTGCACGAGGATGTACAATTAACTTTTATTTATTAATACCTTAGTAATTTATTTGTATGTATTTGTTTTTTTATTTGTGATTGTTATTGATTAGACTTTGGAACAAGAACTGATGTTTTTAGTTCTGATATAAATTTTGCTTAACATTTGCTTTTTGTCTTATTAAAATATATTTTTGTCTTTTTTTAACAGGCCTCATATAGCAATAACTGGCTTTGTACTTGTTACACCTGGGACTTGGAAGGTTGGACATCTACTGAAAGAATCAGAGGACAAACCAGCACTTTGTGTAGTGCTTTCATATGAGACCACGGAGGTTTTTATGTGTGATCTGCCTCCTGAGATTATAAATGCTTATCTTAAAACTGGTGAGCCAATGGGAAGAGCTGGTTCTTACAGCATCCAAGATTTGGCAGCAACATTTGTCGAGTCTATTAATGGGGACTACTACAATGTGGTTGGACTTCCTTTACATAAATTTTGTAGGCAGATGCTCCAGGTTTGCATGACAAAGCAGGAATAAAAAAATAAGTGTGCTTGCAGATACTGACTCCTTTGGCTTAATAATGTTTTTGATACTGAATTTAAATATGTTATTATATTGACTGGATAATTACAAATGTATTTTTTTCTTTTTTCTCTTTTTGCTCTTATCAAAACAGTTTTTCACCACTATCAACAGCAAAATGTTATTAAAAACATTTATTAATATGCTGTTATCTTTAGTGATGCAGATGTTGTATTTTATGAAGTGGGGGTGCTTTTTATTTATTTATTTATTTATTTATTTTTAACTTTGAAATACAATTCAGAGGGTTACAGCTATGACTTTTCATGCTATGTGCACTGAGTCAAATCACCCTTATTTTCTCTGTATTTCAAATGTAAGGAGAAAGTTCCTTTTTCCTTAGAACTGCTACCTTGTGAACAGATTTCTACGTGGATGCTTCTCCAGGCACCACAGTCTTATCCTCATAATCTTCACTTCCTTCTCTGTGAATCATATCACACTTCTCAGTAACTCTAACCTTGAGTGGCTCTTGAGCCTTGTATTGAGCGAATTCTAGTAACACACACACACACACACACACACACAAAAAAAAAAAATGTGTGAACATCAGTAAGTCCATATCCTGTGACATGGTTATTAACTTTATAAATTTTCTTTGCTCTGTGTTGTATAGCAGTTGCATTTTTTTAAACTTAATTTATTTAGATGAAGCCTTATCACCTATTATTATTTTTGCCTAGTATTTACTTTCATCTTCATTTTTTTTATGTGATAAAGCAGTCAATCATTATTAATATTTGATTAGCGTTTACTTTCATTTTTTTGATAATGCCATGTCAAACCCATTATTATAAATTTCTTAGCTAGCATTTACTTCCGTCTTTGTTTTTACTTCTATTTTAATGCTTAATTTACCTGGGCATTCACTGGGCTTCTTTCTTTTTTTTTTTTTTTAAATTTAGACAAAAGCAATATACATTCAGACCTCATTAAGAGTTTATTTATTTTTATGTGCTGTTTCTTTGGTATTGAATATTGACAGCCTTAATAAAAAGCAACAAAGAAAACTAAAAATAAATACCAGTTTAAAATTATTACAAGATTAATACTTACCACTTAATTGATATAGGAGATTAGGTTGAAAAATAAATACTTTGTCCTTAGAATCTAGACTTATTGATTAATCTTTATTATCAAGAGTGCAGATGGTGGCTCAGAATGAGAAATCTGAGAGCCAAGTTTAAGTTCCAGTTAAGCTTGTGTCCATTCATTTACAAACAAATACCCTTAGGAATGGTATAAATTCACATCTTATTCCCCCAGCTATTGGTGAAATAGCAGTATATGGAAAAATCATTGTTATATCCTAAAAATTGTTAATGTAATCATCACCTCCAAAAAAAAAAAATAAAATTATTTTTACAATCTAAAAATTGTTTTGCTATTAAATAACTCATAAAGGTCAGAAAATCAGATCATGTATTAATTATTATCAAGACTGAGATCCATTTGCACTATTGGTTTGATATAACTGAGAAAACAAATCCCCTTTTATGTGCCATGTCCCTTCAGGTGATTATGACCCTCCACAACTTCCTTATCTTTTGTAGCTCTTAGTAACATCTATTTTTATGCCTTCCCTTTCACTCCCTTTTCTGCCATCTATTCACACAAGCTCCCTCCCCCTTACTGAGATGAAATATTCTAAGAACTTTCTTCAGTAATTTATTTGCATTTTTTCTTTTGTTCTTTTTTACAATTTATTTATTAATTGAATATTAGTTTGACATGTTATTTTAACCATTATATATATGTTGCTTCAGACTAATTCCCACATTTGTTTTTTGTAATCATTTTTTTCTCAATGTTTTGATCTGTCTACTCTCCATCCTTCCTCAAGTGTCTGTTATGTTTTGAAATATCTGAAGAAAATTTTCTGACATTCCAGAAGACAATTGATACCTGAGGAAGGCCAGAAAATAGCCAGTTGAAACATTGTTTAAAACAAAACTATGAAGAGGTCAATGTGACTTATGATATGATCTTAATGATGTTGTCTATCTTATATTGTTAGTTAATGAACTTACTTGGACAAGTCATCTACAGTAGTAGAACTAATTCACGATACATACACACATATAAATATTTTGCACACCCACATAAATAGACATAAAGATTTAATACATATGCATATATGATTGAAGAAATTGTTGAAAAGTTCTGAACTTAAGGTAACCCTTAAAATATTTTGATAAATAGTCCAGGCCAAACATTTTGCAATAACTTCCTTTCTTATTACAACTATCAAAATAGGTTAAGTTTACTAGAATTTAACATATTTTTAAGGGCAGAAGAATTTTGGTAGAAAAAGTGCTCAGTAGATAATTAGACTCACAATAATCTGTAATTTAATTAGTTTAGGACTTATGACATTGACCAACTCATAAAACAAGCGTTCATCAGGATCAGAGGATTTGATAAATCTCTACTATCTATTAGGCCCTTTGACTCTGAACGTTGTTACACAAAACTCTTGAGTTGGTCAATGGGATAAGGCCTTTGGATATTCACTACTAATTTATAGATTCTCACTCTCTTTATCTCTTTGTATCTCTCTCTCTCTCTCTCTCTCTATATATATATATATATATATATATATATATAGGTCTTTTGAATTAAATACTTCCACATGCAAAATTTTCTTAAAAGTGACATCTTAATTGATTTGAAAAAAAAATCTTTATTGAGATGTAAATTTTCTATGGTGATTTTTCATTTTTTATAGTTTGGTAAAAAAAAAAAAATTTTATTTTTTTATGAATTGTTTGAATTTTTATTTTATTTTACTTCATTGCTTTGAATTTTCAGTGGACTTTTTTCAGCTTTATCATTTCATGAGAAATGATTATGAAAATGCATTTCTTGTTGGCTTAATACAAAACTTTATCAGTCGCCTTGTTATTTTTATATTAATCATTAGCCGCAAAATTTGTCACAAATTGATCAGGGTTATTTTTGGTTTTGTTTTTTTTTTAATACAATTTAAATGAATTAAGGGAAAATAGTCTGAGGTGAAATGAATTTTCATTCATGGTTTTTTTTTTTTTTTTTTTCATCAAAGGAAATTAAAACAAAAAACAATCTTCATAAATTATGGATCCGCATGTTGCAAATCAACAGATTCTCATCAGGAGATTGTATTTTATGCTAACATTAGTTGCCATATCACAAAAAAAAAAGCCACAAAATTTCACTCGTGCACATTTTAATTTAAAAATTAAAGAAAAAATTATATTCCTATAAAAGGAAATTAAATTTTGAATGATGTGAAGTCTTTAAAAGCCAATACTCTCATAGAAAATATCAGTCCAATGTCAGATATTTTCAGTTTATAAATTTAGCATTCAAAATTCTCAGGATATGATACACAAATATTAGATTTGATAATAAAAAGAAAATCATACTGAGAAGTCTATCAAATGTACATAGTTAGGTGTTAGTGTCAGAATGTATAAATATATGGAGGAAAGCTGAAAAGTTCTGTCTGACCAAGAAAGGATTAAAAATCAAAATCTGATGTTTGGTCAAATTTGGGGGAATGTACTGGCTCAAGAGCTGTGATTTTGTACCAGTATTATTTTACTTTTAGTTTTTGTTTTTAATCAGTTCACCCCCAAGCAAGACAATAATACCACCAAGATGCATTAGGCTACTGGGAGTGAAAAAAATTGAAACTTTAGAAGTAACTGGAAATCCCATCCTAAACAGGGTAAAAGAGATAAAATTTTATTCCTGTTCAAAAGAATGGTAAGGAGTGTGAACTGTTTGATAGTCAAACTTATCTACTCCTATTAAGAAAAAACAAATAGTAAATAGCAGTTTAGGAGGAGATCTTACAGGTAGACAATTGAAGTAGATTTTGGAAAGAACTGGAAATCTAATCTTAAACAGGAAACAAGCACTTTTTGTTCTTCCTCCTGCCAACTCTCTATTCCATTATCGCAATGCATAGCATTGAACAACCCAAATGTCTGGTTTGATCCCAAAAGCATTCAACCACTGATTTATTCTTTTTCTTTTGGTCAAGTGGTTAGATAATTTGCAGGGGTGCAGGACAACTCAACACTGCCGACTGAACACCAGAACAGACCAGGACTAGAAAAACATAAATTACTTTTTAGTTATAAATAAAGTTTTTACAGATTAAAACCTTAATTCGGAAATATTTTTCTTCAAATAAGGTACTTGAAAAAGTGTTAAGTAAAATATGAATCAGTTTTTTGTTTTTAATTATCTTCAATAAAGTAAATTGTCAAGAAATTTAATTTTTAAGAAAGTAAAATAACATATAAACAATAATAATTTCGATTTACTTTATTAAAAAATGAATTACACTACAATTTACTTTATTAAAAATAAAATCCAAAACTGCTTTATTTTGTTTTGCATTTTCGATTTACTTTATTAAAAAAAATAAGTGTAGTTTGATGAAAAAATTTTATTTGTCAATTTATTTTATTAAAATAATAATTTTACTTTTTCAATTTACTTTATTAAAAATAATTAAAAAGAAGGAACTTGTTCATATTTTCCATAATTTTTTTTCAAATGCTTTATTTGATGAAAAATATTGACTAATTAAGTTTTTAATCCTTTATAAGTTACTATTATTTGGTTATAAAAAAAAAGTTGTTTTTCTGATCTTGAGTTCTTCCTAAAGTGTTGTCTCTTCCTGATTTTGAAGACCATATGTCACAGATTTTATTGACGATCATAAAACTAAATGTGTGAGAAAAACCTGAATTCAATTGACATCTCTCTCAGTCTTCCTTTGAGGAGGTGGTTTCTGCTCATGTCAAGTGGGGGAATGTGTACATAAAGGGAATTACAGCTTTTGAAAGGTCAGGCATTGAACTTATCTGAACACTATTTTAACATTCCTGCAGCTTAAACAAGGGGTGCTGTTCCTTGTACAATATCTGGAATGTTCTGTGAACCTCAGGCTGGCCTTAAGTCATCAATGGCACAGGCACAAGTAAGGCATCAAGGGCAGAACATATTGTTGAACCATCATACATTGAAAATGATGGAAGAGTCTGTTGTGTGTGTGTGTGTGTGTGTGTGTGTATATTTAGCTAACATTAGTTTAGCTCCTCCTTAAATTTTTCAAATAACTGACAATTGATCCTAAATACATTATTGAATTTGAAAATGTATGCACATGTATATTTTTAGTTGAATCAGTGATATGAAAAGGAATTAGGCTTTTATTGTGGCTGAAAGATTAAAGCTATAGGGCAAAAACATTCAAGATCTGTAAAGGAGTTCAAATCCTGCATATGATGCAATACATATTTGTGCCTGAATAACATACTGCATTAAAGAAACAGTCCCTTATATACTATTGTATATAACAACTTTCTTTATGATCATGTTGGATATTAGCAACATTCATTTTCTGTCAACTCTTTTTAAATAATATCAATTCATATTGAATATTTGATATATTTAGTCTATTTTGGGATTTATTTTTACTTTTCTTTTTTTATTTCCTTTTTTTTTTTCACTATTTTTTCCATTTTTTTATTTTCATTTTATTTTTAAAATTTTTAAATCTTTTTAGTTATTTTGTCACTTGAAATTTAAAATTTTTTTCAATGTTTTGATGTTTTTGTTACTTAAAATTTTATAATATATATATATATATATATATATATATAACTTTTTTTTTTTTTTTTTTTGTTGGTAAGATTTTTCAGCTTGAAGGTTTTAAACCACATTTTATGTATACTTTAGTGGCACCATTAAGAAATTACAAAATCTAGTGCTGAGAGACTTATGAAAGTTTTCTGAAATTAATATTTAAATCCAGTTTAAGCCAATTTAATGCTGAATGAAGTTACCTTTTAGAGAAAAGCAGACATTAAAATGAGTGTTTGATTTTCTTTTTATTGTACTTTTTCCTTTTCTTTTTTTTCCAAATAGATGGCTGATTTGGCTTTCATGAAGTAGACAAAAACATTTTATTTCTGTGTTGATTTTTACATTTTGGACTGATTTTAAAAAAACATCAATAAAAAAAAAATTGAAGCAAACAATTTGTTCCTTTTATCTTTCTCTTTTTTTTTTCTCTTTTTTTGTTTTTTTTTTTTAAAGATTTTCCTTGTTTTAAAAAATGTTTGTTGGATTTGGAAAAATTCAAAAACAGTTATAAATAAAAGTAATAAATTATGAAAATAATAATTAAATGGTCTGTTTGGAATATTGTATTTACTCTATTATCTGAGCACATTGGCATAGAAGTTATGTTCAGATTGTTCAAAATTCTGGATAATTTAATACTTCAATTACTGAAATTGAATGAACAAAGTCATTTTCTGAAAAAAAAAGATTTAACATTTATATCATCAAATAGCATTTTCAAATGCTTTCTTTAAGGTTTTCTCCAGTTTATTTTTGATGAAAAAAAAAAATGTATCCCTTTTTTTTTTTTTTTTCAAGGAATTAGTCTATACTTCTGAGATGATGTAGTATTTACATTATTTACTGTTCAGACTGTTGTCCTCCTTTTTATTGCCATGTTTATAATGTTTCAGCCATTGTACGCTCCAGCCTTCTTCAGGTTCTAGGAATTTTAAACCTAACCCTTTATCTTGATCACTGGGGTACATTGTTCTCATTCCATGTGTGATGCCACTTGCAGATGCCATGTAGTTTTCTCCCTTTAACTCAACTTTTTTAGTTATTTGTTCACCACTGCTCCATCCAAGTATTAAACTTGCAACTCTTTGGGTCAAGTCACTGGAACTAACCAACAACTTTATCCACTGGGTCATGTGTTTTTGAGGACATTGCACATGGATGAAAATGATATACCTCAGTGATTGAAATAAAGGGTTTAGTTTGAAATTCTTAGCACCTGAAAAAGGCCAGAGCATATAACGGCTGAAACCTCATAAACATGGCAATAAAGTTGAGGACAACAGAGTAAATGATATAATCAAGGAAGTAATGAAATTCTCAAGATTTTGACTTTCCACACTAATTCAAATAAAAGGTTAACAAGGACGCCACTCCATAAATATTGAAAATAGCAATATCAGCTTTTGGCAGCTGTCAATGAATGCCAAATGTTTGATTGCAGGGAAATAGGTAATCTTACCATAAGTATATATCCAGTTATTTTTTAATATTTTAAGAATCTGTTGTATTGCATGAATATAATTTGGAAACCAACCCAAAGGAACCTTACAACACAAACATAAATGCTTTCCTGTGAGGTTATGCAGTTAGCAGTGAGATAGCTTACTGTGTAATATTCATATTGACCATGTGAGTAGATTCTTTGCATTTTGTGTAAGAATTTTTTTTTTTTTTTTTTTTTTTTTTTTTGTAAAACATTGCATCACTCAGGTGTGTCACTATGGGTCAGACTTTGACTACCTGTGACTTCTGGTATTTCCCCAGAGCTAAAATCACGGTTGAAATGTGGATGAGATTAAGGTGAGTGTAAGGAGGCAGCTGATAGTAATGCAAGGGGAAACTATGACTAGGTTATTTGGTGATCAAAATTTGCTCTAAAAACAGAAAAATATTTTTTGAAAATAAAAAATTATTTTGAAAATAAATAAATCTAAGGGTAAAATCACTTACGAAGAGAATATTAATCAAGTGCAAATGTAAGGTGACTTAGTAGTTGAAAAGGTCAGAACTTTACAAGATGACACAGATTACTGGAAACATCCTGACTCAAAGATCAGAGAATTGCTTTGGAAATGTTTTGATAACATAATTTTCATTAAGATGAGTGAAATTAGAAATTTAGTAACTTTAATTATTTCATTTTTTTTTTTTTTTTTAATCATTTCACCCAAAGCAAGGTGATAATGCCACTAAGTAAGGAACAGGACTGAGTAAGATTGAAGATGGAAATAGACATTGAATGAAAATGTTGGAAGATTGTAGGTGACAGAGAAGCAAAAAATTGGAAGGAAGTACGACATGTAAGAATCACTTAGTTGCTAATCAAATAGCACACTTAAATTCCTGCAGACAAAAAAAAAATTCTCTGTGGGGATTAAATGAAAGTTTTGTTTTGGTGGCATTAAAATTAACAAGTTATTGCTTGTCCCAGTCAACCATTGATTGGATGTCCTCAAGAGCAGTTCTAATATGGATAAATTGTGTAATCAGTGCTGATCTTTAGTTATTATTATTATTTATTTCTATATCTTGATTTTCTGATGCCAATATGATTGGCCAATAGAAAAACACTAAATGAACCCTTGAATAGTGCTTTCCCAATCATAAAAATGAGTAAAGGATTGTAAGAACAGAATATAGGACACTAGGCAAGAAAATAAAGAACAAATGCAAGCAGGCTAAAGAAGATTTTGCAATAGAAAATTTTCAGAACTGAGTATCACAAAGCATAAAAAAAATAAGAGAACAGGATGAAAGACATGCTCATCAACAGGATGCATAAAATCCAAGGACAGAACCCTGCTATTAGAAAAAGAAAAAATACTTCAGGAATGGAACGAATATATGAGAGAACTCTCCAACAACAAAAAAGAAGACCTGGCAATATACAAAAATATTGACTGACTAAAAATATTAAATTATGAAGTGGAATCTGCACTGACTAAATTGGCTCTGCTGCTTTGTTTCTGTTCAAATAGAATTCTATTAGAGATACTGGCAACCTTAGATGATTTTGGCATAAACAAGATTGCAGAAATAATAAATGAACTCTACAACAGTGGCACTATACTGGAAAATCTAAGTAGATCTATTTTCAGAGCACTGCCTAAGAAGCTAGGTGCAAATGAATGTGAACTCCATTGGACAAACAGCTTAATGAACCATATAATAAGAACACCCAAATAATAATGAATGGAGCCCACAGGAGAATAGGAGAGGAACATTGTGTGTTTGTCAAAGACACTGGAACAAGGAACACAATATTTATGCTCAGAGTGTTAGAAAGAGCAATACAAATGCAAAAGTGCGTGTATCTGTGTTTTATAGATTGTGCAAAGGCGTTTGAAAAAGTATGCCAAAAAGATCTGTTGGAACTGCACAGTAACCATGATATATTTGAGAAGTGTATTAGAATAAAGAACTGCCTGTATACAGACAGAAAATGAATTCAGCAGATATACAAAAATAGAAAGTGATGTAAGACAAGAATGTGTCTTTTCACCAGACTTATTCAGCCTCTATAGTGAGGCAATTTTGAGAGAACTAGATGTCCTACCAGGATTTATTATTGGCAGCCACAGTCTTAACATAAGATATGCAGATAACACAGTGTTGGTAGCATACACAGAAAGAAAGCTACAAAAACTTCTACAGAAGGTAGGGAAGGAAACTGAGAAGAAATGGTTAAACATAAAACTGCAAAAAGATAGGATGCTTGCTTGTCAGCAAAAGGTTGAGCTCAAAGAGTGAACTGCAAATCGAAGATACCAAAATTGAACAAGTGCAGAAAGATAAATATCTGGAAAACAGAGGATGGAAAGTGTGACTGATATCTAAAAGCATATTGGGATGGCCAAAGATCCATTCCTAAAGCTAAGCTGAGTACTAAGAAATAGAAAAACTTTGCTAGAAACAAAGAAAAGAGGACTAAAGTGTTACATGGTATGGCAGTGAATACTAGAAAATGTTCTCAAAAGGAAGAAGAGACATGAAGCAACAGAAATATGAGTCTACAGTAGGATGTTGAGCATACCATGGACCGAACATGTGAGCAGCGACAATGTTTTAAAGAAAATGGAAACAAAAAGTTTACTTGCACTTAAAACCAAGAAGAGACAGTTGATGTTTTTAGGGCACATGATGAGAATAGAAGGTGCATTGTGTTGCAGTGGATATCGATTTGGAACGACAAATCGGGGAGCCAAGTTCAAATTCCAGTTGAATTCCTTGCCTTCACTTATGCACAAATACCCTTGGGAAAGGTATTAATCTGTTTCTTCCCTCCAGTTATGGGTTAAATAATAGCACAGATTGGGTTCTATAGCCTTGGATGGCAACCAGTCTACCGCAGAAAGCAATGGCAACCTATGGCGGAATAATCTTCTTTCGAGACATGATCGCTCAAAGTGTGTATCACATATGGCACTCAACTGACTGATGAGAAAAGAGGGCAAATTGAAGACAAAAGAAAACAATGCATAACATACTTAATGAGATTGAATAAATACATTGTGGTACAGGGTTTAGTAGAAATAACAAAACAAAAAAAATTATTAAGAGCTCCAAAGGATAGGAAGATGTAGAGATTCACGATCCTTAGGTGACATGGCACATAAAGAAGAAGAAGGAAGGAATTGTTGCACTCGCTTTTGTAGTAGGGGTGCACATGTCTTGCCACTGGGAGTTGTGTCATTGTGGTGCAAACAATAGATAATCAAAATCCTGGAACCTTTCTTCCCTGATGTAATTCAAATATGATTGTCCATCAATCTTATCCTCCGAACGGCTCATTTCTAGTTCAGCATATCACATTTTTTTATGCTGCATATATGATTTGTAATCATATTGGAATAAACTCCTTTACATGTTTTATGAAGTGCCTCTTTAATTTCTACACTTTAAAAGTCGCCAAGACCACTGGCCCATATTGCATGGGATTAACCAGACCAGTCAGATAAGGTTTTGGCTAAGAAGTTCTACCTCACTTCGTATGAGCCCCGTCACGTCCGTGTCGGTGATAAGTCCAATCCGACAGTAAAGAACTTGTACATCCCTTCACATGTCCCTCGTCACATCAGTGTTAGGGATAACACCATCCACCAACTAAGAACTACATCCCTTCGTATGACCCCCATCACATCCGTGTTAGGGATAACTCCAGTATCTGTTCATATAACACCATCAACTCGGCATGGTGTAATGGTTAGCCAGCTTTTCTCGCTAGAACACATTATAACTGAGTAGTGAGTTCGATCCTCACTGTTTTCTCCATACTTTTGGCCTTGTGCCACATCTAAGGTACGCTTAGAAAATCACCATATAATTCTATCACATACCATGCTATCGTGTTAAAATGCTATCCATATTTATTTCAGAAAGCATTGAGAGAGCAACCCATTGGTACTGGCTAGAGAGTACACTAATCCCGCTGTTTGGTTATATATGGTAATATATGTTGCAATTTAAAACTAGGTTCGATAAGCTTAATATTTGAATGAATAAAAAGTAGACATAACCAATGAAATTTATCTTGTCTTTAGTACAGAAGAATAGAATGTTAGAAAAGGTAGTTTTATGTTTGTATCACTTATAGGAAGAAACATTGGCACTGTGTGGCCATATATAAAGTCGGATGGTAATCGGATAAGATGTCTCAGACGAAAAGTTAAGCCAAACACTACATACATATATAAATTTACTTATATGCAGATATATAAACAGTTTGTAAGATTTGTAGCCAGCAGCAACTCTGCACAGTAGGCTTGTATTGATCTCTCTGCTAAAGATGAACTTTTCAAATGGTAAATAGGTATTTAAATGATTTGTGCAGAAGCATTGTCAAGTAAACATAGATATTTACTATATTTTCATATCGCATCAGAGATAACACAGGTCGACATATTTTTCTTTTCTTTTTTTTACATTGTCGGGCAATGAGCACGGGTTTCTGGCCTATCTTTTTCACGCTGATTCTGAAAATCAAGTCCGTCTCTACTAATTGCATGCATGAGGCGCTGCCATAAAATTGCTGCTGACTTGGACTGAACATAAATGCATACATACTTCCTGAAGAGTGGACGAACAGGTTCACCTACGAAAATCTGGAGTTGGCATGCTGAAGGTGGCATCGATCAGCTTAGTGACAAACTTTTATTTATATTAATTCTTTTAATGCTCTATCTTTGATGTCAATCACTTTATTGCAAAGACTGCTTCCCTTAAATGTCTTTTCTTTCAATATCTAATTGACTGCCAACAATTTTGGCTTTATACTACCTTTGACATCTCTCTCTCTCTCTCTCTCTCTCTATATATATATATATATATATATATATATATATATATATAATGTGTGTGTGTGTGTGTCGAAAAAGTTTTCATGTGACGCATTTCGTCTCTTAGGACTTGGTTATGCGGATGCAACTACACATATGCTTGTAATTTTAAATTTAGAAAAAAATTGTTTTACTGTGTTTTGGCGTATATCGTTGTGGTGCATTGGATATCGGCTCGGAACGAGAAATTGAGGAGCCGAGTTCGAATTCCAGCTGCTGAATTCATTGCATTCACTTACGCGCAAATGCCCTTGGGAAAGGTATTAATCCGTCTCTTCCTTCCAGTTATGGGTTAAATAGCAGGACAGATTGGGTTCTATAGCCTTGGTCGGCAACCAGTCTACCGTAGAAAGCAATGGCAACCTACTGCGGGATAATCTTCTGCCCAGTCAGTCATGTCTCTTTCAAGACATGATCGCCCAAGTGTGTATCACGTATGGCACTTAACTGACTGAATCTGCATCCACCGCTTCACAAGCGCGCACACACTCACACACACCCGCACACATATCTATATACATAGTGTAAGTCTTCTTAATAATGTTGTTGTGAAATAAACATATTTACTTTTTGTCAGATATACCATCCCCCAAAGGACATTTAAATTGGCATAAAATGTTAATCTTTTGCGAAATGCTAGTTGACGAGGAAGAGTTATTGAAGATTATTAAGTTGATTGTATTAAATTTACTATAGTATTATAATTAGTCTTATTTTTTTTACTGGGATCAGTGGAAATTAGTGCTTATGAGTTTTTTTTTTTAAGATTTTTTCATCTTGTTTAGAGTAGCATAACCCCATGTTACTGAAAAGCTCAGTTTTCTACATCACGTGACCATGACTCAGCAAAACGAAAACGAGGCAATCCAAAGGCTAACAAGTTAGTAGTCTGCCTGCGGGTTGGGGCGAAGGAGCGACTGCTGATGCCTACTACCATGCTTCTTGAAGCCCTGACAGCTACCACGCTGCCTGACATCTTCGGCTTGTTTCCATACTAGTTTAGATCGACGCAGCAGCGACCTTCAACATAGCAACCTTACTGAATCAACCGCCGACTGCTAACGTAGTCTGCACACTAGTCAAACGGAGCGAACCTAACTTCAGCAGTTAGCGCAGTCTACACTACCCGACTACAGTAAACAAGCGACGGACCAACGCTATCCCCCTGGTGCAACAACAACCAGAAACTCAGACCTAATTTCCTGACATACGAACCGCTCGCACCGATGACTCAAACTTATGAGGGATGGACAATGCTCAATCAACAACAGTCCCGCGGCAGCCCAATATAGCGTTTTGAACCGTAAAACAACACAGATAAAAGTTTCAGACTACGGCAAATTTGTGACCTTACATCTTATTTTTGTCACCCTTGCCTTTTCGGTGTCATTTCACAATTTCTTTAAAAGTACGCGGAGTTGGTTTTCATAATCAGCCTATTTAGAGTTGAGAGTGCACGTATTTATACTAGTTAGTTTTGTTTTTATATATATATATGGGGAGGTAGTAAGTAAATATATTATTATTTGATATGGTGCCCTGCTACGAGAAATGAACTCTGTCTCTTGATATATATAAATTACCTGTCTGGTTTCTAGAGGGCAGTTACGAGCAGTCAAGTACAGCAGTTAGTTACAGCAGTTAACGACAGCTACTAGTCATTCAGCTTAATAATAAGTAAAGAAATAAGTCCGAAGGTATTAACACTTTCTTTGAATATCTTGTTTCTTGTTTTGAACCTACCTTTCTGCTGTATTTCGTGTCTTACTTCCGGCACAAACCGGTTACTACACTTCACCACAACTACACAAATTGATGACGAAGATCCACAACATTATTAGTGTCTATCAGTGCATCAAGGAAAGGAATTTTATTGTTATTGTTAAGGTCATATGTGAATTTAAGAACGGATGTTTTTTAGAATTTTTTTTTTTTTTTTGTAGTTCATATATTTCATCTATGTTTTTAACTAAGATGAGAATAACATCTATATACCTTAGGTTGTTTTGTTTTTTACTGGTATTAAATATCTTATCTTCAAGAAGTTACTAAGTGTTAGTCTCAGAACTGAACCCATAGAAACTCCATCACGTTGTACGTTAATATCATTTTGATGGTTATATGTTGTATACCAAATCGATGGAACGCCAATCGTCTTGACGGATAACTGATAACAAGGAACACGTATATATAAAAATATTACTTATATTTTTATTCTTCTTCGGTGATACTGGTGTGGAGTATAAGGCAGCCGGGAAGATAGCACACGCGTATACGAAGGCAGTGACTGGCTGGAGTTGTTTTCTTTTCCCTACGTTCTCTGAACTTTGATCCGGAAAACCTGATCTTATATGAGCTGAAATACGTCATCTTCCGCTTAATTTCGTCATCTTTGTCTAAGCCATATGTTTATCATTTTTGCATTATTATTATTGCCTTTGGCCAACTGCCTTTGACGTCATCACTTTCCACTGCTATTGTTTAATATTTTCTGTTTGACCGAATTCATTCTGTGGTCACAGATGCGTCATCTTAATTCCTGTCTTTCCATGGTTTATATTCTCCGATCTAGAACACGACTGCTCACAAAAATACAATTATATTCCTTCAATGCAAACCTGGTCTCTGCAGTACTGTTTTTCCAAAATAATACTTGTTTAATGTAAACACATTTTATGTTTACCAGCCTGCATTCTTCTATTAAATAATATTTGATTAATGTAAATGCGTCAATTTTTATTAAGATAAAAATGACGAACGATAACTAGCAAACAGTCGGAAGTCGATTATTATCCGAAGTCGTGGTATCTGGTAGGTGCTGTCGTCGAATCTGGTAAGCAGTGGTCAGTTGGTCGAAATCTCGAGGTCAGGAAGCACAACTCTCGAAAAGACTCCTGACTGAAACAATGTTTCGTTGAGGAGAAAAACTTTTAATGCTTGCCCGAATAAGAACAGTTATGAAAGTCTCTCCTGAGATCTCGGTCATTCCGTCAGCGGATGTCTGGGCCGGCAGGAACGTGTCAACTACCTGTAACGGGTGCGGCTGCAATTGTGACGTCGTCAGCGGTCAGCAGGGAACGATCACAGATTGAGACGCCGTCAGATGTTGGGAGCAACTTCATCAGCGTCTGGCAGGAATGGCCGTAGGCTGGAACGTCGTCCGAGTGGTGACAGCGACGGCTCCGGACTGGAACGCGACTTGTGGAGGATGGTTCTCGGCTGCAAGCTTGAATTTATTTCGAGGAGGACAGGTTCAGTTGCGACCACGGCGAGCTAGCACATGTACAGTTCGGTCGTGGACTGGCACGTGTTTCGCTTTTTTTGCTGGATTCGGCCGGGGTTAAACGATATCACTGCGAGCTAGCACGTGCGAACTACGACAATTAGACGTGAACAGTCGTCGTCTCCTTTGCTGGATCGACCTTGAGTAGCAGAATCTCAGGCGGACTAGACCGTTCCAACTCAAAAGCAGAGTCAAATCTAGAGCGGGACCGAGTAGCGGGATCACAAACGAAGCGTACGCCTAGGTGTAGGCGACTGGAGAGTAGAAAGTGAATATTTAAGTAGTGCACAGATACCACACTTGGATCATGCCCTCTGGGCCAAGAAAGAGCAGTCCTATATATATTTATGCATTCACCATAAAGACAGACGGCTCAGTAAATTTTACCATGTGCTTATGTCTGCAAAAACAAAATAAATGTACTTCTTATTTATTGGCCAATCAGAAGCAAGGGAAAAATCTTAAAAGTTGGTCCATTTCTATTCTCCACAAACATAAAAATGCCTGAATTTTGCCTTTCTAGGCAGAGAACTACGGTCGTCTTGTGAACCTATTCCTGTGTATTCTCCACAGCTGATCGATAGTCGATCACTTCGTTCTAAACTCAGCGCTGTTCCACGTTGTGTTTGATTGATTACAAATCCTGTTTGAGTTGAAATTTGCCGAAATTCGCTGCATAGACGACCCAGACAGAGCTAGGATCCACAAGAAGAAAAAAACTTTTTGCGAAATCAAAAATGAGGTGTTTATATATATATATATATATATATATATATATATATATATATATATATATTCGTTCTGTTCGGTACAGTATTTGGTTTGAGTTTAATACTCTTGCATGCAGACAAATTTCAACCCACGGCTTCTATAACACTTTTCTATGTAACACTTTATCTAAATTGGTTGGTCTGTCACAAGTCAAAGTTGGAGGTTCTTCTAAAGCAGGCAATCACGTGACAACATATCTCTCGTGTTAACTCGACCCGGACCAGTCTAACTCTAACTAAACTCAACTCAACTGTGTCTGAAAGCCTACCGATTCTTGCATATATTGAGCATCGCAGCCAGTGGAGGTTGGTGGGACACACCCTGGGTACGCTAGTATTTTCAAATGACCAATCAGGGATCCTCCTTTTGGTCATCGGATCAACCTCATTTCCTTCTTTCCTGTGTTAGTGGCTCTTACTACTGCCCGATAGGCGTGGTCTAGCCCAAACGGTCCAATATAATTATCGCTCCAAAATTTCTTTCTTATCGAAAGTTGGTGTGTGGTCATTTTACACATCTGTGTTTTATCATTTCCACCCCCCCTGCCAACAAGTGACAAAAAAAAAAAAAAAAAGAAAGAAAAGAAAAAGAGACAATCTCTCGACCTGAGACATTTTTAATCATCTAAGATTTCCTGCTTCTTATACAACCGCCATAAGAAATTATCTTGCTTCGGTCGAAAGTAAACACAATATGTTCTTTTTTTTTTAATTGTCAGCATTGCAAAATCCCCTAAAAATATAAAAAAAACAACTTTATTTCTGCCTCTAAGGGTCATAAAATTCTTTCAACAATTTCCCATGCAAGCGAAAATTTTTTTATTTCAAATCAAAACATAAAACATCACTCAATAAGTCCCGGGTCTACAAATAAAACAACTTCTTCATGGATGATACACTGATTCCAACGCTTCTCTAACAATTTGATGCCTTTTTTGTAGAAGGATTTGTCTTTGACCTCAAAATGCGCATCAGTTTCTGATATCACTTATTTATTGGAGCCAAATTTCATTCCCGAGAGCATTCTTTTGGGGTCTGTAAACAGCCAGTAGTCGCTGGAGAGGAGATCTGGAGAATAGGGTGGATGCGGAAGCAATTCAAAGTGCAACTCATGTAGTTTTGCCCTCGTTGCGATCGACTTGTGACACGGTACTTTGTCTTGCTGAAAGATCACTTTTTCTTCTTCATTTGTGGCTGGATTTTTTTTTTTTATATATAGATTTCTTCCTTCAAATGCACCAATAATGCTATATAATATTCGCTATTGATGGTTCTTCATTTCTCAAGGCAATCGATGAACAAAATATCTTTCGTATTCAAAAATACGGCAACCAAAAATTTCTCTGCTAATATTTGCATCTTTGGTCGCTTTGGACGATTTTTCACCTGCTGCTGTCCACTCAGCTGACTGCCAATTTCCCTCCGGAGTAAAGTGGTGGATCCATGTTCCATCCATTGTCAAATATATACGCAAAAATTTCTTGTTGCATGGAAACAGTTGTAAATAACGCTCTGAATCGTCGACGCGTTGTTGCTTTTGATTGACTGTGAGCAAACGCGGCGACCACTTTGAACACAGCTTTCTCATTGACAAATGTTCATGCAAAATGGTGAATACACTGCCTTCTGATATGTTCAACTCATCTGCTATCTCACGCAACTTTAATTTACGATCGGACAAAACGAGTTTGTGGATTTTGTGTGTGTGTGTGTGTGTGTGTGCGTGTGTGTGTGTTTTCCGATTTTGAGCGAACTGAATATCATTTGTGTCTGTACGACCGTGTCTAAAGTCAGCATGCCACCTCTTAACCGTTGTTTCCGACGGAACAGAGTCCAAATAACACTTATCAAGCCATTTCTTTGCTTGAACAGTATTTTTCCTATTAGAAAGCAATGCTTTATCAACACACGAAATTCAGGTTTTTCCATTGTTTTGAAAATTTGCAACAATAGCTTCACTTAAATAACTGTAATTTGTAAACTAATAATCCGATTATGCCCAAATTTTGTCACATGCCATTTGAAGATTAGTAGTTCATAAAAATTATATGGATTTTTTTTTTATCATTGATGCCATCTATATGTCAGGTCCGGGACTTATTGCGTGATGTGTTAGTCGGCTGTCATTTTATCAATGGTCGTTAAATTTTTACTGTTGAGGAGTCACCCCTATTTACACACTCTATGGACTCTTCCATGGTATACAAATAATCCTGCCTACAGAGAACGGGTTGTTGTTGTAAGAGTTGCTGAGACTCTTCAACTATAACACTGTCAGCTCTGCTTCCGAGCAGGGAGCAATAACCCAGTCGTGGTTCCGCCGAAGGGTAGAATCACGACTGGGCAAAAACAGACAGACATTTTTTGGCCGGGCCATATAGCCCGGAAATCCCAGTCAAAACTGACCATGTGTCATATGTTGCCCTTACTGGGAGGGACAACTAAATATAGTTGTTGTTAGAGTTGGTGCTTGTTAGAGCAGTTGAACCGCCGCTCGTTGAATATAGACATATTACCCGGACTTACTTCTTTGTATATATTTGACTCCTACTAACAAGTATTCCTGAATCTACTAACCGTGTACAGGTTGTATATATCTTTTGTTCAATATAGTTACATTTTCCACTCATATTTGTTTTGTGTTATTCTTATATTGTGTGGTTTTCTAAACAAGAATCCATAACATTTACACGAACCGAGAGACTCACTTTTTAACGATAATGGCTATCCTGAATTTGGTGACAAGAAATCAGACAGAATTGTTGTTTTTCTGACCGAACTTTGAGGCTAGTATCCAAGAGTTTTAAAAAAAATTATCTCGAGTGGTTGTTCGTTTTTGATGATCGTAAATTTATTTATATACTCTTCTTGAGTGGTCTTTTTAAATATACCTTTACCTAGCCTCTAGCGGATGAAAAAGAAGAAAATATTTTCAATTATTATTTTTTCGGTATATCGATTGGTCTATCCAAATAACTTCGGTTTTTTTTTTCAACACCAGAAATAGTGTTACAGTCTGACCTGACGTCAAGTCCGGGTGACCTGTATCTTTTAATCTCTCACTTTCTCTTTACTCCTCGAGTACTTTCTAGAAAGAAAAATATTACAGAGAGTCACAGGTTGCTAAATAGCACGTATCATCTAGGCGACATGCTTTTTTCACACACTTTCACTCTATCTTTCACATCGTACGAACAGATTCTTCTTTTTCTCATTTGCAAAATGGTAACAAAGAAGTAAGAAAAACAAAAAGAACTCATATCCTATTTTCCTTATCACAATTGTCCACACTTATAGCGTCATTAGATTTGTCTTTTCGTCACAAAAGACGAACAAAGACATCATACACAACAGCGACATCATTTTGCCTTTTCTTCACAAAAGAAGAATTTCATCAGACTTTACGAAACCTAAGCTGTTAAAACCCACTTTCAAAAGAAAAACTTTATGCAGTCTTTCCAACATTTGTGTTACTTAAAAAAAAAAAATGAAAACTAATGTCACTCTTCTCGATAAATAAATTCACATTTATATATACAAAAGAGACCATTCTGTCTCTTGTACAAACTTCTGATACTTTCAAATGTGGTGGGCTCGTTTTTATTGGATAACATTTCGCAAATCTAGCCGATGCTTCCTACAGTGTATTAACGTTTTTAGTGTTCAGACGGTGTTGAAGTTATGATTTATTAGCAATTTCTTCAAGTCTATGTAGACTAAGGATAAAACTTTGACGATTGAAGAAGCCTAATTAATCACCCAGACTGCAATACAACAGACTTCGTGAACAACCACAACTTGTAGGAAAAATACACAGAACGCGTGAAAAACAAATACGAGGAACAAATTGAAAACAGAAACTCGAAATGGGACATACTAAAGGAAGCTTTAGTGAGATCTGCAAACAACATTGTCCCAAGGGAAAAGAGACATAGAAGAAAAAAATGAGTGGATAATTGATGGGGTTCTCGACATGATGCAAAGGAGACAGAAAGCAATGCCAAGACAGTGAACAGAATACAGAAAACTAATGAAGGAAATAAGGAGCAAATATCGAGTGGCTAAAGAGGAATGGCTCAACAACAAATGTGAAGAAATAGAGAGATTGAGAGTAACTAAAAAAAAAAGAGGCATGCATAAAAAAAAATAATGGACTAATAGGACAAACGACATGGTTCACAGCAGGGTGTATAAAATCCAAGAATGGAACTCTCATATTAGAGAAAGAGGGAATACTCCAGCAATGGGAAGAATATATAAGAGATCTCTTCCACGAAAAGAGAGAGAGCAACCGACAATACACAGAGATACCGGCAGACAAAAAATATTAAAATCCGAAGTGAAAGCTACACTAATCAAACTGAATAATAGAAACAAAGCAGCTAGACCAGACGGTATTGTAATAGAAATGCTGACAGCTTAGACGATTTCGGCATAGACAAAATTACAAACATAATGAATGAAATCCACAACAGTGGTGAAACACCAGAAGACCTAAGCATATTGATCTTCATAGCACTGCCTAGAAGGCACAAAGGAGTGTGAACTCCACCGAACAATCAGCATAATGAGTCACATAAGAAAACTCATCATCCGAATCCTGATAAATAAAGCGCGCAGTAGTATCAAGCCAGAGAGAAGACTAGAACAATGCGGTTTCTTCAAGGACACAAGAACAAGGCAAGGAACGTGATATTTATTCTTATAATGTTATCATAAAGAGTAATACAAATCCAAAAGAACGTGTAATTGTGTTTCATAGACTACACAAAGGCGTTCGACAAAGTACGCCACAAAGACTTAGTAGATATGCTCGGAGATCTAGATATATTCGAGAAAGACAGAATAATCAAGAACCTCTACTGGCCGCAAACCGCCTGCATTCAACTGGTATAGAAATTTAAATACCTGGGAAATGTTCTAACAGAGGACGGAAAGTTCAACACTGAGATCCGAAAGCGAATTGGCATGGCCAAGGATGCATTTCAGAAGCTGAGTAGGGTATTAAGAGACAGGAAAATTTCGCTGGAAACAAAGAATAGAGTACTGGATTATTATGTGATGTCTGTCTTCAATATGGTAGTGAATGTCAAACAATCTCCTCAAAGATGAAGGAGAGACTTGAAGCAACCGAAATGTGGTTCGACAGACGGTTTTTAAGGTTACCATAGACCTAACATGTGAGCAACGATGAGGTTTTGGAGAGGATGGAAACGAAAAGGAAACTAATTCTTAACATCAGGAAAAGATAGCTGAAGTTCCTGGGACATGTAATAAGGAAGTAGGGCTCGGAGGATATGACGCTCACTGGTCAGATAGAGGAGAGAGAAACGCGTAACATATTTGGTGGCCTAAATGACTGGCAGAGCGGGGTTTGGGAGGAGTAACAGAAGAAAGCGTGTTAAGAGTTATTAAGGATAGTCTGCAACAGCACACAACTACTACACTTCAAAAGAACGAACCCTCACTATAGAGTAATACTACATACATAATGTAGCACAAGTTTATTTATTTTAAAGAAAATCCGTTCAAATTAAAACTTGTGAAATCTTAATCCTATGAAGATTTAATACACAATTTTTTTAAATAACGCGTTCTTTTTTTTTCTTTCTTTAGCATAAACACTTTTTAGTCATGGTCACAAAATTAGTGATTCGTTACTTAAGTAACTAAATGTGTAAGGTTTCTTACAGGAATATTTTATAGTACATAAAATAACGGCAGTGAAAAAGAGTAAATGCACAAAATAACAGACCAATTAATTTTGAATGCAAGATAACATTTATTAAAACAAAATTAACAAATGGAAAGTTTAAAACAAGAGTTCCTTTGTTAGAAGTAAATTGCATACATAACGAAATATTCGAAGGTATTCAAATTTTTATACCTGCTTGATTTTAAAATCTCCCACCTCTATTTGGCATTTTGGGTTGCTCTTTTTGCTGATGACTATGCATTCGGTTTTCGTACAGTTTATTTGTAGTCCTTTTTTGTCACTCTCTTCAGATACTATTTGAATTTATCGTGTGTGTGTGTGTGTGTGTGTGTGTGTGTGTGTGTGTGTGTGTGTGTGTGTGTGTGTGTTATAGTATCCCCCAAAACAATGAAAAGAAATAGAAATCCCGTAGAGTAGAGTTGCATCAAATTACGCAAGTCAGGGAAAAATACTTTTATGGTCAACGAAGGCAACAGAAAAAAAACTTAACGTGCAAGTGTGAAAAAAATAAAAACCAAAAAAGAAAATAACACGCACGCATGGACGCACGCATGTGAACTTTCTGGCGTACTTACCATTTGACTAACAGAAGACGGAAAGTGTGACACAGAGAACCGAAGGCGATTTGGCATAGCGAAGGACGCGTTTCAGAAGCTGAGTAAAGTATTAAGATACAGGAAACTTTCACTCGAAACAAAGAAGAGAGTGCTAGATTTCTATGTGATGTCAGTTCTTCAATATGGCAGTGAATGCTGGACAATATCATCAAAGATGAAGGAAAAACTTGAAGCAGCTGAAATATGGTTCTGCAGAAGGATGCTGCGGATATCATGCGGACCGAGCATGTGAGCAATGATAAGGTGTAGGAAAGAATGGAAACGAAAAAGAAATTAACATTGAGCATCAGGAAGATATAGCTAAAGTTCCTGGGACATGCAATGAGGAAGGAGGGCTTGGAGAACCTGATACTAGCAGGCCAGATAGAGGGGAAAAGAGACAGGGAAAAGCAGCGGATAACATATTTGAAGGGCCTGAGACGGTAGATGACAGAACGGGTGTTGCGAGATGCGACAGGAAAACGCGTGCTAATAGATACCAGGGATAGGGAGACGTGGAAGGCCATAATCGCCTACGTCCTGAAAGGACAAGGCACATAGAAGAAAGAAGATGTGTATTAATCCACATACAAGCTTGTTCAGCTGTATCACAGCTCATCGATGTGGCTAGACATACATTTGCTTCCAGCCGGGATAGAAACTCGACCAATTTGGTATAAGTTGGAGTGCTTATCCCATAAGCTATAGGCGCATGGCTGAGAGAGGAGGAAATCTTAGCGTGTTATATATATGCAGTGTATACACCCACCAACCACTGGCAGAACTCAATTCATGACAGAAGAGTAATACGTATATATATATATATATATATATATATATATATATATATATATATGAGTGATTGTTTAATTACTTAGTTTTTGGTCATAATAAAATTAAACCAGTGCACATTTGTATTAAAAAGTGCTCAATACAATATTGTCGAACTTTTGAATATTTTCCATTTGTAAATGTGTTATTACGCGATCTAGGTTTCTATCATGAGTGGTGTCTTCAGGTGATTTTCAATGTATATATATAAATGCACTGGTCATACACAGAAATAAATTCGACCACAATTTTGACCTAAAAACGACATATTCATCAAAAGAGAAAAGAATTACCCAGGAGAAAGATTTCGAGAACGCCACCATCAAATATTATCAAAGTTTTAATATACGCCTGTTTTTTTTTTCGCAATCTCACCTTTCCTAATGAAAACAATACTTTCCCAGACCAACATACACACCATAAAGATCCAAATAAAACTGTTAATTTCTTTTTCTTTTTAACACCTTATAACATTATACTGCACAAAAGTTAATTCTCTTCAAACATGAACTATGACGTTTTTTAAATGTTTAATACTTTCAGTTAATCTTATGATTATTTATGGGCGTTTTCTTTTCTAATGGACAACAATATTTCTTTATAGATACTTTATTTATAATAAACTTCATTTCAACTTTATGCCTTGATAAAGTCTATCAAGGGACAAAACATGTAGGCGAGAAAATATAGTTTTCATTATTTTTATATCTCTCTAAATTCTATAACTACTGCCTCTCTGTTTCTTGCTTTCCTGCCTGCTGGAAATCCTCTTCCATGGTTCCTATATATAAAAATACTAGAGAACCCTCTGACTCCGCTAATTATCGCCCTATCAGTCTCCTACCGATCTTTGGCAAATTGTTCGAAGCCATCATCAACGCTGAGGTGGTACAACATCTTACAGTCCACAGACTCTTCTCTGACAAACAGTATGGTTTCCGCTTCACCAAGTCTACTGCTGATATGCTCATGACCATCACTGAGTATATACACCAGGCCCTCAACAAGAAAGGCGAAGCCCGAACTGTTTCCCTAGACATCTCCAAAGCGTATAAGTATAATAAGATCCCAAGTAGGCATATACACTGACGACACTACAGTTTACTCTTGTCTCAAACAAAAATCTGCCGAGACTGACAAAGCAAACCTCGCTCCTGAGCTGGAAAATGACCTCCAATCCGTGGTGGACTGGAGTAAGAAATGGCTCGTAAATTTTTATGCTTCCAAAACGAAGCTGCTATCTACTAACCATCACAGACAATCGTTCCTCCCACCCATTAGCATGGATCAAGCTAGTCTCCCTGAAAGTAAAACACTAAGCCTCCTCGTGTTAACTCTCACAGCAAACCTCAAGTGGAATAACTATAGAATCCATAGCTAAATCCGCTGCTAAAAAGGTCGGTTCACTGTGTAGGGCCAGAAAGTTTTCCTGTCTGAAACAATCCTGCACATATACAAATCTACCATTCGCCCGTGCATTGAATGCTGCTGCCATATCTGGTCGGGTGCTTCTGCTATTCACCTAGGTGTCCTTGACAAAATCCAAGGGAGAATCTGTTATGTGATCAATCTCGACTTGGCAGCTAGAATACAGTTGCTTTCTCACCAACGCAGTGTGGCTTCCCTGTGTCTCTTCTACAAATACTTTCACAGCTTCTGCTTCGATGAACTTAACTCACTAGTACCTCCTATATATGAATTTTCTCGAGCCACAAGATTAGCAACTAGGTCCCACCCTTTTACTGTGAAACTGATAAATTGTAAACACAAATTCTACTCCAGCAGCTTCTTTTCTCGCACTTCCTGCCTGTGGAATTCATTTTCGCTTACTTGCTTTCCCGACAGCTACAATTTCCAAGAATTTAAGTGTAAAGTCAATAGTCATCTCCGATCTCACTAACTTGCATCCTCTCTCTCATGCTTTTTCTCCGTCCATCCCACTCTCATCAGTATTCTCATCCTTCTCATACCCTGTTCCTGACACCCCCTGTAACCTGTCACTTTTTCTCATAACGTTCCTCCTATGTAACCCCCAGCACAACAGTGGCAGAAAAATGCCTTGCTTGGGGTGACACGATTATAAAAGAAATTATATATATATATATATATATATATATATATATATATACACTTCATAAATTCAATCTATGTGAAAAATGAAATGAATATTTGAAACACTGAACTCTATGCTACTATGGTTTCTACAAGAATGGTGTTGCACTTATTCAACCACACACACACACACACACATGCACACACACACACACACACACACACACACACACACACACATATATATATATATATATATATGCACATGTATATATATATGCATATATAAGAACTCTAGCAGTTCATTTGTTTTTCTGAGCATGTATTATGTACTTCACAACACAGTCTGATTATATTAACGCATCTATCTCAGCCTGATTTTTCTGAAGAGAAAACAAAATCTCTGAAGAATAATAGGCGACATGACTGAAACAGCACTGATCAATTAAGTGAAAAACCTCTCCATATTATCTTTATATATATTGTGTACATATATGGCTTTTTATTGTTGTGTGTTTGTGTATGTTTGTTTTGTGTACAGTTATATCTTTTCCCTTGTTTGTTCTTGTATATTAGATTGTTTTTTTCTTTAAGGTTTTTTGTATATGTCTAATTTGATGTAAGTATTCTTTATTTTGTGACATTTCTGGTATGATATTGCCTCAATGTTAAACTGTATACATCTCGACCCTTCACCTAACTTTTTTCTTTTCTGTGCCATCCTAAAATTTTTTGAATATTCTAAGTTAACTTAAACTATTTGATTTTTTAGATGTGATTTACAACTGCTGAAATAAATTCTGGATTTATAATCGTTTAATTATGTGTTGAGTTTTTTTATGTGTGTGTGTGTGTGTGTGTGATTTTTTTTACCAAAACTCACATGGGTTTCCCAAACATTTTTTGTTGGACAGATGTACCAAGAAGCATAAAATTATAATACTTTCCTTTCCTGCAACAAAAATAATGACGCTCCATGTGATATTCTCCTGGATATGTATACAAAAATGGACACAAAACACGATAGTCAAACAAACAGCAATTAATAAATGTATTAACAAGACATGTTACAGAAGGATAAAGAAATAAACAAAATTGAAGTTATCAACAGTTCAATAGAATCTTCAGTCTGTATTGTTGAAATAATTACATGTGTCGTCTCTGTACAAGTGAGAGGAAAGGAGTGTTGCCCTCCAAAGACAATGGGAAAAGTAGAAGAGCCTTTCAAATATTGAACCACCTGTGATTATTGTCAAAGACATTGGTAATCTAACAAACTCCTAAAGAAAGTTATCTCTAATTCTTATTTGGATGGTGTTGCAAAAGTTTTTTTCAATATTTCTATACATACAACTAGAGCTTAAGCAGTCTAGATAATGAATATTAAAAAAAAAACTTAAGTAAATTTTATAAAAGTTCATAGTGGAATCTAGTTTGCCATGTAAATCTATTGTCGCTTGATCTCCTTTTAATCAATTTTTTTTTTTATTTAATCATATCACCCCGAGCAAGGCGGTAATGCCACTGATGTGCAGGGGGCTACATAAGCGTAAAAAGATTAATTAGAAGAGAGTGAAGAGGAAGACGAACCAATTAGAAAGGAGCAATAGAAGGATGAGAATACAGGTGTGAGAGAAAGGAAAGGATATACAGGGTGGGGAAAGAACTAGAGTCAAGTGGTTAATAGATGAGTATTGACATTGCATTTAAATTCCTGGAGGTTGTAGCCATCAGGAAAGCAAGAATTAATTAGTCAGTTAAGTAGAATATGTGATACATACTTAGGAATTACTCAGTCAGCCATTGGAGGAGTTTATGTACTGTGTTGCCATTATATTAACAATGACTGATGGTTACCTGAATCAACAGATGTTTGAAGAAGGCATAATTGTCAGAATGTTGTGATAATAACAGTAAAGAAAAGGACATTATTCCATATGTAAATAATCATGTTGGCTTCTCTACAGTCCAGATTTGACCGCTTACAACTTTTGTTGTTGTGGCTAAAAAAAGAACAAATCTAAAATAATAGAAATGTTATGGCCAAGAGGAAGATGTTGATCCCAAAGGAGGATTTTATAGATTTTGGAAAAGAGAAAGGTACACCAAGATTGATTGAACTAATGTGTAGTTTATAAATGGAATTTTTTCATTCCACATTTTAGTAGCTCTGTTTTTCCCAGAAAAGTAAAACTGAAGCATTGTTGAAACACCCTTAACCCTTTAGTATTCAACCCACCCCCATAAATATCAACTCTCAATGTTCAATGTGCCATTACCTATCCCATATAATAGTCAGTTAAGTACCGTACATGATACATGCTGAGGCAATTATGTCTCTTTTGAGACATGACTGATTAGACAGAAGATTTTCTCGCAGTAGGTTACCATTCTTTCTGTGGTAGACTGATTACCAACCAAGACTATAGAACCTAATTTGTCCCACTGTTCAACCCATAGATGGAGGGAGAAGAGATGAATTCATACCTTTCCCAAAGGTATTTGTGCTAAAATGAATGCAATGAGCTCAACTGGAATTTGAACTCGTCCCTTTGATGACTCATTCTGAGACAGTATTCATTGCACCGCAAGAATCCAAAGCAAATATGTTCATACAACATGATTTCTTAAAATTAAAAAAAAAATTGTTTTTTAAAAATTATTAATCTGCAGGGTTTAACAATAGTAATGTATGAAAAAAGGACTTATTATGAATTTTAATTTTTAATTTTGTTTACATTTTAAGAAACCATGTGGTTTTATTAAGCCAAAATATGTGGATTAATTTACAACAGACATACATAGAAAACTGGGCCATCTGCCCTTACTTATTCTTATAAAATTTGGTAGGAGTTTCTTCTTGACATTTGTGAATGTTTAATCTATAATAATATGAAAAAGAAAGTGCAAAACTGTATGACTAAACTGTGTACAAGAATATCTAATAATCTCTGTCACCCGACTCTCAAATGTGAAAATAGGCTTTCTTGATGTTCGACTTTCCCATACCAGCTCATTACAAATTTCCATCATGTAAATCTGAAACTTTTATTACTCATTCCTAAAATCAGTTTTTTTTTTTTTGCACTTATCAAAATCTCTAAATTTGTTAAAGTCTTAGGGGTGAATATGATATATAATGTGGGATATTTAAAAACAAAAATGATACAAATGAAAGCAAAGGAAAAGAGAATGAGATCATCTAGATTGTATTTAAACATGTCTGATAAAAATTTAAAACTCCAAATTTTAAAACTGAGGAAAAAAAACATGAACTTGAAAATCTATAACTTAAAAAATTGAAGTTACAAAATTTGACAGTATAAAATAAATAATAAAAAATTAAATTTGAAAATTTAAAACTCAAAAGCTAAAAATTTAAAACATGCATCTCTACACATCCAGCATTTC
>JBBBDQ010001957.1:0-22500 GCA_037127315.1 Ascarosepion bandense
GCAACATGACAGAAGTAATTGAATAATTTATGAAATGTTATGTTACTTATTAATTTATATTTTTAATATCTATATTTCATATTATTCTTTGTTAATAATAATTGTTATCTCACGATGTTTATAACATGGTAAAGTTATTTTATCTATAAAATGTTATCGCACTTTACATTTTATTATTAAATACATAATTGTGTACACTATTATTTTATTTAATTATAATCTAATACTCCACACACACACACACACACACACACACACACACACACACACACACACACACATATATATATATATATATATATATATATATATATATCAGAGAAAAGATATTCGGGAATATTTTGTAGCCCTGAAAAAGTTTGTTTGTATTTCTTTTATTGCCTTTTCAGCCGTCCTCATTGATGAGATGATTCTCCAGATAAGGCCCTGCAAAACATAGTCAGCATCAACTTCATATTTGCTCAATTGATAGCTGTCAACTATATCACCAAGATAGGAAATCCTATAAAATGGATTTGCAACACTAATGATGTTGCCGACATAAGCACGGTTTACAAAGTTTATATGTATAAGGGTTTCTTTCCCTGAAAAGGGTGCAACCCTTGAAATACCTGATCTTTTAACGGAATGTTTCTTTCTATATTCCATATTTTAAAAAGGAAGAAAGTTTACGTAAAAATAGATTTTATAATTATTTTGAAATTCTTACTGCTGCATAATTTGTATTAAGCTTTTCAATTTGTAAATATATTCTTTACTAAATAAATTATTAACCGAAGGCGCTAACTGACTGGAAGAATTTAAAAAATGTTTTAAAAATAAAAACAATTTTTATAAAAATTCATTATTCATCGAAAACTTCTTTTTCAGAATATGATATGCTTAATATATATTATTTATAAAATAAATTAAAAGTTTATCTAAATTAAAAATGGTGCAGTATTAATGCCTTTTTTTACTATTCGGAGCAAATTTCCGAAAAAGTGGCAACTTAAAAGAAAACAAATTCGATGAAATACATTTAACTAATATAAAAATATTTGGGATCAGTATCAAATTTCTAGAAATTTCATTAGGAGGTCGGTTAACATGTAAATAAAATAAATTATCAAAATTTCTTAAAAATAATAAAAGCATAAATAACTTCATTCATTTTTTAATAACTTCTGAAAGTTTAATTAATAGACAATTATTTGATTTTTACAAGAATTTCCAAATTAATGTGCCTTTCAACGCCCCCAAATGACTTGCATTAATATTACGTTTGCCATAGTAGTAATCTTTAGTAAACATAGTGTGAATCGCAGACGAAAAAAAAAAAAAATTCGAATGTGTTAAAAAGGATTACAAAATTTTTAAAGAATAATGAAAACAAACTTCGATGTTTCCTCTTAATAATAACATAAAGATTTTTATGATAAAACTTTGTTTTCATTGTTTGGGCCCTTTTAACATTACGCTATGCTGTTTTGTTTTGTTTTGTTTTTTCGGCGAATGAGTGGAGGCATCTACATTAAATCAGATGTAGCGCGAAAGCTTTAACGACTGCAATACACATGTTGGTAATTCTAGATTTCATTTTGTATTTGTTTTATTCTTTTTTGAGAACCATTGCCAGAATATCCTAAGATGTTATAGTTAAGGTAGTAAGTAAAGCCAAGATTGTGTTCTTTTTGCAAAAATCAAATACTGCCATCGATGAAATACATATAGGGCATTCCTGTATCTCAATATATGAACATCTGAAATCCTAAGTTGTGGAGCAAATGTCGATAAATGGCATTACGACCGTTTTGATCCTTACTAGAAATGATGAGATTTGGGAATAATGCGCACCTGAATTCTTAGAAATGAATTTTAAAGTGAAGAAGAGAATACCAGCGTTAAAAAGGGTTATCAAGCAAACTGTGTGTGTGTGTGCGGGTGAGAGCGAGAAGTGACGGTAAAGGGAATAGAGATTAGAACGAGAAAGAAAGAAAGAAAGAAAGAAAGAAAGAAAGAAAGAAAGAAAGGGTAACGGAACGCGAGGTGAAATATGAAAGCTTATGCAAAAAGAAAGAATGGGAGAGAGATAGAAAAGTAAAGGACAGTAGAAAGTTAAGGCAATAAAGAAAGAGATGGGAAGAGAGCGAGAAAATTTGTGATGAAATAGGAAATAAAATCAGAGAGAGAGAGAGAGAGAGAGAGAGAGAGAGAGAGAGAGAGAGAGGAGGAGGAGGATGGCGAAGTAGCAGATCAGACCACCCATGTAATAATTCCCGGTAAATACATTCTTTTGTTATTTATTATTATTCTCTCAAATGCTTTGATGTTTTTATACGCCATCAGACTGCAAAACCTTCTCCTGTCTCCTGCTTCTCTAGAGACTCGATTGAGTTGAAATAAAATGAACCAATAATTCCAGAACATTTTCGACCCTAAAAACAAACCCATGACCCTCAAATGCCACCAAGAATAGATAAAGAAAAATAACAATAAAAATAACATAAACAAAAACAAGAACTCCGCCCCGAACACGAAGATATTGTTGTAAAACGTGTTCGTGTGTGCTTGTGAGTATGTGTGCGTATATGTGAATTAATGATTGATGAAATGAAAAGAGAAGGTCAATACACATACAACCGGGCCTATATCTCTTGGGTTTGAGACTGGCCCGAAAACAGATATAATGATTACGCAAAGAATAAAGAACCTAAGTCAGAGAAGAATATATATATATATATATATATATATATATATATGTATAGTCATCCGCAGACAAATCTGTTTCGCTGTATCACAGCTCATCAGCACGGTTAGACATCCGATTGCTTTTAACCCAGGATTGAAACCCGACAGAATTGGCCGCAGCCGGCGAATTTACCTCTGAGGTATGGGCGCTCGGTAGAAGAAGGCAGGCTTTTAGCGTATGATGTATCATACACCAGTAGCCAGAGTGCTCTAATTCATTACTGAATGAGCGATATATATATATATATATATATATATATATATATATATATATATATATATACTATAACAGTGAATACTCCCAATGGTATTAGTTAGCCGTTATAAACAATAAATTTATCTAATGCACACAAATGATAGGTATCTTCTTCCAATCATTCTATATAGAATTACATAACATTAAACAGACACTTATTAATAATGGATTTTCTAATTCTGTCATTCATCAACAAGTTAAAATGTATCTCAATAAGCTTAATAATACATCTAACAAAATTGATATTAATAATGATAGTGAACGTCAAAATAATCATAACACTATTAACTCATGCTATTGTAACAAAATACATAATAATTAGAAACATGATTAAAGAACCAAAAACATAATAGGTAGAAATGTTAAACCCATTAATAATAAACAAATTAAGCTCATCAGTTTTTACACTCCACCCACGTCTATTGAACAGGTGAAGAGACTCATCCCTTGTTTCCTTGTTTAGGATGTGGTTTCCGGCTTTCTCATTTCCAATCTTTTCACTCTTACGTAGCCCCCTGCACATCAGTGGCGTTACCGCCTTGCTCGGAGGGATATGATTAATATATATATATATATATATATATATATATATATATAAAATAGGCTTGTCTTTGTGTATGTTTGTTTGTGTGTCTCCATTTTTAACGAACCCTACTTTTCCGAAATCCTTGGTCCTATTTCAACCAAAATTCTGTCACTTGTTGATCATTACATGGACCTTTGATGCACGCAAATTTTTTTCGAATCGATTTATAGGGTACGGCAGAAATTCTGTCACTTAACTAAGCAGAGTCATGCCGATTTCGTGAAGGCGCCATCATGATATTTATTATCCTGAGGTCTTTGCAAATTGCATTATGAGAAATATTTTTAAAATTGGAAGTTTCGGACACGCCTATGTCCTTTTTCAGTTAGACGAGAAATAAAAAAAGGAAGGTACGGTGGGATATTCTTTTCGGTGCAATTTTTTCTCGTGTTGTTATCGAAGAGATCTGATAGTTTTAGAGCAGTTGTTTGGCAAGATTAGTGTTGCAGAGGGCTCGTAGAAGGCTTTCTACGGCAACTGTTTGATCCTAGAATTTGTTAATGCATTTAAAAATTTATTTTAACTTGGGCTTTAGGGTCTTTTAGGTTAGAATTTAAATGAAAACTCTAAAACGGCGATGGTCTGATAATATGATCCGGTTATTTGGAATGCTCAGCGTAACACTGGAGTACCTTTTCCTATTATTCTTGTCATTAATTACTTCTTTCATATATATATATATATATATATATATACATCCAAATGAATAATAACGAAAAAATAATTGCAACGTTCAAAGCATTGATTCAAAAATGCAAAAATGAATATTTATTATTAATATATATATATATATTTCCCTACGTCGGTGGCATGACTATGAGTTTTATGCATTCTACGCAACCATCAGGTGCATATTACAAAATGCGCCTGATGATTGCGTAGTGCATTGAATTCCAAGTCGTGCTACTGTCAAAGGAAAATACATACATTTATTAATATATAATTAATAGCTCTGTTTATGCTACATTGAGCACTCTTTTATTTACATCTGAATAACATTTTATGTGTGCGTAGCCTTGAGTGTATACCTATATATATATATATATATATATATATATATAGTGCATTTAGGTGGCTATCCCTCTTTTATATATGTTTTCGTTAAAGACAACTGACAAGGTAAATCGATTAAGCTTTTTCTTTAATTTTTCTTCTGTTTGTACAAGTGTTTTTTTACTGGGCTCAAAGTGTGTACTCACCACTATTTACGTATCGTTCTTCAGAAATGAATGGAACACTCTTGGCTACTGGCGTTAGTTTACGTTCTGTATAAAACACGTTAAAATCTACCTTTCTATGCCGTGCATCGATAGCTTAGTGTTAAGTGTGTATAAACTTTCCAAATGTTCTACGTATCCCTAAACTTTATTCTTTTAGCCGTTATTATTTTTTATTTTTTTATTTTTAATTACAAATGGCGCTTTTTAATATATGCGTCTAAAGTTATAGGAATATCTTATTTTCCAAACACAGTCAGCATGTTATGGCCGTGTTCATAGGTAATATGCCTTCTATTAATTTTGATCTTAAAATGTGACTTTATTTTCTTTAGTAATATATATATATATATATATATATAGTGATAATCCACGTATACTGTCTTAATATGTATAGGAAAAACTACTAAAAAGTTGTAAGTTAAAAATGTATTTTTTGACAGCATTTATTTATTTCTATTATTATATATATATATATATATATATTTGATATTTCAGACCGGCCTCGACCTTTCATTAGAAACAAATGATTTAAACTAGAAGCGTCTGTCGCGAGATGTTTACATCACGTGATGCAGAAAGCGATAGAGTTTTCTGAATATTTTTAAACATAAACCTAACTGTAATAATACTTTTAAGTGTTGTTTTAAAGAAAATTTTTTAAATGTATCTAAAAAATGTTTAACTATTGAAATATTTATAAAGATTCAAAATACCTAAGTCCCTATTTAACCCTAGCCTATATGTATTTAATTTTAAAATCCAGTATTTTTCTTTCCTTCTGCGTGAGTATGTGGAACTAAAATCAGTAAACATTTGCAGTTTTCTAATGTGTGTCCTGGTTGATTGAAGTGTTCAGCTATGGGGGAATAAGGGTTATACAAAAAATTCATTGCAAGAAAGAAAATCAGTATCCAATTTGATTAATCCCCTAAATTCTTTATTTCAATTGTAAGCAACATATCTGTAAGCAACATATAGACCAAATTTTGTATCCAGAATTCAGCAGTTCACAGGATATCGCTTTTAGCGCTTTCAAAATAGAAAAAAAAAAACAATTCTGTTTAAAAACAACCACTCCTAAATGTACTGCTTGTACTCGCGTATAAGTAAAATCAGTAAAAGCTAACGTTTATTGATACCTACGATATCTAGAATAAATTAAGAGTTAACAAAGTGCAACAAAAAAAGGCTTTTTTTTCGTATATTTTTAAGCATATTTTTGCGGTGACCAAATAGGCTAAAAGCTCTCGATTTTGAAATAGATACTCCTCTCTTTACTCTTAATACTGCTACAATTATAAAATAAAAATTAAAACAAGGACATGAAAGGAATAGCTGCAAACACAAAACCACGGACGAGCACGCACCCTCTCTGTGTCTGTCTCACTCTCTCTCTAACACACACACACACACACACACACACACACATATATATATATATAATCCAAATAAGTAGCTGTATACAAAGGGCTCAATTCCAGAATTAAATTTAAGAAAAATAAAACAAATTCCACAGTGTTTTATACATTATACACTCGTTTGAAAATTGGGAGAGCTGTTACAAATGGTCTCGCTTTTACGCTTATTCCCTCGTCTCCGTCTCGCCCATTTTCTCGGCTTCGGTGCTGTTTAAGTTGAAGTGCTGACAGAACATTTGCAGATAGTTCGAGATTTTTCCACGTTGGGTCAGAGGAGCTAGAAGTTGCCTGGAAAAGATTCAGTTACAAGTGAAAGAGAAAATCGAACTTTGGCGACACTGTTAAAGGAAACTTTTACAGTATATCCCGGATATAAGAATCCCAGATATAAGAGAAACCCAGATATAAGAAAGATTTTCTCTGGTCCAAAATTAGAGCCTGTGGTAATGTATATAAAATAGACCAAACCCGAATATAAGAGAAATCCGGATATAAGATAACCTTTTTCCGGTCGGGACAGGTTAAGAGTCTCATCCCTTATTCCCTGTTTAGGATGTGGTTTCCGGCTTTCTCTTTTTCAATCTTCTCACTTTGGTTTCTTTTTTTTTTTTCAATTGGAGTAGATAGATCTATCTATCGCCCGGTTCACACTCCACCCACGTCTATTGAACAGGTTAAGAGGCTCATTGCTTGTTCCCTGTTTAGGATGTGGTTTCCGACTTTCTCTTTTCCAATCTTCTCACTTTGTTTTTTTTTTTTTCAATTGGAGTAGATAGATCTATCTATCGCCCGGTTCACACTCCACCCACGTCTATTAAACAGATTAAGAGACTCATCCCTTGTTCCCTGTTTAGGATGTGGTTTCTGGTTTTCTCTTTTCCAATCTTTTCACTATTACGTAGCCCCCTGCACATCAGTGTCGTTACCGCCTTGCTCGGGCTGATACGATTAAAAAAAACCTCTCTTATATCAGGGTTACACTGTATTTTGCTTTGTTTGAAAATAGTTAAAATTGAACAAGATTCTTCTTTATGTGTCGTGTCCATTCAGACCGTTGATGAGCATGGATCTCCACTTGTTCCTATTTCTTGTCACTTTTAATACTTTTCCTCGTGGTGTTTCTCACAAAACCCGCTCCGCCATCCACCCGCTAAGCCTATCAAGTATGTCTCGCGCTGCTTTTGTCTGTCTCGCTTCTCCCTCTATCCGTCCTGTGAGTATTAGGTTCACCGAACCCTCTGTCCTCATTCAGTCAGTTAAAGTGACATACGTGATACACGCTTGGGCGATCATATCTCGAAAGAGACATGACTGACTGGGCAGAAGATTATCCCGCAGTAGGTTGCCATTGCTTTCTGCGGTAGACTGGTTGCCGACGAAGGCTATAGAACCCAATCTGTCCTGCTATTTAACCCATAACTGGAAGGAAGAGACGGATTAATACCTTTTCCAAGGGTATATGCGCGTAAGTGAATACAATGGATTCAACTGGAATTCAACTGGAATTCGAACTCGGCTCCCCGGTTTCTCGTTCCGAGCCGATATCCACTGTACCACAACGTACATTCTTACGTGTCTCAGAAACATCAGTTGTCTCTTCCTGATGCCAAGTACATGTTTTCTTTTAGTTTGCATTCTCTCCAAAGCCTCACTGTTGTATACATGTTTGGTCCATGGTATCCTCAACATCCTTAAAATGATAAAATTTTGTCAATCTGTGTATCCGTCTGTTCTCTCTCATATCAATCAGTTAAGTGTCATACGTGATACACGCTTTGGGCGATCATGTTTCTAAAGAGACATGACTGACTGGGCAGAAGATTATTCCGCAGGTAGGTTGCCAGTCAAAGCTATAGAACCCAATCTGTTCTATTATTTAACCCATAATTGGAGGGAACATACAGATTAATACCTTTTTCGAGGGTATTTGTGTGTAAGTGAATGCAAGGAATTCAACTGGAATTCGAACCCGGCTCCTCGATTTGTCATTCCTAGTCGATATCCGCGACACTACAACGCTCATCTGTAGAATGTGCGTTGATATATCTCAAAATTTGTGCCTCCGATGGTATGTAAAAAAAGAAAAAAACTTAAATTAATTTACATGATTATTTCGGCATACTGGAAGTTATGTATATATATATATATATATATATATATATATATATATATAGTGTATCGAGGCAGCAGATAATTTTCTAAACATATGCTGTTAAATATAAGAGACAATGAATGTCTATTATGTTTAATCATGAGCCGTTCTAAACATCGTATTTTGACTTTAATTTCTCTGAAGATGGCTCATGTGAGCCGAAAGCTTAGAAGTAACTTAATAAAAAATTATCCAAATGTTGGATAATTTTTGTCTGTATTTTCACCTGAAATTAAGCGGTCATCCATTTAAGTACTCACCAGGTTCAACGTTGCTTAACTTCGGTGATCTAACAAGAACCGGTGTATTCAACGTGATATGACCGTAAGCATTGTTAGTGTGAGAATGAACCTGAACAGTTAAAATGACAAATTCTTTGCAGTACAACTATAGAGGAAGAAAAGAAACTTTCTTGTTGTAAACAATGGATTAACTACTTCAGTCTCTGATGTTAAAATGGCGCTAAGGATTTATTTGTGTTTAATGGTAACTAATGCCATCAGGGAGTTGAGTTTCTCCAAAATGAAACGTCTTCAAGAATGTAAACAGATCGACAATGGCACGAGAACAAATAAACAGACGCGTTCTCATTGCAGTTGAAAACGAGGTTTTCAAGAGGTTTTTAACAAAGAAATTAAACAAAACTATATTTGAAATATATAATGTCGTCAACCTGGTGAAAATAAACTTAATTATATTTAAATTTATATATCGATGGTACTTATTTGCCCTCGTTAATTTTTTTTAATCATTTCCCCCCAAGCAAAGCAGGACCGCCACTGAGTTCGCAAGGGGGTTACAGTGAAAGAAAAAAATACGGTACAGGGAAGGTCAAAGAAAAGATTAAAGATGGAGATCATACAAGGATATAGAAAATAGGGTACAGGGAGTATCGAAGAAAAAATTAAAGATGGAGAGAATACAAGATAGAAAATGAAACTTGATGTTGCATTTAAACTTTTGGAGATTGTAACTATCAGAGAAACAAGTAAACGGAAGGGAGTTCCACAAGCTGAAAATGCGAGAAGAGAAACTATTAGAGGCGGTTACATTTAACTATTTGAACGGCAAAAGGGTGGGACCTAGATGCTAATCTAGTAGCACAAGTAAATTCCTTTAGTCGTGGAACCAGGGAAAAATGTCGCCAGAGCCGTTACCTTGAAAATATTTGTAGAAAATACAGAGAAAAGCCACATACCGTCAGTGAGAAAGTGACTGAAGTCGAGATGCCAAGTCAGGATCGATTATATTGCAGTTCCTTCGTTGGATTTTGTCAAGAACCTCGAGGTGAACAGCAGGAACACTCGACCAGATATCGCAACAGTATTCAATGCACGGACGAATGATAGATTTATAAATGTGCATGATGGACTTTGACGAGAAAAAGTTCATTTCTCTTTCTAAATGTGATAAACTTTGTGATTTATTTGTTTTTCAATCTTTTAGTATTCAATTGTATTTTTCTGAGATGAGGTATTTTAACTATTTACACAATTTGCATCGTTCTTGTCCTCGTCTTTATTGCCATATTCATAACATTTCAGCCGTTGTACGCTCCAGCATTTTTAGGTGATATACATGGAGGGAAAAGGTAGATGAGTGCCCTCTGTGGAATTAAATTGAAATAATAGAAAACATCACAAGAAAATATGAAAACATAAGTAATTGGCATATACGCCAGTTCACAAAAATCTCCTAACCCGGCGAAGCATAACATGAATGAATACGGTATGGGAACCAGCAATACAAAGAGCTTGAGAAAAATAACAATAACAAAAAATTGTAATATAAGTTCTGGTAACAAAAAAAAAAAAAATTGTTACTGAGACACTAGTTTTATAAATCCCAGAAATTCACTTCTTTATGTTCAGTAGATAAAAGCGTTGGTTGAAATAATCCAAAAATGAATTGACTCAAAGAACTATGAGTTCAATACCTGGCTACAGCAGAGGGAACCAAAAGTTGGAGAGTTGAGTTACTAAAGGAAATTAACTGAAACTAAGATATTAAAAAAAAGGTATGACATGTGGAATTAGAACAGTCTCCTCCATCGACTGAATAAAGGGTTCTGTTCGAAATTCCATCCTATATCATTTGAAGAAGGCTGGAGCATACAACAGTGTAAATAGTGTAACTGGAAACTATTCTATATCATCAAGTTCAGTTTATGACCAAAAGAGCAACTTAATTAAAATTTCCTTTCATAAGCGTAATCATTGGAACAATATAAAGTAAATATTCTGAATTGTATAGAAATTGCGTTATGTAGGGTTCGAACCTGTAACGCTAGTTATCTAGCTACCAGGAACTTACAACTATGACCCACAGGGTTCATTCGCCAGAAGCCATTTGTAATCATTGATCTGCGAAAACGATTGTATATCGCTGATAATTTAGACATTTGTGAACGTGTAAGTCACCATGCATGATATCCATATGAGAGATTATATCTGACAAGGCCATTTAAGATCATTTATTTAGCTACCAAGAACTTAATAATAAGACCTACAAGATTCATTTGCTAGAACCTATTTCTAACTATTGATATGAGAAAACGATTGTATATCTCTAATACTTTATACTCTTTCATTATTTTCGCTGCTTAATAATGTCTTTTTTCATACTCCTCTGACTCAGTAACCACTTGTGTCTTAGTGGCTTTACTGCCTTGATTGGTTTGAAATTATATATATATATATATAATTTAAATAGGATCATTTTATCATTAAGATAGATACAAAGGTATCTCGTTTAAAAAATGGGGTAAAAATTATTTTAGGCGCCTTTCGGCCTACACTTCGTCAGAATAAAAATCGTTGGAAAAATTAAAACGGAGAAGTTGCTAAGAAAATTTTTTAACAACGACTAAAGTTAAGAAGTTGTTTTTCTTTTTCTTCTTAACTTTAGTCGTTGTCAAAAATTTTTCTTAGCAATTTAGATTAGTAGAAATAGAAGAATCCAAATGAGTATCCTGTACATACAGTGGTAGGATAATACTCTAAGAGAGCTCTAAATATATATGTATATAAATACATATAGAACAAACATTAGAAAAAAATTAAGGCGGACACGTTATTTCATGGGAAATCGGTGTTTAGGCCTGTTTCAGGTGAACCATCATCAGCTTTCGTCTTTATTGTACAGAAGATTTTACACGAATTAAATTCACAAAGGTCTAAAAAAAACCGGAATACAAATAAAGATCGCACCCTTAATAAAGAAAATTTAAGAAAAAATACATCATTACATCAGTTCGGCGAATACACACACATATTCGTACATAAGCATATATATACGCAACATATAATCAAAGAGCACGCGTAAGAGCGGATGTCAACTTAAACCTAAAAATACATTCAGCAAGTGAGTTAGACTGCTGACCGGTAGATTTGAAACGAAAAGGAAGGGGATTAGGTGAGAGAGAGAGAGAGAGAGAGAGAGAGAGAGAGAGAGAGAGAGAGAGAGAGAGAAAGAGAGAGAGAGCGTTAAAAAGAAAGGGTAAGTATCTTAAAGCGTATATATATATATATACTAGGCTGGCCAGAAAGTCCTGACTTCTTCTTCTTCTTCTTCTTCTTCTTCTTCTTCTTCTTCTTCTATGTGCCTTGTCCTATCAGGACGTAGGCGATCATGCCCTTCCACGTCTCCCTATTCCTGGTGGCTCTTAGCACGCTTTCTCCTGTAATGTCTCGCAGCCCCTGTTCTGTCATCCACCTACTCAGGCCCTTCAAATATGTTCTCCGTTGCTTTCCTCTGTCTCTTTTTCACTCTATCTGGCCTGTTAGTATCAGGTTCCCCAAGCCCTCCTTCCTCATTGCATATCCCAGGAGCTTCAGTTGTCTCTCCTGGTGCTCAATATTAATTTCCTTTTCGTTTCCATTCTTTCCAACACCTCATCCTTGCTCACATTTCTCACTTTGCTCGGTCTATGATATCTGGAGTATCCTTCTGTAGAACCACATTTCAGATGCTTCAAGTTTTTCCTTCATCTTTGTTGATATTGTCCAACATTCAGTGCCATATTGAAGAACTGACATCACACAGCAATCCAGTACTCTCTTCTTTGTTTCTAGTGAAAGTTTTCTGTGTCATAATACTTTACTCAGCTTCTGGAACGCGTCATTCGCCATGCCAATTCGCCTTCGGATCTCTGTGTCACACTTTCCGTCTTCTGTTAGAACACTTCCCAGGTATTTAAATTTTTGTACCTGCTTGGTTTTAATATCCCCACATGTATTTGGCATTTTGGGCTGCTCCTTTTGCTGATGACCATACATTCGGTTTTCTTGCAGTTTATTTGCAATCCTTTTTTGTCACTCTCTTCAGCTACCTTCTGTAGGAGGTCTTGTAGTTTCCTTTCCGTGTCTGCAATCAGCACTGTATCGACTGCGTATCTTATGTTGTTCAAATTGCGGCCTCCAATGACAAATCCTGGCATAATATCTAGGGTCCTCAAAATATTCTCGCTGTACAAGTTAAATAGATCCGGTGAAAAGACACATCCTTGTCTTACGACCCTTTCTATCTTTGTATATCTGCTGAATTCGTTACTGTTTGCTGCCAGTAGAGATTCTTAATTACCCTAATGTCTTTCCTAAAGATGTCGAGACTGTTGAGCATCTCCATCAATTCTTTGTGGCGTATTTTGTCGAACGCCTTCGTATATTCGATAATACACAGGTACAAGTCCCTCTTCAGTAGTACTGCCTTTTCAGAGAGCATCCTAATCATAAATATGGCGTTTCTTGTTCCATTGTCTTTGACGAACCCGCACTGTTCTTGTCCTATCTCTGGCCTGATTCTGTTTCTTGCTCTTTTCATCAGTATTCGGACGATCAGTTTTATAACATGACTTTTTAAGCTGATAGTTCGGTGTAGTATGCACTCGTTTGCACCTGGATTCTTAGGCAGTACTATCAAAACAGACTTGCATAGGTCGTCTGGTATTATACCACTATTATCAATTTCATTTATTTTCTCTGTAATTTTCTCTATGCCGAATTCTTTCAGGGCTATAAGCAGCTATATTACAATGCCGTCTGGTCCAGCTGCTTTGTTTCTTCTCAGCTTAGACATTGCAGCTTCCACTTCGGAATTCAATATTTCCTGTTCGTCCTCATCTTTGTGTATTATCGGTTGCTCTCTCTTTTATATATCCTTGCCGTCGCTGGAGTATTTCCTCTTTCTCCAATATTATCGTTCCATCCTTGGCTTTTATACATCCTTTTGAGGAGCAGGTTTTTTATCCTGTCAGTTTTCTTATCTTTTTATGTCTGCTCACTCTCTCTATCTCTGCACATTTGTCGTTGAGCCATTCCTCTTTTGCCTGTCTTTATTTGTTCCTTATTTCCTTGTCCAGTTTCCTGTATTCTCTTTCGTGTCTTGGCATCATTTTCTGTCTCCTTTGCATCATGTCAAGTATCTCTTCAGTCATCCACTCGTTTTTTTATTCTGCGTCTGATTTCCTTTGGGGCAACGTTGTTTGCTGATGTCACTATCGCTTCCTTTAGTGAGTCTCATTTTGAATGTCCTCGTTCAATTTATTCTTCGTATTTGTTTTTCACGCTGGTAGTGTATACTTTCTGCAGGTTGAGGTCATTTATGAGCGTGTTGTGTTTCAGTCTTGGTGCTGTGCTAGGCTTCTTCATTCTCCGAAGTTTTATCCTTAGTTTGCAGATTACTGGGACGTGGTTGCTCCCACAGTCGGCGTCTGGATAGGTTTTGCATTGCACCACTACGTTTCTGAATCTCCTGTTTATGGTTATGTAGTCTATTTGGTTTTTAGTGTCGCCTCCTGGGCTTCTCCATGTCCATAGACGCCGTGGATATTCTGGAAACCAGGTGTTAGTTATTAACTGGTCATTTTCTGTGCACAATTGGACGCATTTTTCTCCTCGTTCGTTGCGAACTCCTAATCCAAAGTTGTCGATCGTGTCTCCTTCTTCTCTTAACCTATCTTGGCGTTCAAGTCGCCCATTATTATTCTGATTTCTTGGCTTTTGCACTGAGCCTAGGTATTGCCCAGTATGAAGTAGAATGATTCTATTTATTCCCCAGTACTTTCCGTTGTTGGTGCATAAAATACTATTATAGATATGTTGAAGGCTCTTCCTCTCAATTTAACCAAGAGGACTCTCCCTGAAAGCTGGCAGTATCGACCAACGCATTTCTTCACTTCTTTGTTCAGTATTACTTACTTAGGAAGCGGAAAGTACTGCATTTCGATTTTTTTTCCACATGATCACGCAATCAACGCTAAATTGTATTGCCAACAGATAGGCCGTGTGTACGACAAGCTAAAGAATGAATACCCGGCTTTGGTCAATCGAGGTTGAGCGTTGTTTCAGCAAGAGAATGCGAGCCCACACACTGCCAGGTTGACTAAGGAGAAATTCAAGCAAATGGACGGTGTTGAGATTTTTCCACATCTATCATTCAGCTTCGAGTGATTATTCCACTAAATGGCACACTTCCTCCGCAATCAGCGATTAAAACTTTTGATGAAGTGAAGGAAGCTTGTTAACAGGTTTTTAATTCAAAGGAATTAGACTGGGGATGTGCATTGTGGCTCAGTGAATATCGACTCGAAACGACAAATCGGGGAGCTGAGTTCGAATTCCAGTTTAATTCCTTGCATTCACTTACGCACAAATATCCTTGGGAAAGGTATCAATCCGTCTCTTCCTTTCAGTTACGGGTTAAATAATTGGATAGATTGGTTTCTATAGCCTTGGCTGGCAACCAGTATATCGCAGAATGCAATGGAAACCTACTGCGGGATAATCTTCTGCCCAGTTAGTCATGACTCATTCGAGACATGATCGCCCAAAGCGTGTTTCACGTATGGAACTTAACTGACTGAAGTAGACTGGTATCCAGGAGAGATTCGGATACTGGCTGATTTTTGGCAGAAAAATAATCGGAAACGATGGACTTTATTAACAGGTAATCTTTTTTGCTTTTTTTTTTAAGAAGTTTACTAAGAGTGATGTACGTTGTGGTGCAGTGGCTATCGGCTCGGAACGAGAAATCGAGGAGCCGAGTTCGAATTCCAGGTGAATTCCTTGCGCAAATACCGTTGGGAAAGGTATTAAGTCGTCTCTTCCTTCCAGGTCTGGGTTAAATAACAGGACAGATAGGGTTCTATAGCATTGGCTGGCGACCAGTCTACCGTAGAAAGCAATGGCAACCTATTGTGGGATAATCTTCTGACCAGTCAGCGTGTTTCTTTCGAGACATGATCGCCCAAGCGTGTTTCACGTATGGTACTTAACTGACTGACTACGAGTGAAAACAGATTTGGTAGACTAAGTTCGAATTCTACTTCCTGGAAAATTGAGCGCCCTGTTACAGCGTAAAATATCTTGACAAAATTCCTCGTCACTGGTGTGACAGTTGACAAAGGAGAAAATGCTTTTATGAAAAATTTTAGCAAAACCACGCATTATGTACTATAGACACCCTGCTATGTAAGACCGGGAAACTGTTGTGCTTATAGTCAACATCAACAAGATGCCTGAGAAGAAGGTAGATATATAGATAAAATAAAACATATTTATATATCTATATATATGACCTGAAGATTATTGTGTAAGCATGAGACAGATTTAAACAGATAGTAAGATAGATATGAACTACATTATATATACTTTTATGTGTGTGTGTGTCTGTGTGCGTTTGTGTATGTCTGTGTGTGAGAGAGATATGAAAAGTATCTGATGGATGTAAATATAGTGAGAGGAGAGATAGAGGAATATAATTAGATTAACATAGAGGCAGTATATATGCATAGACTGATAGATAGATAGATAGATAGATATGAGAAGACTAAAATAGATATGAACAGGCTGAGATAAATAGATAGATAAATATAAACAAACTGAGAAAGAAAGATAGATTGATAAATAAATATAAACAGACAGACAGATAGATAGATAGATAGATAGATACGAACAGACTAAAATAGATATGAACAGGCTGAGTTAAATAGATAGATATAAACAAACTGAGAAAGAAAGATAGATAGAAAAATAGATAGATATAAACAGACATAGATAGATAGATAGATAGATAGATAGATAGATAGATAGATAGATATGAACAGACTAAAATAGATAGACAGGTAGATATGAACAGACTAAAATAGATAGATAGATGGACAGATAGATATGAACAGACTGATATAGATAGATAGATATTGGAGATAAAGAGATAGAGATTACCGTCAGAGGGCATGAAACAAGTTCACATACAGTCTGTCGTATACAAAATAAACATCGAGCAACGCAATCGGGATGTCGACCCGAACTCAAAAGAAAATATCAAAGACTGCATAAACGCTTGTCGAAAAGACACTTTCTGCGCGCCCACAGACACACATCACTGCCTACACAAATAAATGGACGAATATTTGGCCCCGTGTTTATTGTTTGTTTTCAAGCTCTTTCATTTTGCGTCTGTGATAGGTGAGGATTTTTCTTTGGCACTTACAGCTGTGAGGAGAAGGTTGTGGGTGGTAAACATTTAAGCATCCATCGGTTATATTGGGCAGAAAAAGAAGAAAAATAAAAGACAATTAACTTTTAGGGGGACATTATTTACTACGATGTGATACCGAAAATTTCGGAGGGTAATCTATGAAAAAAAAAAAAATTAAAATGAAAAAAAAAAAAAGAAGTAACATTCATAAATTTACAGTTTTTTTTTCTATGTGCCGTTTCCTCTTTATGACGCAGGAGATCATGGCTGTACACAATTTCATATATTTGTAGTTATAAGTAAGATTTGGTTCATTTAACTCTCCCCGTACTTCCTGTTCGGTCATCAATTTACATAATCTTGTTAGGTAGGATACTGACTGTCCAGCACTGTTTTATTCGAATATAATGCACTTTTCATGTTCCTTTAATATTTTGTATGAAATAAGATATAGCATTCAAAGTTAGATGAGATGAGATGGCCGGTGTTGAGTCGGCGGTGATGAAATGTTCCATCCCGCAGAGGCATTTCGCATAGGTGCCGTATCCCTTCAGGACTTAGGTGATCATAGACCTCCACTTACCTCTATCACTTGTCGCTTTTAACACTTTTCCTCTTGGTATTTCTCCTAAACCCTGCTCCGCTATCCACTTGCTAAAGCCTATCAAGTATGTTTCGCTTGATTGTTTGAGAAATCTTATTAATGAAAAAATATGCTCTCCAACAGGATTCGAACCTGCGTCCCCAGGGCAGAGTTAGCTTCCGTTAGACCCCGCATGCTCTAAAAAATTGATCCATTAAAGATGAGACAATGCCAAAATTGTGCCTTTAATTTCGAAATTGGACAAAAATAAAAAAATATAGTGTTTAATACACAAAAAGGGTGTCTATTTAAATACGAGTATCCACCAAAAATTAGTAATAAAAATAATTCTAAAATATATATAGGACGTTTCGCAATTTTTAAAACAAACTGATCAAGCACAAATCAAGGACCACGAATGATAGAGTAATGGAAATTACATTTATTGAAAGGTAAAAGGATAACATTTTAGAATTTGCAACTATTTAGTCTCAAGCATGAATCAAAAGTGACAAGAGGAGCCCTAGGGTACATGCTCTATATGTCCGTCGTCCAGTTGAAAGCACTGTTGAATGCAGAGTGCAAAGCTGTTGATTCGTCCTGGGTGATCGCTTGAATCTTCTCAGTGATCTGCGATCATCGCAAATGCCATAATCTTCAAAGTTGTTAATCAACTTGAAAATCTAACTCCAGTTTGGAAATTGAATTTTTTTTCTCTATTTTGCTTGAACAATTTTAGTTTTGTAATGTCTTTAGACAAAACTTTTGCTGCATTGTCCAAGGCGTGATTTCGCTACTGGTTGAATATATGAAAATGTTAACTATTTCCCTGCAATAATCTGAAAAGAGAAAGAAAATAAAGTCAACAGGGATAATCTGAGAGACCACTGCTTTGTTCCAACAATTGTGAAATACCGTGTATATATAAACGCACACCAACATACACCCCCACAACCCTCCACACATATATATATTTGTCTATATTAGTTTATATTTATGTTCTTGTTCTTAAGAACACGTGGTCCAGTGGATATAGACGTTGATTAGTTCACAGTTCACTCTTTGGGTCAAGTCACAAGACTTGACCCAAAGAGTTGTAAGTTCAATACCAGGCTACAGCAGTGGTGAACAAGTAACTTACAGGATTAGAGGGACATAACTCATGGCTACCAAAATAGGCACTACTACGCAAGGAATGAAAATCAGTGATTATAATAAAGGGTTCGGTTCGAAATTCCTAGTACCTGAAGAAGGCCGGAACGTACAACGGCTGAAACGTAGTACAAATGGCAACAAAGATGAGGACGATAGTCCGAATAATATATATATATATATATATATATATATATATATATATATATATATATATATATGACTCATTAGCTAAAGAAGAAGTGATGATTCATTATTTTTCCAAGGGTAAGTGAATATAACAAACCTGACTGGAATTCAAACTCGGTTCTCTGATATTTTCATTCCGAGCCGCTATCTATTATACCACTGCCTATCCAATACGTCAATAACAGCGCAGACTGGTTATTTTTTTTAGCTCTGGTGGTGGTGGTGGTGGTGTATATATTCCTTCCTTCCTGTTTTGGATTTCGCGAAGATTATCATCCACTCGTGAGTGGGCTTAATTATAAAGTTGAATTTATTTCCAGAAATCATATTTTTCACCTTCTCAGTATTAAATTTGGATTCAGTGACTTAATAAGTAAGTGTTCTAACCCTTGATTCATGGCGAGCGTTTAAAATGATAGCGATTCCTTAATTCTCGACAGATATTTTGTAATTTTATTGTAGACTGGTGCAAAATTATTTTGCGATGATAAAACTTATTCATCAGTCTACGGTCAACAATGTAATACCGAGTGCTCGGATAGCGGCTCAGCGTTAAAGTTTAACTTGATCCTGTCTATGTATAAATAGATATAATGTCTACAGTAAATAGTATGGTTTTGTTTAGTACGCGAACTATGTCTGGGGTGGCGGAAAGCAACGGAGGATGTTTTTAAGTGGTAGCGAGTCGGTGTAGAATTTGGAAAACACAGAATGCCACAGACGAGTTATAATGGCAAATGAAGTACATTTATTTTTCTACTTGTATTTGACGTTTCAGATGTTACTGTAAGAGTTTGGCGACAAAAATAAATAAACGATTCAGACGATATTTTGTCCCGCCTAAATACGCAAAAAAAAAAAACCACATATACATGTTATTAAGTGTGGATATACAAATACACGGCTTACGGCCATATCACGTTGAAACAGCGGTTCCTCTTACGATCACTGATGTTAAGCAATGCCGAGCCTGACCAGTATCTATATCGATGACTGCATGAGAATACCAGGTTTTTTGTTTATGAGGATACTATCAGTATAGCCCGACGTTGCTCGGGTGTAATTAAAGCTTTAAAACTAATCCATGGTCCTGGAGCTCAGACTCAGCCTAAAGTATATTTGTGTGAAGTTTGGTGAGAATCGGATAAAAATTGTGGGTTTGTATAAAGGATATACAGACAGATAAACAGACACACAAACATCTTATTTTGAGCAGTGCCCATACAGGGTGGAATTGAGGGAGTCAAGAAGAACACAAGGTTTACTTTGCAAATTGTGATCTGTCAAGAAATGACCTAAGCAAACACCTCTCAGTAAAGCAAATATTTTAAAGTGTAAAAATAGGCAAAGAACTACATAAAAATTGACTTTTTTCTTTAAGGCAATTTTCACAAACGAATCTCAGGTGACATTCGAAGGACTTGACGGATGGGACAAAGGATGAATTTTATCCTAGATGTCTACGTTGTAGAGCAGAGGATATGGACGCGAGACGAACAAGCGGACAATTCCAATTGAATTCGTTCCATTTATTTCCGCGAAAATCCCTTGGGAAAGGTATCCGTCACTTCTACCTCCAACTATAGATTAAATAGCAGGGCAGATTGGGTTCTAGAGATCTGGTTGGCGAGCAGTCTACCGCAGAAAGTAATTGCAACCTTCTGCGGGAAAATCTTCTGCCCAGTCAGTCATGTTACTTTAGAGACATGATCGCCATGGCGTGTATCACGTATGGCATTTAACTGACTATGGCAAAAGGAAGACACCAAGGAGGTGGCCGTTTAGTGACATGGGCTTGGAATGTCGATGGAAACATTGTTGGACCATTCATGAAGGTGTTAAACTGAATAGTTCTGTCTACTGCGATTTCATGGACAAGAATTTCTTTGAATAGTACAATTTTCAACCTCGCATTTTCAAAAGGAAGTGTGTATTTATGCACATGAATGCTCCTTCTCATGTCTCCAAGTTTACCAACGAATTTTTTTAGAGTAAAAGGTTTACAGAAGAGAAGATAATGGAATGTCCACCATTAAGCCCCGTTCTGAATCTAATCGAAAATCTATGGTCAATTTTGAAGATAAAAGAGTTGTCATACAATATAACAGCACAGGAGACCTATATATATAATTATTCCATACAAAATTAAAAAGTGACATGTCTAGATCTGAGCCATCCTGCTCTCTTTCATAACTCAAACTCCATATTGACACACCTAAAGCATTTTCTCCAAATACCACTCCCTAATTTTCTAAATAACCATAAATTCTTCTTATATTTTAAAAATAAAACATTTTAATCATTTATTTTAACATATCACCTGAAGAAGTAAAGTATTGTTCTGAAAAATGAAAATTTTTGTGTAGTGATATTATGCTTTTATAAACCATTGTAATAACAAAATGACAATATATATGAATTAAATAATATTGCTATATCAGAAATTGAACCTGTTGAAGTAAAAAATAAATAAATAAATAAAAATAACTAAATCAATGAATAATAGATTGTTACTTGTTAATGAGAAATGTCTTTTTTCTTAGCGGGAACCTCGACATGATGTAACGGTTAAAAAGTTTGCCTCGCTAAAAATCATTACCAATTGAGTAGTGAGTTCCATCCTCATTGGGTGCCCCGTACTTTCAGCCTTGTACCACATCTAAGCGGAGGAAGAGTTCATTCCAATGTAGACAGGGCACCATAACAGAGACACAGAGAGATAGAGAGAGAAAGAGAGAGCGAGAGAGGGAATATATGACTTATTGGAAGTAAATTGAAGGAAAGTTAAAGAACGAAAGAAAAAAAAAATGAAACCGAAAAACATGGTTTCTTTCTTTTTTTAACTTTAAAAATAATTTTATCCTACCAAGGCGACAATTCCACTAACTCTAAGTTAATCCCAATGCTCTTTAGCTCAAAGTAAGATTCAAGGTTTTACTTGGAATTAAAGAGCATCGGAAGACTTTAGTGAGAAGTGTGGAGAAAGGACAATAAGAGAACAATTATCAGATAGAAGGTGGCGATTGGTGTTGTATCTACAGAGGGAAAGAAGAAGAAAGAGAATGAAATAGAGAGCGAGAGAGAGAAAAAGAGCAAGAGATTGATGGAAAGAAAGAAGTAGAGAAGGTAGATATAAATAGCGAGAGAATATGATTTATCTGGGAAGGCATCATCATCATCGAAATTTATGGTCACCGACACCAGGTGTCAGTGTTGCCGCGTTTACTTCTTCCTATGAGCCTCAGATTAAGTTTGCAGAATAAAATAACACCAATTATCTTTGTCGATCCAAACGTAATTCTTCAAACTCTAGCCAATATTTTGATTAGGAAGAACACATTTCATCGCTGTTCCCTGTATTTATGAAAAAGCGAACAGTAAATTTCAAAAGATATTGGTAAAGAAAGATGACAACAAAGAGAGTAAAAAAAAACAAAAAAAGCAAAAAGCAAAAAACAGATATCGTCTATCTTCTATATATATATATATATATATATATATATATATATATATAAAACAAACAAAATTGATTTTTAAATCTGTTGGATAGCCATTTCTACGAGGAAATCCTCGCTTGTTTAGCAACGGCGAATCGAAAATTTTATTTACTCAAATTCAAATGTAGAAATGGCTATCCAACGGATTTAAAAATCGAAATTTTTTGTTTTATATTTTATATTTGGCTTTGTAAATAGAATGTAATATTTGCATCGATCCCTCCACCTTGATCAATTTT
>JBBBDQ010001957.1:27500-65574 GCA_037127315.1 Ascarosepion bandense
GAGAGCTCTAAGCATATATGCATATAAATAAATATAGAGCAAATATAAGAAAAATTAAGACAGACACATTATTTCATGGTGAATCGGAAGTATAGGCCTATTTCAGCCGAACCATTGTCAGCTTCCGTCTTTATTTTACAAAAGATTTTAAAGGATTAAATGAACGAAAGTATCAAAGATGAAAAGAAGGAAAGCAAAAAAAGGGAAGAGTACGAAATAAAGGACAGGAAAGAAGAAAAAGATGGAAGATATAAAAAACGCAGATGGTAAGGCATTGAAAAAGAAGAAGAAAGAAAGCAAATAGGAAAGGAAAAGAAAATGACACAAGTCTGAATTCCACCCATCTTTGTTTTGTCAATAAAATGACGACTTGATAATATCGATTTAAGAGATAAAACCGATATTCGCCATTAGTTGAAAGTTGGCCTCAGCCATATGAGGGAAACTGGACCGTCGAAATTGTTCGAAAGCCATCGGTGTTTGGGGCTAAGATCATCGTGGCAGAGGATTAAAGCGTATGGATTTGTTTAAAGCACTGATCTTTCCAGATTGTGCGATTTCTCGCAAAAAAAAAAAAAAAATCCGCTAATCCCAGTTACTCCATAAACCACATGTTGGCTCTGCAAGTTTTGGTGAAATACAGATGTGCCTAAGCAGCTGTCTTTAAAAGGGATTCACAACTTAACCAAGCCGAGGAGTAAAACTGAAAATGAATAGCGCACCAAGATACATAATTATATTTCCACATCTCACATCACTCAATAAATCCCGGGCCTAACTAATACAACAACAATTTTAAGATAAAAATTCGACTTTATTTATCAACATAGTCTTCTTCTATCGTGGTACACTGATTCCAATGCTTCTCTAACAATTCGATGCCTTTTTTGTAGAACGATTTGTCTTAGGCCTCAAAATACGCCTCATTTTCCGATAACATTTCTTCTTCTTCTTCTTCTTCTTTTTCTTCTTCTTCTTCTGTGCCCTGTTCTTTCAGGACGTAGGCAATCATGGCTTTCCACGTCTCCCTATCCCTGGTGGCTCTCAGCACGCCTTCTCCTGTTACACCATGCAACCCTCGTTTCATCATCCACCTGATTAGGTCCTTCAAATATGTTATCCGCTGCTCTCCCCTGTCTCTTTTTCCCTCTCTCTGGCCTGTTAGTATCAGGTTCTCCAAGCCCTCCTTCCTCATTGCATGTTCCAGGATCTTCAGCTGTCTCTTCCTGATGCTTAGTATTAATTTCCTTTTCATTTTCATCATTTCCAAAACCTCATCATTGCTCACATGCTCGATACAGGATATTCGCAGCATCCTTCTGTAGAACCAAATTTCAGTTGCTTCAAGTTTTCCTTCCTCTTTGATGATATTGTCCCGAATTCACTGCCATATTGAAGATATCCAGTACTCTCTTCTTTGTTTCTAACGAAATTGTCCTGTTTCTTAATACTTTACTCAACTTCTAGAATGCTTCTTTCGCCATGCCAATTCGCCTTCGGATCTCTGTGTCGCGATTTCTGTCTTCTGTTATAACAATTCTCAGGTATTTAAATTTTTGCACCTGCTTGGTTTTAGCATTCCCGACCTGTATTTGGCATCTTAGGCTGTCCTTTTTACTGATGAGCATGCATTCGATTTTCTTACAGACTATTTGTAGTCCTTTTTTGTCACTCTCTTCAGCTACCTTCTGTAACAAGACTTGTAATTTCCGATCTGTGTCTGCTAGCAGCAATGTATCATCATTGTGGCCTCCGATGACGATTCCAGGCAGAACTTCTAAGGTTCTCAAAATATTCTCGCTGTACAAGTTGTACAGATCCGGTAAAAAGACACATCCTTGTCTTACGCCCCTTTTTATCTTTGTATACCTACTGAATTCGTTACCTGTCCGTATACAAGCGGTTTGATGCCAGTAAAGATTCTTGATTGCTCTTAAGTCTTTCCCAAATATGTCAAGGCTGCTGAGAATCTCCATCAAGTCTTTGTGGCGTATTTTATCAAACGCCTTCGCATAGTCCAAAAAGCACAGGTATAAGTCCCTCTTCAGTTGTATTGCCTTTTCAGAGAGCATCCTAATCATAAATATGGCTTTCCTTGTTCCAGTGTCTTTGACGAACCCGCACTGTTCTTGTCTTATCTATGGCCTAATTCTGCTTCTCGCTCTATTCATCAGGATTCGGACGATCAGGTTTGTTATATAGCTCATTAAACTGATGGTTACGTGGAGTTCACACTCTTTTGCTTTTGGCTTCTTAGGCAGTGCTATGAAGATCGGCTTGCTGAGGTCATCTGGTATTACAGCACTATTATAAATTTCATTTTTCATTTCTGTAATTTTCTCTTTGCAAAAGTTTTCCAGGACTATCTGCAGCTCTATGACTATGCCGTCTGGTCCAGCTGCTTTGTTTCTATTCAGTTTGGCTATTGCAGATTCCACTTCAGACTTTAATATTTCCGGTCCGTCCTCATCTTTGTGTATTATCGGTTGCTCCCTCTTGTCGTGGAAAAGATCTTTTATATATTCTTCCCATCATTGGAGTATTTCCTCATTCTCTAATATGATTTTCGGTAAATTTTTGTTTTGTTCCCCGAAGGCCTTTACCCCTTTAAATTTTTCCAAAACATCCATAATTCCGTGCAAATGTATATGCTGAACTCAAATCGATAATTGTTTGTAGAAGAAACGTACCTTTTTTTCATGTTATCGACCAGAAATAAATCGGACTATATCTCACCCCTTACCACCGTTCTTATATCTGATTAACCGCTGAATGACTTGATGCGTAGGCTACTGAATTCGTTGTATGTAACTCCCTTTTTAGCAATTACTCCGCGAATTGTTGGGTTTCGGAACTCATTATCCGCGTATTAATCGCAAAATGAAAGTAAAAAAAAAACAAAAAAAATGAAAAATCGGAACTCTTCGCGTGAAGTCAGTCTGCAGTGAATAACATTTTCTAACTGTGGTTAGGTGGTGAGATAAACAGCAACAAGAAGTTCTATATTTTTCTTCTCAATAAAATGAAAATAAGGTAGGTTATTTTAATATTTTAATTATCGATTTGCGTTCAGCATATACATTTGCACGGAAATAGGGTTGTTTTGGAAAGATTTGAAGGAGTAAAGTCCTTCGGGGAACAAAAAAAATTACCGATTTGGCTTTTATACATCATGTTGAAGAGCAGGCTTTTTCCTGTCAGTTCTTTTATTTCTTTATGCATGTCTGCTTTATTATGCCTGCTCAGTCTCTCTACTTCTGCACATTTGTCATTAAGCCATTCCTCTTTAGCCTGTCTGCATTTTGTCCTTATTTCTTTGTGTAGTTCCCTGTACTCCATTCCATGTCTTGATATCATTTACTGCCTCCTTTGCATCATGTCAATAATCTCTTCAGTCATCCACTCGTTTTTTCTTTTGCGCCTAATTTCCTTTGGGGTGATGTTTGCTGATGTCACTATTATTTCCTTTAGCGAGTCCCATTTTGAGTGTCCTTTTCCAGTTTCTTCTTTGTATTTGATTTTCACGCTGTTAGTGTATTTTTTGTATTGGTTGAGGTCATTCACGAGCGTGTTGTATTTCAGTTTTGGTGCTGCACTAGGCATCTTCAATCTCCGGAGTTTCACCTTTAGTTTGCAGATGACTGTGACGTGGTCGCTTCCACAGTCGACGCCTGGATAGGCTTTGCTTTGAACCACTGCATTTCTTTTTCCGTGGAGCATTTTTTGAGGTTTGTAAACAGCCAGTAGTTGTTAGGGTCCAGATCTGGAGAATAGGGCGGATGCGAAAGCAATTCGAAATGCAATTCATGTAGTTTTGCCATCGTTACGATCGACTTGTGACACGCTGTATTGTCTTGATGAAAGACCACTTTTTTTCTTTTTCATTTGTGGCCGTGTTTTGATGATTTCTTCGTTCAAACGCACCAATAATGCTATATAATATTCGCTATTGATAGTTTTTCATTTCTCAAGGTAACCAATGAAGAAAACACCTTGCGAATCCCTAAACACGGAGGCCAAAATCTTGCCTGCTGATGTCTGCGTTTTTGGTCGCTTTGAGCGGTTTTTACCTGCTGCTGTCAACTCAGCTAACTGCCGATTTGATTCCAGAATGAAATGGCGAGTCAATATTTCATCCATTGCGACATGTTTCCGCCAAAACTCTTTTTTTGTTGCGTTGAAACAGTTGCAAACAACGCTCTGAATAGTCGACGCGTCGTTGTTTTTCATCGTCTGTGAACAAATACGGCATCCACTTTGAACACAGCTTTCTCTTTGACAAATGTTCATGCAAAATAGTGAATACACTGCCTTCTGATATATTCAACTCCTCTGCTATCTTACGCAACTTCAATTTACGATTGGCTAAAACGAGTTTGTGGTTTTCTTTAATGTTTTTCGGGACAACTGCCGATAAATATTTTTCTATTTATAACTATATATATATATATATATATATATATATATATATATATATATATATATTTCAATCTATAACTATCTATTCATATTTATATATAACTATTTATATCTATAACTCCATCTATAACTATCTATTTATAGTTCTATCTATCGGTAACTATCTATATTTATATCTCTTGTGGTGATTAGTAGTAAAACGTATTGAACCATACCCGTTTCTCTTTACTAATAGAGTAACAGAGAAACTCTTTCTTCTTTTTCTATCTACGCATATATCCTTTTCATCTTTCTGTCCTTAACCTGGACGTACCTTATGTTGTCAACTGACATCATGCAAAGTCAAATAGTCACTAATGCTTCCGCCAAAATCAAAGCGGAAACGCGTAAGAGTTAAGAAAATATAAAAAGGACAGCGAACACGTGCATAGCCCCTTTTTTGCTTCGCTCTTGAGTTGGTTCTAGCCCACACGTGTGTGTGTGTGTGTGTGAGTTCAACCAATACTGACCAGCCAAAGGAAGAGGTGCTAAATTCCTGAAAAGAACATGCGGAAAATCAAGAATAAATTCAAGAGACAATACACCCACACACTCAAATACCGGAACAAATTACAACAGATCACATGCCAACAACAACTTGCTACTACAGTACACCGGACACACACATGTGGAATAAAAAATGCCATACTAACATCAATATAAATATGCACAAGAGAAAAACTCTCTGAACACCACAATATATATATAATGATGAAAACTCACATAGAAAAATATGTAACATTATGGAGTCAACAACAAAAAATAAAATCATAGTCTAGTTAATATAACGTGGCATTTATGGTGACAACATACAACTAAACCATACTGGTTTTACCATACTGGTCTTACCATACTTTATCAATCTATCAATAATTATCTATTTATATATCTATCTCTGTAACTGTTTCTATCTATCTATCTATCTATCTATCTATCTATCTATCTATCTATCTAATTTTGTTCATTATCTATTTCTCTATATATTTCTGTCATTTCAAATAACATATTATATTACTCTGTAATTTACTTTATATTCTAATATATTGGATGTGCGTTGTGGTGCAGTGGATATTGGCTAGGAACGAGAACTCGGGGAGCCGAGTTCAAATTCCAGTTGGATTCCTTGCATTTACTTATGCGCAAATACCCTTGAGAAAGGTATTAATCCGAATCTTCCCTCCAGTTATGTGTTAAATAATAAGATAAATTGGGTTCTATAGCCTTGGATGGCAACCGGTCTACCGCAGAAAGTAATGGTAACCTACTGCGGGATAATCATCTGTCCAGTCAGTCATGTCTCTTTCGAGACATGATACGTGTATCACGTATGGTACTTAACTAACTGACATTGAGCACGAGAAAATGTTTAGCTGGTATGGTTGTCCCCACAAGAGAACTTATCTATCTCAGTCTTTTACTATCTATATATCTCTGTTCCTATCTGTCTCTCTTCTCAAACAGCGCAGTGAATACAAAGAAATCTCACACGTCATCAGTTAAAATAAGGCCAAACAGTCAGCCGATGTGTATGAAGGCAAACTGTTGGCCCCAAGATAACGCTTATTTGAAAATATAATCTCAATGACCTTGTATGGTGGTCAATGTTGCAGACAATGTTTACTATTGTCTTGCCGTTCCTCATTTCTCGGCATCTACACTGAGCGACATTCCGTATTTTCTGAAATGTTCAGTCCAAAAGATTCCCGACCCTTCTTTTAGCTAATCTAAATAAATTAACCTACGCAAGAAAGACCTATGTATGGATGTATATAAACATTATAGATATACTGCGCTTAAATTAATAAAATCTCGGTACCCTAGCGGGAATTGTTTTGATGAAATTTCAACTATAGGGTTGCGTTGAGATGCAGTAGATACCCGCTTCGAACGAGAAATCGGTGATCCGAGTTCGAATTCTCAGTTGAATTCCTTGCATTCACTTACGCACAAATACCCTTGGAAAAGGTATTAATCCCCTCCAGTTATGGGTTAAATGAAAGGACAGATTGGTTTCTATAGTCTTGGCTGGCAAACAGCCTACTGTAAAAAGTAATGGCAACCTATTGCGGGATAATCATCTGTCGAATCAGTCATGTCTCTTTCGAGACATGATCGCCCAAGCGTCTATTACGTATGGCACTTAACTAAAAAAATAGATTGGTGGCAAGATCTCATCGGAGAGCCGAGTTCGAATTTATTTCATTCACTTACGCACAAATACATTTGTGAAAGTTTTTAATCCATCTCTTCTCCCTCCAGCTATGTGTTGAATAGCAGGACAGATTGGGTTCTATAGACTTGGTTGACAACAACTCTACCCCAGAAAGAAATGGCAACCTACTGCGGGAAAATCTTCTATCTCTTTGATCCATGACTGACTAGTTATGAATCAAAGAGATATGATTGCCCAAGCGTGTATCAAGTATGGCACTTAACTGACTGACTGAACAATGCTTTTCTTATATTCTCCTACACTCAGTAACCTCCTGCGTATTAGCGACTTTATTGCCTTTGGAGTAAAAAATGTTAAAACAAAAAGAATACAAAGAAAGAAACATTTCTTTGCAGAGACTGGAGTAGATAGACTAAACTATCGCCCGGTTCACACTCCAACCACGTCTATTGAACAGGTGAAGAGGCTCATCCCTTGTTCCCTGTTTAGGATGTGGTTTCCGGCTTTCTCTTTTCCAATCTTTTTACTCTTTTCTTTTTTCTTTTTCAATTGGAGTAGATAAACTAAACTATCGCCCGGTTCACACTCCACCCACGTCTATTGAACAGGTGAAGAGGCTCATCCCTTGTTCCCTGTTTAGGATGTGGTTTCCGGCTTTCTCTTTTCCAATCTTTTTACTCTTTTCTTTTTTCTTTTTCAATTGGAGTAGATAGACTAAACTATCACCCGGTTCACACTCCACCCACGACTATTGAACAGGTTAAGTGGCTCATCCCTTGTTCCCTGTTTAGGATGTGGTTTCTGGCTTTCTCTTTTCCAATCTTTTCAATCTTACGTAGCCCCCCCGCACATCAGTGGCGTTACCGCCTTGCTCGGGGTGATATGATTTTTAAAAAAATACTTTTTTTTTTAACTACTCTTTATTCATGTTATGTCAGTCTATGAGTTCTAATAAAACCATGTGAACCAGTACTACATGACGCCTGGTAGGATCGTCGGTGACTATACCAGTTTCCCCACCAGGCTTTTCTAATGAGGAAAGCGGATTAAAAGAAAACTGTCAAAGGATGGATTACGGCCTTCAAGCAAAATGGGCTGGACTGGGCTCCAAAGCTCCTGCGACATCAACAGAGTAAATCAAAATAAATAGCTATTTTCTAAGCGTAGCTTAGAATGGGACAGAAGACCTACACTAGGATCGAACTCACTATTCAGTCTTAATTGATCCAGCGAGACAAGGTTATTAACGATTATACAACGTAGAAGTGCCCTATTGCAAGATATATCATCTGTCGAAGGTTTATTTAAAAATACAGACTCTAATCAGAAAAGATTGGAACAACACACTCTTATAGTCATGAAGTCTGACAACAATCAAGATTAACTATCAGCGAACCATTTTTACAGTCATTACTGTGTGAAAATTCATTCTGTACGTTTCTGGATGTTTTTTCTTTTTTTGTGAGGACCGTCAAGTCTTTTCATTGTCTTGTTCTGACTTTAAGGAAGAGAACGGGGAATGCTACGACTGCTATAGAATAAAAGTAAGAGAAAAAAATTATTTCACTAATAACACGATTTTAAGTCACTTTTTAAATCCACTAAAATGCTTGTTTATCTCTAAAAGACAGTTGCAGAAATCAGCACTAACAGTAATAGTAATATTAGCCGTTTCCCTATAAGGAAACATTCGGTATTCATTGAACAAACAGCCAGTTCTACTTTCGGTTGAAATTTGTGAAATCTTTCTCTTAAAACAGTTTATTTGAAAAATTGATTCCTCGGGTCCAGTAACTGTTATCGCTCTTTCCAGTATTGATCAAAGCGTCTTTCCAAACTTTTGCTTTGAAGTCCTGTAAAATGTCAGCATCGTCATTATGTTATTATTTTCTGTTCGAGTTACATGTCATATCCATTTTAGTTTCTGCCGTTGTAAGAATCCTTAAATGATGTAAATTCCCTTGTTTTGGTACAATTCTTTGTTTGTGATTCTGTTGCACCAGTTCCAAAGCTTCGAAGAAAAACGATCTTCGCGAAAATCCGCATGTTTCACCCACTTGAAGTTATTTTTAACAATTGATTCATAAAAAACGCAGTTACATAAAACTGACAGTTAAGATAATTCTGAAAGATTTTAGCGCTAGTCATGACATCCATATGAGATCTGGTGAGGCTATTTAAGAACTTATCTATATTTAGGTTGATTTAATAATACAGGGTGTCCATAAAAACCGTGTACACTTTAAAAAATTTATAACTTTAATTGTATTTATGATAGAAATAATCTGTAAAAAATGAGCTTGAACAAGTAAACATGAAAGATAATTGTGTTTCAACAAGATGGAGCTCCTTGTCACTAATATGCTTGTTAGATAGTTTCTAAATCAGGAATTTCTTAACAGATAGATCGGAAGAGGTGGACCATTTTTTTTGCCTTCACGTTCGCCGGATTTGACTCCATTAGGTTTATTTTTCTGGGGACATGTGAAAACAATTGTGTATGCAACCAAACTTAGCCTTCCCCATTTTGGCCCTGTGCCACATTTTTGCACCTTTACAAAATAAATATTTTCATCTTGGGTACACTCACTTTACGAATTTTAGATTGGCAACAAGTTATCACCATTTTACATTTGCAGTGACTAGATGTAAGTGTAAGTTTTATGCTAACGGTTTCTTCGGTCGAACTTCTCGCCTGTGGAAATCTTTTTCGGTTACTTGTTTTCCAGCCAAATTCGTTCTTTAAAACTTTAAATGTAATGTCATTCGTTATCTTCCGTCTCCTTAATTGTCCTTTTGTTGTTCTCTTTCGTTAATAATATTGTTTTCTTTTTCACATATTCTTTCACAATAGATAACTCATTATGTCTTAGTGGCTTTATTGCCTTACTTGGGGTGAAATGATTAATAATCAGCCTTTATTATTAGACCTTCTGACTTATTAAGCATTGGAGAATATTTCATTAAATCTGATTAGAACACTACAGACATTGAACTTAGCTCAATGCTGCCCCTTATATATGAATTTACTCGAGCTGTTAGACTAGCAACTACGTCCCACCGCAACTTCTACTCTATCAGCTTCTTTTTTCGCATTTCCGGCTTGCGGAATTCACTTCCGTATACTTGCTTCTCCGACAGCTACAATCTGCAACAATTTAAATATAAGGTCAATAGTCATCTCCTAACTCTCTGACTCATATTCTTTCTCTCATGCTCTTTTCTCCGTTCACTCCACTCCCATCACACTAGTATCCTCATCCTTCTCTTACCCACTTCCTGACACCCCCTATAACCTGTCCCTCTTTCTTACAACTTTCCTCCTATGTAACCCCCTGCGCACCAGTGACGGTAAAACTGCCTCGTTTTGGGTGAAATAAAAAAAAAAGGAAATGACAAATTCCATTCAAGAAAAAATCGAGCGCTTCCTATGGTTTTATAGAAGACTTTTGAAGAGCAATGTTAATTTGAAGGATTTCTGGCTTTGATGGAAATGTTCTCTTCAAAGATAAATGACTGTTACAGAAGAGTTCTCTCTCTAAATACTGTGCTTAGCACTTGGAAGGTATATATTGCTATTTTGTTGCGCTTTCGAATGTATTTGTTTCCATTGCCTGCTATAAAACTGCTCGACAAAATCCAAAGGAGGATTCGCAATATAGTCGATCATGACTTGGCAGCCTGCCTTCACTCACTTTCTCACCTACGTGATGTGGCTTCCCTCTATCTTTTCTACAAGTATTTTCATAGCAACTGCTCTGACGAGCTTTTGTATCTAGTTCCCCAACCACATCTTTACGCTTGTAATTAGATTGGCATCAAAGTCCCACCCTTTTGCCGTCGAAATAATCAAATGTAACTGCTTCTTCTACTCTAATAGTTTCTTTTCTCGCACTTCCTGTTTCTGGAGCTTATTTCCATTTGCTTACTTCCCTGATAGCTACATTCTTTCAAAGTTAAATGCAACGTCAATTGCCATCTTCTATATCCTTGATTTACATCCATCTCTTAACCCTTTCTTCGATTACCCATATACCTTTTTTAAATCTCACTGTAACTCCTTGCACGACAGTGAAGGTCCTGTGTTGGTTGGAGTGAAATAACTATAAAGAAAAAGAACTAAAAAGCAGAAATTGCCGGATAGATAAATGTCTGTTACTGTTTGATTCCGACGTCTTTCATTCGTGGCTCGTATCTTGGGATACCTCGCTGAGGATCATTGCTACATTCTATCTTCTGACTGTTGATGATTAGCCCTTCCTTCCTAGTTTCTTTAACTGCCTTGTTTAGAAATAACGGCACTTTTCTTTCTGTTCTTGGACAATTCTCCTAAATCGCAGCTATGAGATTCAAAAACTCAGCAGCACGTTTTTCATTTTCTTAACGAGGTTGGATTGGTGGATACTGACGCTAGCGTGACAACGGTCGCGGAGACTGGGTAATTTTTGTCCTAGGTTAGTATGCTCGTATGAGCACTTCGCATTCAAAATATGTGGGTAGGAGAGTAAATACTGGATAATCTAGATTTTTAGGATTTCTGACCTACAGTGAGGGATGAAAGTTTAGTATCTGTTCTCCTCGTTTAAGCCCTGGGGGTACCTAGAGATTCCAACTCTGTAGAAGCATTTCTCCCATTGCATTAAAGAGATATGGTGGTTGATGCCAATGCCACTGTAACTGTGGTCGCGAGTACTAGGCATTTGCCCTTGTTCCACATGCACGCGTATAAATACCCCAAATAAAATCTGATCATGTGCCCTTTCTTACCTGTAAACAAGGTCAGTAAGGTACTCACTGTGGGCTCCACACTTTTGACTCCGTGCCACAACTAAGCTACGCTTAGAAAATCATTGAGAGCATCGACGTAGTATAATGGTTAGTAAGCTTGTCTCTAGATCAATTACGACTGAGTAGTGAGTTCGATGTTAACTGGGCGCCCCAAAATGTTGGCCTTGTGTCATATCTAAGCGAGGATTAGGAAACAACTATGAGAGTGGTCAGTAATACCCACAAAACTGGGCTTTCTTCTTCTATGTGAAGCGTTCTTCAGAACATGGGCGCTGGTGTGTTTCCAAAAGTTCCTATTTCTTGTGGGCCCTTGTCACTTTTCTAAGGCTCGCGCCAGTGTTCTGACATTCATTTACACAAACTCGTCAGGTAAGTGGCTTGTTGTTTTCAACTATCTCCCTCGCTTTCAGTATGTCATGTGATGGCTAACATTTAAGAGTAATACTTCCTTATTTGTCGTTGGTTGTTTTGTTTTTATAGAGTATCAAACTCGGCGGGTCATTTATTGTCAACTAAATTTTATTTATTTATTGCTGGTAATACGGTTTTTTTTTCAACAATTTATTATTGTTTTTATATAAGTTTTGTGTCTAATAATGTTGTTTTTATATAAGATTTGTGTCTCGTAATACTTTTTCTTTTCGAGTATCAAGATTCATTGGGATTTGTTTTTAAGAGAAGGGTCCCAAGTCCTCCACTGTTATTTAACCCATAACTGGAGGAAAGGGACGGATTAATACCTTTTTCCCTAAGGGTACCAGTGCTTAAGTGAATACAGTGTATTCGATTGGAATTCGAACTCGGTTCACCGATTTCTCTTTCCGAGCCGACATCCACTGCACCACAACGCACATCCGTCACTAAACGCTTACAGCACCTAGTATTCCCAAGCGGTCACCCATCTAAGTACTGACCAGGCTCAACGTTGCTTAACTTCGGTGATCGAGCGAGATCCGGTGTATTCAACGTGATATGGCCGGAAGCCTCCTTATGTGTCCAAGGAATTTCAGCTCTTTCATCCTGATACTGTGTATGTATTCTTGATATTGCCATTTTTTTAAAGATTTCCTCGTTGCTTACTCGTACCATCCATGGACAGTAAGATGAAATAATCACGTGATAAGAAGTCAAACCCTATTATATTTAACCTCTATTGGTAGTGGACAGTAGTGTAAGTGATTGTTTTATTCACATTACATACTGGACATAACGCACAAAAACGCTAAGGTGTATTTATTTGCTAAGATTAGCCTTGTCTTGAAGAACTACACCTTATGGCCATACCATGCTGAAACAATGGTTCCCGTACCATCACTGAAGTTAAGCAACGTTGGGTTTTGTCTGTATCGAGATGGGTAACACTTGGAAATACCATGTACTGTAAACTTGGAAGTGGGGCGTAATGGATAAATGATTTAGAATTGTTAATAAGAATCTGAGTTCTAATTCCAGTTGGGTTCGTTATATTTACTTACGGGCAAATAATATTGGGAAAGGTATGAATCCAACTCTTCTCCCCTCATTTGTGGATCAATTAGTGAGACGTGTACAACTAAGATATTATTATCTCCACCTCCACCCTACAAAAAATGAAAAAAATTTCTGGCTTTTGAAATTCTAAAAATATTTTCTATGTCTAAATGACCCGCAAAAAGTAGAAAAGGCGTAGAAATCAAAAATTGAAGACCAGCAACGGTCTGGTTCTTAGGGGAAATCGAATTAAAAGGAAAATATTGCAAATGAAACCGATTAATTATAGCCCTAAGACCGGAACTCGTTTGCGCGCATGATCATGGCAACTGCTCTGACGAGCTTTTGTCTCTGGTTCTCTAACCACATATATTTACGCGTACTACTAGTTTGGCATCAAAACCCTACTCTTTTGCCGTCGAAATATTAGGTTGTCCCAAAAGTTCGTAAACACTTGAAAAATATTGAAATTTTAATCGCCAAGTAATCTAAGGTTACCAGAAAACACTTGCAAAAAAAATTGAAATTTTACTCGCAAAAACAACAAAAATTATTGCTCAAAATAAAGACCATCATTTTCCCAGACTTTCTGCCATCGATCTGCAAGCTTTCGGATCTGGTCAAAGTACCATTCAGCCGGCTTCGAATCAAAGAATTTTTGACACGCTTCTTCGAATCGGCGGCCCTTCAGAAAGTGTTGCATTGAGCGGAAAAGGCCGTAATCTAATGGAGCACAATCAGGACTGTAGGCTGGATGTGGCAGAACCTCAATGCCGTCCAGCTCTTCAAACTTGTCTTTGGTCTTCCTGGCGGTGTGTGGCTTGGCATTGTCCTGCTGCATCCTGCTTTCGGTTGATCAGAGCCGGGTACTTTTGCTTCAACTTTTCGTAGACCCGCTCAAGTTGCTGACAGTAAAGTTCGGCGCTGATGGCACGACCATTCGGAACCAACTCAAAATGCACGATTTCTTCAAAGTTCCACCAAACGCACAAAATGACTTGCCCTTTCTGAACCCATCGCTTGTTTCGATTGTGCTGGACCAGATAGACCCATTTCGCAAGTGTTTACGAACTTTTGGGACAACCTAAGCGTTAAATGTAACTGCCTCTTCTACTCTAATAGTTTATTTTCTTTTCTTTTCTCGCATTTCTAGTTTCTTCCATTTGCTTGCTTCCCTGATAGCTACAATCTCCCAAAGTTTAAATGCAACGTCAATTGTCATCTTCTATATTCTTGATCTCAACCTATCTCTTATTCTTTCTTCAATATCCGATGTACCTTGTTTTTTTCTCTCACTGTAACTGCCTGTGCAACTGTGTAGGTCCTGCCTTGGTTTGAGTGAAATTACTATAAAAAAAGAAAAGAAAAAGAAACAAATAAAAAGCAGAAACATACCGGATAGATAAATGTTTGTTACTGTTTAATTTCGACGTCTTTAATTCGTGGCTCGTATCTTGGGATATCTCGTTGAAGATCATAGCTACATTCTGTCTTCTTACAGCTGATGATTAGCCCTTCCTTCCTGGTTTCTTTTACTACCTTGTTTAGAAATTACGGCACTTTTCTTTCTGTTCTTGATCAATTCTTCTAAATGCATCTTGATTTTAATTGGAACATTTCGTATTTACAAGACAAGTACGCATGTTACTAGATTACGACCTGGAATCCGTGAAGTGTTGCGACCGGAAGTGACATGTTGATATTTTTTCTTCCTTTTGGAAATTGGTGTTACTGATTTTAATTCCTAAATAAGACTGTCACTGCCGCCATAACGGCCATATCAGAATAACGTACAGACATGTGAGTGAGTGTACATAAAGAAGTCATTGATTTGTTTAATCTTTCCTTTCACTTCTCTCTTTCTCTTGTCCTTAACACGATGACAGACATATTAAACTTATCGCGTATAGAGAGTAACCAATTAAAATAGAAGTATCTCCCAAGGAGACTATCAAACAGACATTTTTATTCATATACTGCCGATATATATAAAATATCTATGCAGGAATGAGAGAGAGAGAGAGAGAGAGAGAGAGAGAGAGAGAGAGAGAGAGAGAGAGAGAGAGAGAGAGAGAGGAAAAAAAAGAAAATAACGAAGAAAAAATTTCGTGATCTTTTCTTGTTTTGTCGGCGCAATTGGAGTACATATTGAAGCTTGTGGGAAATTAAAAAATACCCACCGATTTTGCACAGATGCGCCATTGTTTTGTAATTCTGAAGAATTTTTCTCATTCATCTCACTTGTTTATTTTATTTTTTGTTTCATGTACATGCGTGTGTGTGTGTGTGTGTTTTCATCTAAATACACCAGATGTTTGCAAGGATGGAATCACGTGACTTCCGTTCGTCACGTTTTCGCTGAAATATATATATATATATATATATATATATATATATATATATATATATATAAAGCAAAAAAGGAAGTTTGAAAAAAAAAACGTTAAAAAGAGATGAATCGAAGACTGGAATGAAGAAACAAAATGACAGAGAAAAGTCGCAGACGAATGAGGAAGAGAATCTGAAGGAAATGGACGACAAATAAGAAAGACATTTAGGAAGAATAACCGGAAGAAAGAAAAACGGAACAGCGCGCGCGATAGATAGATAGATAGATAGATAGATAGATAGAGAGAGAGAGAGAGAGAGAGAGAGGGGGTAGAGAGAGTGAGATAGAGTGAGAGAGAGAGGGGGTAGTGGGAGACAGAGAAACAGACAGACAGACATAAAGACAGACGGACAAAGATTAGTGAAAAACCTTGGTCGGCATGCAAATTACATGAACATTTTCACGTGTGTCGAGGTTTCTTTTTAATTTTTTTTCTTTCTGTTTGATTAAATAAAGTATTATCAGATATGAAGACACTAGTAAAGGGAGAAATTAGTTTTGAATAGAGTTGAAAAATATTAAAATGCCCATCCAAACATATAAAAAAAAAAATAAAAATAAACAAATAAATTAAAAAATTCGAATTAAAAATGAATAAAAACACCAGAAGAACATATAGAGATTTAAAAGAAAACATGTTTTCACCACAGACAAGGCGATAAAGCCACTAATACACAAGGGATTACTGAGAGTGACAGACAATGAAAATACTTTAGAAGGAATCGTAGACACAACGTTAAAAAGGAAACAAGGGATAAACCTCTACTCCTGTTCAATAGACGAGTAAAGAGTGGTAATCAGGTGAAAGGCAAACCTATATATGCCTATCAAAAAGCAAATCAGAGAAAAATTTGAAATAAGAGAAAAAAGTAAGAGAAAGAAGTGTAGCTTTCATGTGGTACAAGTATAGAGCACTCAGTGTGGATCGGAATAATTACTCAGTCATAACTGATCTCGCGAGACAAGCTTGTTATCCATTAAACCACATCGAACTGCTCGATGTGGCGTTATTTTTAGTTCGAATTTATTCATTTTATATTCGAATTTAAGGAAAGAAATGATATGCAGTAAAAAATATTAAAAAAAACACGCACACAGAGCGTCTGATAAAGTTTTACAGAAATAGAAAAAGAGAAAGAGAAAGAGAAAGCGAGAAATAAAGAGAAATAGAATGCAAGAAAAAAATTAAAGGGAATAGACTAAGAGACAGAGAAAGAGGAAAAGAGAGAATGTGAAACAAAGAGAGAAAAGAAAAAAGGGTAAGAAAGATGAAAAAAACATAGTCAAAAGAAGAGAGAGGTCTTAGGTCTTCCCTGATGACTTTATTTTTTTTCTCTTTTCAGGTTATTAACACTGGAGGCCACAATTTAAACAACATACGGTACGCAAATGATACAGTGCTGATAGCAGACGCAGAAAGAAAACTACACGACCTCCTACAGAAGGTAGCTGAAGAGAGTGACAAGAAAGGACTACAAATAAACTGCAAGAAAACCGAATGCATTGTCATCAGCAAAAAGAGCAACCCAAAATACAGGTGAGGGACTCTAAAAGCATGCAGGTACAAAAATTTAAATACCTAGGAATTGTTCTAACAGAAGATGGAAAGTGCGACACTGAGATCTGAAGGAGAATTAGCATGGCGAAGAAAGCATTCCAGAAGTTGAGTAAAGTATTAAGAAACAGGACAATTCCGCTAGAAACAAAGAGGAGAGTACTGGATTGTTATGTGATGTCGGTTCTTTAATATAGCTATGAATGCTGGACAATATCATCAAAGATGAAGGAAAAAGTTGAAGCAACTGAAATGTGGTTCTACAGAAGGATGCTGCGGATATCATGGACCGAGCATGTGAGCAATGACGAGGTTTTTGAAATGATGGAAACGAAAAAGAAATAAATACTGAGCATTATAGAAGAGACAACTAAAGTTCCTGGGACATGCAATGAGGAAGGGGAGCTTGGAGAACCTGATACTAACAGACCATATAGAGGGAAAAAGAGACAGGGGAAAACAGCGGATAACATTTGAAAGACCTGATCAGGTAGATGACGGAACGAGGGTTGAATTGTGCAACAGGAGAAAGCGTGCTAAGAGCCACCAGGGATAGGAAGACGTGGAAAGCCATGATCGCTTACGTCCTGAAAGGACATGGCACATAAAAGAAGAAGAATATATTCAATCAAATATAGTGAAATCATGTCTCTGACGATGGAGCAGAAGATCATTGGTTCGAAGACATATTACGAAACTAAGATTGCTCGAACAAGATACAGAAGGAAATTCATTTTCAACACATTTCCAAACAGGAGTTAGATTTTCAAGTTGATCAACAACTTTGAAGATCATGGCATTTGTGATGATCGCAGATCACTGAGAATATTCAAGCGATCACTCATGAGGAATCAACAGCTTTACACTGCATTCACAAGGCCTTCCACTGAACAGCGAACATATAGAGCATGTACCCTAGGGCTCCTCTTGACACTTTTAATTCATGTTTGAGACTAAATAGTTGCTTATCCTAAAATGTTATCTTTTTTCCCTTTCAATAAATGTTATATCCATTTACTCTATCAGTCGTGGTTCCTGATTTGTGCCTTCTTATTTTGTTTCAAAAATTGTGAAACATCATCTACGTATTTCGGAATTATTTTATATTTATTATTTTTAGTGGTTACTTGTTTCTGAGTAGACAATCCGTTTGTTTATCAAATCTAAACTTATCTATAAATGGAACTTTATGTGTGTGTATGTGTGTGTGTCTATGTGTGTGTGTGTGTGTGTGTGTCCGTTACCTATAGACTCCGAAACGGCTGAGCCGATTTTCTTAAAAAATTACACAGTTGTACTATAAGCGTCTGCGAGTTTTCTTAGCTAGGTTTTGTGTCGAGGTACCCCCGATAAATATCGAAAATCGATAATCAAAAAGTCGGGTTAAGAAGGAGTGGTCCGATTTTAATCAAATTTTATACACTCATAGACAAAGACATAAGAAACGATACTCAGAAGCTTCGAGGCTACAGTTCTTACAATAGTGCAGAAAATCGATATATATATATATATATATATATATATATATATATATATATATATATATATATAAAAGGGAAGAGGTTTGTGTGTATCTGTTTATCTGCTGTATGTCTGTATTTTTTCAGCCCTTTTATTTAAGTTTTTGCTTCGGGTTTGGCTCTAAGTAGGTATAATTGTAGTTCTTAGTCTCTGCCATGTTACCATTTATTCAGAAGACTTATTTAGTCGTTAAAATTCAGTTTACGACGAAAAAAACTTATTTGATATCGATACCAGGAAATCAAAATTTGACTTACATCCATTCATTTTCCTTTCAGTCTACGGTTTCGCTTTAACTGGAAACAACTATTGCTTTTTAGTCTTTCGTGCCAACGTCCAAAGAGTTTGAGCTCCAGGATCATGGATTAGTTTTAAAGCTTTCATTACACCCGAGCAATGCAGGGCTATACTGCTAGTATTATATATTTTTTATTCTAGTCTAATTTTGAAATTAAAGGCATAAATTTGACTTTGTTTGATATTGCTTTCATAGCTCAGTTTGTTAGAGCATGCGGAGTCTAATTCTTCCCAGGTTCGAATCCTTCCGAAGAGCGTATTTTTTTCTTCAGTAAGATTTCTCAAACATTCAGGCCGGTAGACGAAAATAAATATACTATACTGCTTAAGAAATTAAAACGGGGTGTCTACTCAAATACGAGTATCTATTAAAAATAATAACGCTTAAACTTATATATATATATATATATATATATATATATATATATATATATATATATAAGCCAGCTTTCCCTGACGATCCGTTGAGGTGAAACCTTGCTCTGTAGATCTTCTTATATATATATATATATATATATATAAGTGTATGTCTAGCTACATTTATGAGTTGTGATACAGCAAAATAGGCTTGTAGGTGGATGACGAATATATATATATATATATATATATTATATGGAAAAATGTGTGCATGAAATGTAATATTCTTAAGATTATATTCAAACTGGATAAAATAAAATTTTTAGTTGCAATATTTCAAGTAAAAAATTTTTTATTTTTTACTTCACTTCAAAATTTCTTTTTCAAAATGTAGCAAAGAAGGTGTTCTATCTAACTCTGTAAACTACCGTGGCTGAATTATATATATTATAAATTATAGTTTAGAACATGTACAAATGACAATCTACTACACAGTATACATTTTGTTTCGATATTGAAAGAACAATGTCTCATCAGGTAGTAAACACTATTTTTTCTTTTGTCCTTTCAATGTCAAAAAACAAAATGTACACTTTGCAGTAGATTTTAATTTGTACATGTTCTAAACTATAATTTATAATAAATATTCATAGCTCTATTTCCATATTGAGCACTGTTTTAAATCAATGTTTTGAACGTTGGTGATATTTTCTTCGTTCCTTATTCACTTGGATAGGCATTTCGACATTCAAGGCCTCATTATATCCAAAAACGAAAGAATGAAATATGTAATTGTCAGCATGCTTAAATAATTCATTATTTAAGTATATACACATTTCATTCTTTTGCTTTTGGTTCTGATGAAGTCTTGAATGGCGAAATGCTTAAGTAAATCTATTTACATGAAATTTTTCCATTTGTCAAATTTAAAAATTTTGTCAAGATTTATATATCCTAATTTAAAAATAATATATACCTTATGTGGATGTGGATGTGCGTTGTGGTGCAGTGGATATCGGGTTGGAACGAGAAATCGGAGAACCGAGTTCGAATTCCTGTTGAATTCGTAGCATTCAATTACGCGCAAATTCTCTTGGGAAAGGTATTAATCCATCACTTCCTTCCAGTTATGGGTCAAATAACAAGACAGATTGGGTTTTATAGCCTCGGTTAGGAACCAAGCTACCGCAGAATGTAATGGCAACCTACTGCGGGAAAATATTCTGCTCAGACATGATCGCCTATGCGTGTATCAGTATGCCACTTGACTGACACACACACACACACATATATATATATATATATATAGTCATCCGCAAACAGATCTGTTTCGCTGTATCACAGCTCATCAGTACGTTTAGACAGCCGATTGTTTTTTTTACCCAGGATTGAAACCCGACCGAATTGGCGTCAGTCGGCGATTCTACCTCCGATCTACGGGCTCTCGGTAGAAGGAAGCACACTTTTTAGCGTGTATATTATCATTATAGACGCTCAATATATATATATATATATATATATATATATATATATATATATAGCACTTGACTACTTGACTACTACTTGACTGACACACACACACACACACACACACACACACACACACATATATATATATATATATATATATATATGTATATATATATAAAGAGAGAGGCGAGACATACATAGAGAGAGAAAGAGAGAGAGAGGAACTAGAAAAGAAAGGGAAAATAGAAACTTAGCGAGAGAGAAAAGAAACAGATATAAAAATGGAGAAATCGTGAGATTTAAAACATGTAAAATGGTCTCTTACAACGCATTGGAAAATCAACGAAAGAAAGAAAAAATGAAAGAACGAGCGAACAAAAGAAAGAAAGATTTATTCTTCTGTTTTCTTTCCAATTCCCGTGACACAAGTGTAAACATAAATAACGCATCAAACTCCAAGTGTTCGGTATTGCAAAATATACATTTATATCTGTCCCATGGTGTTTGGCATTCATTGATTCTTCACTTCTCCATCGACGCCATTAACTGAAGATGTGGAAAACCTGTCTTGTCATCTGACACAATTCTGTGTCTTTCGTAAACATGTCCGACGAAATGGAAACACGCTAAATTATCTAAAAATAAAACCAAAGAGAATGTAAAAAAAATATATACTAACATTTAAGCCCAGTTTTTTAGAAAAAAAAACAACAAAAAAACTATAAACAGGATGTGCGGGTGATGCAATTGATATCAACATGGAAAATGGAATTTGCCAAGTGAGTTCAATTTCCTGACTATCACTTGCGTTCACTTTTGTAAAAAAACATTTAGAAAGTACAAATCCGTCCCTCCTTCACGCCCTCAGAGCTATGGGTTAAAAAGTGGGTATTCTAGCTTTGAGTACCAACCAGTCGAAGAGAAGAAAAACATTGAATTCTAAGCTGTGATAAAGTCAATGGCAGTTCACTGATAATAAAGAAAAAAACATAAATATGGTGAGTCTTGATCGACATTCATCTTCATCAACGACCATCCTGATGTCATTAGTTTCCAACTAGATATTTATACTGATGACACAACTATTTAGATCTGTGTTAGTAGCAAATCAAATAGGTCTGGCGAAGTAAAATTGGCAGCTACTTATCATTTTACATTTAAAATGGTTTGATGCAACCGTAAGTTCTATTCTAATTCTTTCTTTTCTTTCGCTTCCTGCCTTTGGAACTCTCTTCTAATTTCTTGTTGTTTTGTAATGTATAATCTTAAAAAATTTAAATGCGACGCCAATCAACATTTTCTGTTTTCTTTTAGATCCGTGCTTTTATTGTCCTTTTTCACTAAATCCTCCTATTTTTCATTCTCTTTCACTCACAGTAACCCTTTGCGTCTTAGTGACGTTATCGCCTTGCTTGGGGTGAAATGATTAAAAAGAAGTGAACCTACTCTGTGACTTACGTCAATTGGCATCATTTTACTCATGAAGAATCTACATATTGCTAGTGTTCAGTATTTCTGCAGCTGTTATTGTGTACAACGATCATGTGTTAGGGTCAGTCAGTTCAGTGCTATACGTGATACACGATTGGGCGATCATGTCTCGAAAGAGACATGACTGACTGGGCAGAAAATTATCCCGTAGTAGGTTGCCATTGCTTTCTGTGGTAGACTGGTTGCCGACTAAGGCTATAGAACCCAATCTGTCCTGTTATTTAACCCATAACTGGAAGGAAAAGATGGATTAATACCTTTCCCAAGGGTATTTGCGCGTAAGTGAATGCAATGCAATATATTATTTGATGCTATTTAAGACATTCCTTTTCACTCATAAATGGCTCTAAAATATTTCTTCAGTCTTATATGGAATGTTTTAAGAAAAGGACAGAGACTGTTCGTCGAGGATAGCAACAGTTATATCAAACTAGTGAAAAGCATATTAACACTGTGTTATGCAGTGTAATAGAATCGTCTATTGCCGGTGTTGTATAAGTCATAATACTGATGGGTTTTGAGAGTTGTAATCAAACTTCTTCCTGGAATGTACATATGTAATTTCTTGGCTCATAGCGGGTAGGTTCTATCATTTATCAGTTGTATCTCTGTCTTTGGGCAGAGTGCGACTAAGTTGTGGCTCTGTCGACGGACAGAGACGTAGCTGAGAAAAATAAACACTGTGAGATACAAAGTCCCGGAGAACAGTTTCCTTAGACTGCACCCCGCATTGCACTAAAGAGGAGGACCGTTAGTCAAACGGATACGAGCGAAATCAATGGTTGTGGGGACTTCAAAATTTTTGTGCTTGGCTCAGGTATAAGCGATTGGGTTCCCCACGTTAAACTCGACTTTGTATCACATTCTGTCTCATTTTGGAGATAAGGGTAAATACCTGCTTACCTGGCACAGGAGTTAATCATAACCAAGCAAGATTTTCTGAGGCGTGGTTATTGCTCTCGTTTTGTATGTGGAGTTATGCTTCTTCTTATTTTAGATAGGAAAAGTTGCTCAGCCAAAGGGATTTCAACCCTCTTCTGTAATTTTCTTTTCAATCATTTCATCCCAAGCAAGGAGGAAATGTTATTAAGAGTGAGAGGTTGCAGAGGGTGTCAGGAAGAGAGTAGGAGAGGGAAGAGATTACTGATGAGAGTGGGGTGGACGAAGAGAAATGTTATGGGGAGTGAGAGGTTGCAGGGAGTGTCAGGAAGAGAGTAGGAGAAGGAAGAGAATACTGATGAGAGTGGGGTGGATGTAGAAAAGCATGAGAGAGAGGATGTAAGTTAGTATGACAGGAGATGCCGATTGACTTTACATTTAAATTCTTGGAGATTGTAACTGTCAGGAAAGCAAGTATGCGGAAGAGAATTCCACAGGCAGGAAGTTCGGGAAAGAAGCTGCTGGAATAGAATTTGCGTTTACAATTGGAGTAGAAGTGACGGTTATATTTAACTATTTCAACGGTAAAAGGGTGGGATCTAGATGCCGAACTAGTAGCACGCTTAAATTCACGTGAACGGGGCATCATTGAAAGAAACTAATCAGGGCAGCTGCCATGAAAATATTTGCAGAAAAGACCGAGGTAAACCACGTCATGTCGGTGAGAAAGTGACTGAAGATCTAATATCGATGACAGCGTGACAGTGGTCACGAGGTCTGGGTACAAGATTTTTGTTCTTGGGCTATATGCTTACGTATGTGTTGCGCTCCCCACAGGAAAACGACCTTGTATCACATCTTATCTTAGTGGGGACGCCGGTTAAATCTACCTGGAATGCAATGTACATAAAAACTTGTTAAGCAGATATCCAGTTTTGTGTTTTTCTCTTTGACTAAAATACACCGATAAAAGACAAATAAATGGGCTATTTATATTTGAGCAGCAGAACAATGAGAGTGAGTGACATACACACACACGCACACACACACACACAAAGAGAGAGAGAGAGAGAGAGAGAAGAGTGAGAGAAGGATGGGGTTGAGTGATAGGGATAGAGAGTAAGGAGAGAAGTATTGGGAGATTGTGAAAGAACTAAAGTAAATCTTGACAGTGTAATGGACACACGTCACACACAGTTGCAGACACATCCGAAAAGTCTGGTCAGTTTCTTTCTCGTTCTAAAATGTCCCTTTCTCGTTTCCATCTTTTATTCGTGTTCCGAATATGAAGTTGCCCATATAACACAGAAAAATAAAATGCATCTATGCACCGTATTAGACTTTTCAAAAGGATAATATCTAGAAAGGAAGTTAAGGACCGAAACTTAACATTAGAAATTCAGATGAATTAGACAGCGAATAGAATAAGGACAGAGACTGGAACAAGAAATGCTATATTTAGGAGCTAACTTCAGCGACAGGTGGATACGTGTTGCGAGCTTGGTTCGCGGTAATCAGGACATTTATTTTTTCCTTTAGTTATTTCAGATCATAACGTGGGGATTCATAGCGCCCCCCTGCTAGTTAAGATAGTCTTCTTTTTTTATTAGTTAATGCGAATGATTGCCATTCGCGGCCTCCTCTTTTGTTATGATCCATTTAAAAATTCCCTACATCCCTGTGATTTTTATCCCTATTTTATTTATCGATTTATTTTTTTGAACTAACATTTTACATTTTTCTAGTCCTATATTTTTACCTTCATCCGACACTAGCAAGTGAATTTCTTGATTCTATCGAACGATACAGTGGCCATTCTAATTTTTATTGGCTAGAGGATAGCTTACAAACGCAGATTAATTAAATTTTTTAGTTGCACGTTTTCTTTGATTTAATAGGTTTACCCATCTCCTTTGATATATTTTTGTAAAGAATGCAAACAAAAACAAATATATAATTGTACGTAGATAATGGATGTGAAAATGGAGTATTTTGACGTATGTTTGAATCGAATGATGAAGGATGGTTTCTTATGTTGCTTGTATCAATTGTTGCCCAAATATGACAAGAGTACTCTATTTTTAGCCTGATGTAAAGGCAAAGGATCGCATGAAAAGTTAGGTACTTTTTCTGTGTGGAGATCATTATCTCTCAGTTGCGTCTTTGTCCTCGGGTAGAGTGCGACTCCGTTGTATCTCTGTCCGAGGACAGACATGCATCTGAGAAAAAGTAAATTAAGAGGAGCCCGGTCTCAGGAAACAGTGTCCCGAGGCTGCACCACCCCATTGCATCAAAGGGGTGGATCGGTCGTCGGTACCGAGGACAGCGCGATCGCCAGTTGCGGGGACTGGCAATTTTTGGCCATTGCTCGTTAACACGCATTCGAATTCCCCACATTAAACCAGGAACTCGTGTCACATCCACATCTTAGTGAAGGAACGAAGTAAATATGCTTACTGGAGAGGTATAGTGAGTCAACCATCTTACCTGCATCTTTATCAATGGATTGTATGTACCAGTCCCCCCTTAATTCAAGTGTGAACTGCTAGGAAGATTAAATCTATTTAGAAAGGCTGTTAGAATAATCATTAATATATGCTGGGAGCAAACCGTCTGCTTACGGATAGAAAATGAATTCATTAACTATCAATCAGTTAAGTGCCATGCGTGATACCCGCTTTTGGGCAATCATGTCTCGAAAGAGACATGACTGACTGGTCAGAAGATTATCCCGCAGTAGGTGACCATTGCTTTCTGCGGTAGACTGGTTGCCGACCAAGGCTATAGAACCCAATCCTGTTATTTAACCCATAACTGGAAGGAATAGGCGGATTAATATCTTTCTCAATGGTATTTGCGCGTAAGTGAATGCGATGAATTCAGCTGGAATTCGAACTCGGCTCCACGATTTTTCGTTCCGGGCCGATATCCACTGCACCACAACGCACATCCTCATTAACTATACAAAAGAAGAAAAATACGTATGATAAAGATGTTTCTTTAAGACATCTTCGTTTCTTATGCGCTTATTTCATTTTATTTTTATTCAATTTTTCTTATTTTTTGCAGTTATCCTTTTGTAAATGCTAAGTGGGTGTAGAAGCTGATGTGGTTACTGTCTCAAGCACACTTAGACAATTTCATTTACTCTTTTAATGAGGTCCGTTCTTAGTATGTTACCTGTTTTTGTGTGTTAAGTTGTATACACAACAAAACTTAAAGTAATAGTAATTAACGAAAGCCTTGTAAATGGCTAACCAATTGTCTGAACAATAGCAATTACGGACAGTTTCTACACACCCTTAGGCCCAATAATAGGAAAACTATACGAATGTTAGAAAAGCTAAATAAAAATCTCTTTAATGTTTCAATGTTCTTTTCCATCACATTCAATCACTCCCACTCCTCTTTCTCTCTCTCTCTCTCTCTCTCTCTCTCTATATATATATATATATATATATATATATATATATACATACACACTTTTCGGAGTTTCATTTGAAATATATATATATATATATATATATATATATATATTTCAAATAAAACTCCCAAAATTACATAGGACGTATGGCCATTTCAGCAAGGAAAAATTTATATTATACGAATACAGGACAAAATTCATATACCGGAAAATGAATTTCTTTTGATTAAAATTCCTGTATATCAATTTTGTCCTGTATTTGCATAATAAAGAATTTTATCGCTAAAAAAGTGAGGCTTTACCTTGATGAAACGACCATACGACATATTTAATTTTCGGAGTTTTATTTGAAAAATACATATTTGGTTCTGTAAATAGATAATACTATTTACATCGAGCCCTCTACCAGGATCATTTTTAATATTAATGAGATTAATATTAATAGGATCTGTTTTGGGTTTTTTCCTACATGCCATTTTCGTTTTGTATATATATATATATATATATATATATATATATATATGCACATTTCTGTTGATTACCTTTAAATAAATTTTGAAAGAAATAATATAAGCAACTAAACAAAAATAAAGACCCCATTGTCTTTAAATTGTTTTATTGTAACCAGATGCATCCTAATTATAAACAAGAAGAAAAGGCTATTAAAATTCTAATCCGCCATCATATGTAAGTTATTGATATCCGTTGGTATATAAGGTATTGGCCCTAACAAATACCTTAGATTTATATATAGTCATTTTGAATTCATCACCTTCAAAATGGCTAATCTCAATCTTAGAAATAATTTATGAAAAAAGTCAGAATAATGCTGTTTATAAATGCTCACGACCTTTGAGAGATTGTAACACTAATAATCAGCAATGAACATTAAATTCTTGCATTGGCCACACATGCACTATACTCTCTTGTCGGTTGACTTGTTATTTGACAAGATTTAGAATTAAAGATTTAGAATAATTCGTGTACAATATCTCACAAATAACCAATATATATATATATATATATATATATATATATATATATATATATATATATATATATATATATACAGTACTATGCAAAAGTATTAGGAAAAGAACTATTTTATCTTTTATTAAGCATATTGACACAAAACAATTCAATTAAAGTAATTTGATTTACTCAACAAATGATTTAACAAGAAAAATACTTGTTACAAAACAAATTTAATATTTAGTATAATAGCCTTTTGCTTTGATCACAGCCTTCATTCTGTCAGGCATTAACATCACAAGCTTCTTCAAAGTATTTAATGTTATCTCCTGCCAAGCAGTTTGTATTTATTCCCAAAGTGTGTCTTGCGAAGTAACATTAGATTTATTAATTTTTTATTCAAATTATTTCATAGATGTTTAATAGGATTGAGATTAGGGCTTTGTGGGGGCCAATTCAGATTCCGAAGACTTCCTTCCTCTTTCTTTTGAGTTAAATAATTCTTACAACGGTTTGGATTTTCACCCTGTATTTGAATTTCAGTGAGGTTTTTAGGAAAACACCCCTGTCTTAATACTTTTGCACACTACCGGTAGTATGCAAAAGTGTTAGGACAGGGGTGATTTTAAACTTTATTTTGATGCTTCATAAAAGATAAATAGTTCTTGTCCTAAGACTTTTGCACAGCACTATATATATATATACGCTTTGAGCACTCTAGGAGAATGGTAGACTTTGAAAAACAGTAGCTACTCTAGCATATACGCATCGTTCATTCAGCAATGAATTAGAACACTCTCGGCTATTGGGCGTGTATAACGATAATATATACACTAAAAAGTCTGCCTCCTTCTACCGAGCGCCCGTAGCCCAGAGGTATAATCACCGGCTGACGCCAATTCGGTCGGGTTTCAACCCTGGGTAAAAAGCAATCGGCTGTCTAACGGTACTGATGAGCTGTGATACAGCGAAACAGATCTGTCTGCGTATGACTATATATATATGTGTGTGTGTGTGTGTGTGGTTTAGGGTATTTTAGCATTACGGACTGTATAGAAAGAGGAACAAAAGGGCATACAGGAAACATCATAATTGTTCATTCTTATATAAGATGATTTATTTAATTTGTTTAAAATTGTGGGATCGAAATAAACTGCAAGTACGTCATTATCTATGTAAGTATTTATGTATGTAAGTAAGTAAACAAATGAAAAAAAGAACCTCAGGCATTTTAAGAGGAAGATATGAAAAGATGCAAACGGAAGAAGAACGAAAAGATTCAACGCTAACGGGACCAGGGCTTAGACCGGCCGGCCGGCCACCCACGAAGAGTTACTAATCTCATTAGACTAAAATCGTACGTCAGTTGTATCAAGATGGCTTCGAAATTGAATGTAGGTATGGAAAGTTAAGATGATATCGAGGCTAGAAATATTAGAGTCGGGAGTTTTGTGTGTGTGGAGAGGTCGCGAGTCCCTAAGATGTGATGGTTGTCACAGGAATTGCTTTTGTGTTACACGCGGTTAGGGTAAGAAGATACTTGTCATTTTGAATTCCTCACTTTAACATTTATGAAAGCCGAGTGATCACAAAGAGGTAAAGAAGGGAAACAGTTCAAACGCTGACAGGAAAAGCAGCTAAAACTGTTGCATAACGTGGTAAGGACAGAAGATTGACACATATTCAAATGTATATTTCGTAATAAAAAGACTTTTCTAAGCACTTAACATCATGAAAAATGACAAGCACATATGAAACGCATATATATATATATATATATATATATATATATATATTATAATTTTGTGATTAAAATGGTTTATAAAAGCATAACATCACTACACAAGAAATTTCATGTTTCAGTACAAAACTCTTCAGGTAATATGTTAAAATAAAAGTTTTAAAATAAGATTTTATTTTAACATATCACCTGAAAAGGAACAGTTTTGTTCGGAAATATGAAAATTTTTGTGTAGTGATATTATGCTTTTACAAACCATTGTAATAACAAAATTACAATATTAAGCTCTACTCTGTATTGAGCACTGAAAGGTGGGTTTTTAAACTAGGTGTTCTTTCACTTTTCTGTAATATATATATATATATATATATATATATATATATGAAAAATATTTGAACAGTGGGTTTTTAATCAACGTGTTTTTCTGTAATATATATATACATGTGTGTGTGTGTGTGTGTGTGTGTGTGTGAGAGAGAGAGAGAGAGAGAGAGAGAGAGAGAGAGAGAGAGAAATGATTGCCCGTGAAGATTAAATAATGTATAAAAGTATTAAACGAATTTTTTTTTATAAATAAAGAAATAAATTTTGAAAAATAAGATGTTAACGGTTAAAATCTTTTAATGAAAAAATTACAATGACATATTTAATTAATATAAATAATATATAAATATAAAACATGCATATAAAATACCATATTATATCATTACAATATTATAATTAACCAATATAAATAACATACAATAATATATCATAGTAAAGAATAAAACTAATAATAAAACTAATAATAATAATAACAATAATTTTGTTATTTTGGATCAATTATTTCGCTAAAATTTTAAACGGAAACATTTCGTTTTATGATCCAGATTCATAAACGCACGCGATCATACATTATGCTCTCACTTATATTTAACAAAAAAAAATCATTCCATCGCTTGACACGTTTATACTATTTTCGCTACAATTTTGAACGGAAAGATATTTCGTTGCTGTCATTCATACACATACTAACGTTACCGACATATACAGACACTTAATTCGTCTATAGTTTAAATACGCTTGACACGATTCCTAATAAATATCTAGTGTTTTAATTACACGTGGCACACACACACACACAATTAAACAGACATAAGTTTTTCCTCCACATTTAAAATATTTATCTATTGCTTTATTACACGTGACACGTATCTGAACAATGAAATCGTAACTCAATCAACATACCATCTCTGTAGATTTTTAAAAAGAAATATAAAAAACTTTTTTTTAAAGATTTTTTAAAAAATCATTCGTCTTTAAAAATCTCTGAAGAAGCTTGGTAAAGTGAAACGTGTTAAATTAAAGGCACTTTTTTCTATCTGTTTTTTCTATCTGCAGATCAGTGGCGTTATCGCCTTGCTCTGGGTGATATTATTAAATATATATATATATATATATATATATATATATATATAGTTATGGATGTAAATAAGTACACATATGTGTATACACGCAGGTACACATCGATATAGAAATGTTTATTGGGTGTTAATCAAATTGTGCTCAGTTTAATATAAACAGAGCTGTAAAGTAAATATTAACTACATCGACATATTGTCATACGTTTTAAGTCACAACTCGGAGTTTCATGCTTCACGCAATCATCGGGTCCATAATATGCAATATTAATATACTATATAATATTGATGTATATATTAATCGATTCATCCCAAAAAAAGCAGTACTGCCACTGGTGTGCAGGGGGTTACAAGAGAGAAGAGCAAAAAGAAAAAGGAACAAAATACAGGTGGGTTCAGGGAAAAGATAAGAGAAAGATGGGAATCCCGGGGATAAAAGATGGCAATTGACGTTGCATTTAAATTTTTGGAGAGTGTAGCTATCAGGGAAACATGTATGCAGAAGAGAGTTTCAAAGGCGTGAAGTGCGAAAAAAGAAACTGAAGAGAGTAGAAGAGGCGGTTACATTTGACTGTTTTTGCCGTAAAAGGGTGGGATCTAGTTGTCAGTCTAGTAGCACGAGTAAATTTGTGTAGAAGGGGCACCAAGGAGATAAGTTTGTCAGAGCAGAAGCCGTAAAAGTTTTTGTAGATGACACAGAGGGAAGCCACATCCCGATGGTGAGAAGGTGGTTATATGTGTGTATATGTATACAGAAACAGATAAGAAGATCAATTAAAAATAATTGAAAGAGCAGTTTTGTCGGGTTATCATCAAAGTTGAAGGAAAAACTTGAAGCAGGTGAAATGTAGTTCCACAGAATGATGCTGCGGATATCATGGACCGAGCACGTGAGCAATGATGAGGTGTTGGAAAAAATGGCAAGGAAAAGGAAATTAATACTGAGCACCAGGAAGAGACAACTGAAGTTCCTGGGACATGCAATGAATAAGTATGGCCAGACAGAGGGAAAAAGAGACAGAGGAAAGCAGCGGATAACATATTTGAAGGCCATGAGCAGATGGATGACAGAACGGGGGTTGCGAGATGTTACAGGGGAAAGCGTGCTAAGAGCCACCAGGGATAGGGAGACGTGAAAGGCCATGCCCGCCTACGTCCTGAATGGATAAAGCACATAGTAGTAGAAGAAGAAGAAGAAGGAAAAGTAGAAGAAGAAGAAGAAGAAGGAAAAGTAGAAGAGGAAGAAGAAGAAAAAGAAGAAGAAAAAGAAGAAAAGGAAGAAGTAAAAAAAGAAGAAGAAGAAGGAGAATAATAATAATAATAATAATAATAATAATAATAATAATAATAAGAAGAAGAAGAATCTTTCCCATTTCATGATGATAAAAAACTCCCAGACATATTTTCTCTCCATTTGGAATTACCCATCCTCAAATTCGTGGTTAATGATACATTTCGATAATAACGAGGGACTACCTTTCCGAACATCATTCGTGATGAAGACCATATAAAACTCAGACAAACACAAAACTAACGTTAAAGATGTGTCAAAGTTTCTGTGTGCGCTTCCAGCATTTGTCGATGTTTTTGCGCTGGCCGCCGAGATGTTTTTTGTATATCTGTATAAACATGTAGTTCTGTTTGTCTACCGAGTTTAACGATTAGGAGGATATGCGTTCTGAAATATTTGAGACAGATGCGGACTTTTACTCCCTTAAAATAACATGATTTGTCTCTCTTACAAACTCTCCCTCTGTAATAATATATAAATATACTATGTATGTATGTATGTATGTATGTATGTATCTATCTATCTATCTATCTATCTATCTATCTATCTATCTATCTATTTTCACGCGTTTCCAGATGGGAGGGCCTTATCCGATCATTAAAATTTTGATTTTTTTCTAACCTACACACTTAATTATCTTCTATATTTCGTACATAAATCTATCTATCTATCTATCTATCTATCTATCTATCTATCTATCTATCTATCTATCTATCTATCTATCCAGTTCTGTTCATATCTATCTATCTATCTATCTATCTATCTATCTATCTATCTATCTATCTATCTATCTAATTCTGTTTATTATCTATCTATCTATCTATCTATCTATCTATCTATCTATCTATCTATCTATCTATCTATCTACTGGGTAGGTACGGATAGAATAAAATTCCGTATCCAAAGAAACACTATTCTTAAAAAGTGCTCAATATAAAGTAGATTGAATAATAATTATTTAGATTTTATAACATATATATATATATATATATATATATATATATATATATATATATATATCATAATACAATGTAATCATCGTTACAAAAACTCTACAACTTGAAATAAACCCCATCGTAATGTATTTCATTCTATTTTTTAGTATTTATTGCATTAGTGAATAATTGTAAATGAAAATAGAATGGTATTTTTATTAATACTGCACAATAACATGCGCATCAAATGAATTTATAAATATTTGATAATTACCTATATTGCAGTTTCATCAATGAAAGAATAAAGAAAATTTAGGGTGATTCGGACGAGTCTTTGCTTATTTACCTTGTAAACTTTTGCAAAGTAATAATAACAAAAGAACCATTCCATTTTCATTTAGAATTATCCACTTGGCAATAATGACCAAAAATAGTATGAAATACATCATTTCTGGGGTGGATTAATAATTATGGCCGGTAGTGTAAAATGACCCATAAAGAGTTGAAATGTTGTTAAAAAAAAATCTATCAATCGATGCACGAAAATCACACAAGAGATGAAGAAAAAAGAAAAGGACACTAGCAGGAGCAAAGGCAGATGACGCAAACCACACATTGAAAATGTCAACGTCAAGCGAGTACAGAAGTTAATTAACTGAGAAGTTCTTTAAAAGATGATGAGAAATGCGACACTTAAATTCGAACATGCACTGGGTTAATGAAAAAAAAATCCCAAGATGCAAGTTGCAAATTTAAAATGTCAACATGAAGCAAGTAGAGAAGTTAATTATCTGAGAAGTTCTTTAACAGAAGATGAGAAATGCGACACACAAATCCAGACATGCACTGGGTTAATGTAAACAAAATCCCAAAATGCAAGTTGCAAATTTAAAATATCAACGTCAAGCAAGTTCAGAATTTAATTATCTGAGAAATTCTTTAACAGATGATGAGAAATGCGACACTTAAATCCGAACATGCACTGGGTTAATAAAAACAAAATCTTAAGATGCAAGTTGCAAATTTAAAATATCAACGTCAAGCAAGTACAAAAGTTAATTATCTGAGAAGATCTTTTTAACAGAAGATGAGAAATGCGACACTTAAATCCGAACATGCACTGGGTTAATGAAAACAAAATCCCAAAAAGCAAGTTGCAAATTTAAAATATCAACGTCAAGCAAGTACAAAAGTTAATTATCTGAGAAGTTCTTTAACAGATGATGAGAAATGCGACACTTAAATCCGATGATACACTGGGTTGATAAAAACAAAATCTTAAGATGCAACTTGCAAATTTAAAATATCAACGTCAAGCAAGTACAGAATTTAATTATCTGAGAAGTTCTTTAACAGATGATGGGAAATGCGACACATTAATCCGATCATACACTGGGTTAATGAAAACAAAATTGAAAGATGCAAGTTGCAAATTTGAAATAACAACGTCAAGCATGTACAGAAGTTAATTATCTGAGAAGTTCTTTAACAGATGATGGGAAATGCGACACTTTAATCCGATCATACACTGGGTTAATGAAAACAAAATCCCAAAATGCAATTTAAAAATTTAAAATATCAACGTCAAGCAAGTTCAGAATTTAATTATCTGAGAAGTTCTTTAACAGATGATGAGAAATGCGACACTTAAATCCGAACATGCATTGAGTTAATAAAAAAAAATCTTAAGATGCAAGTTGCAAATTTAAAATATCAACGTCAAGCAAGTTCATAATTTAATTATCCGAGAAGTTCTTTAATAGATGATGAGAAGTTCGACATTTAAATCCGAACATGCACTGGGTTAATAAAAAAAAATCTCAAAATGTAAGTTGCAAATTTAACATATCAATGTCAAGCAAGTAGAGGAGTTAATTATCTGAGAAGTTCTTTAACAGAAGATGAGAAATGCGACACATTAATCCGATCATACACTGGGTTAATGAAAGCAAAATCCCAAAATGCAAGTTGCAAATTTAAAATATCAACGTCAAGCAAGTACAGAATCTAATAATCTGAGAAGTTCTTTAACAGATGATGATAAATGCGACACTTAAATCCGAACATGCACTGGGTTAATAAAAACAAAATTGAAAGATGCAAGTTGCAAATTTGAAATAACACCGTCAAGCAAATACAGAAGTTAATTATATGAGAAGTTCTTTAACAGAAGATGGGAAATGCGACACTTAAATCCGATCATACACTGGGTTAATGAAAACAAAATCTTAAGATGCAAGTTGCAAATTTAAAATATCAACGTCAAGCAAGTAGAGAATTTAATTATCTGAGAAGTTCTTTAACATATGATGAGAAATGCGACACTTAAATCCGAACATGCACTGGGTTAATAAAAACAAAATTGAAAGATGCAAGTTGCAAATTTAAAATATCAACGTCAAGCAAGTACAGAAGTTAATTATCTGAGAAGTTCTTTAACAGATGATGAGAAGTGCGACACTTAAATCCGAACATGCACTGGGTTAATAAAAAAAAATCCCAAAATGCAAGTTGCAAATTTAAAATATCAACATCAAGCAAGTAGAGAAGTTAATTATCTGAGAAGTTCTTTAACAGATGACGAGAAATGCAAAATTAAATCCGATCATACACTGGGTTAATGAAAACAAAATCCCAAAATGCAAGTTGCAAATTTAAAATATCAACGTCAAGCAAGTACAGAATCTAATTATCTGAGAAGTTCTTTAACAGATGATGGGAAATGCGACACTTAAATCCGAACATGCACTGGGTTAATGAAAACAAAATTGAAAGATGCAGGTTGCAAATTTAAATATCAACGTCAAGCAAGTACAGAAGTTAATTATCTGAGAAGTTCTTTAACAGATGATGAGAAATGCGACACTTAAATCCGAACATGCTCTGGGTTAATAAAAACAAAATTGAAAGATGCAAGTTGCAAATTTAAAATATCAACGTCAAGCAAGTTCAGAAGTTAATTATCTGAGAAGTTCTTTAACAGATGATGAGAAATGCGACACTTAAATCCGAACATGCACTGGGTTAATAAAAACAAAATCTTAAGAAGCAAGTTGCAAATTTAAAATATCAACGTCAAGCAAGTAGAGAAGTTAATTATCTGAGATGTTCTTTAACAGAAGATCAGAAATGCGACACTTAAATCCGAACATGCACTGGGTTAATAAAAAAATCTTAAGATGGAAGTTGCAAATTTAAAATATCAACGTCAAGCAAGTAGAGAAGTTAATTATCTGAGAAGTTCTTTAACAGATGATGAGAAGTGCGACACTTAAATCCGAACATGCACTGGGTTAATAAAAAAAAATCCCAAAATGCAAGTTGCAAATTTAAAATATCAACATCAAGCAAGTAGAGAAGTTAATTATCTGAGAAGTTCTTTAACAGATGACGAGAAATGCGACACTTTAATCCGATCATACACTGGGTTAATGAAAACAAAATCCCAAAATGCAAGTTGCAAATTTAAAATATCAACGTCAAGCAAGTACAGAATCTAATAATCTGAGAAGTTCTTTAACAGATGATGATAAATGCGACACTTAAATCCGAACATGCACTGGGTTAATAAAAACAAAATTGAAAGATGCAAGTTGCAAATTTGAAATAACACCGTCAAGCAAATACAGAAGTTAATTATATGAGAAGTTCTTTAACAGAAGATGGGAAATGCGACACTTAAATCCGATCATACACTGGGTTAATGAAAACAAAATCTTAAGATGCAAGTTGCAAATTTAAAATATCAACGTCAAGCAAGTAGAGAATTTAATTATCTGAGAAGTCCTTTAATGGATGATGAGAAGTGCGACATTTAAATCCGAGCATACACTGGGTTAATGAAAACAAAATTGAAAGATGCAAGTTGCAAATTTAAAATATCATCGTCAAGCAAGTAGAGAAGTTAATTATCTGAGAAGTTCTTTAACAGATGATGAGAAATGCGACACTTAAATCCGAGCATACACTGGGTTAATGAAAACAAAATCCCAAAAACGCAAGTTGCAAATTTAAAACATCAACGTCAAGCAAGTACAGAAGTTAATTATCTGAGATGTTCTTTAACAGATGATGAGAAATGCGACACTTAAATCCGAACATGCACTGGGTAAATAAAAACAAAATTGAAAGATGCAAGTTGCAAATTTGAAATAACACCGTCAAGCAAATACAGAAGTTAATTATATGAGAAGTTCTTTAACAGATGATGGGAAATGCGACACTTAAATCCGATCATACACTGGGATAATGAAAACAAAATTGAAAGATGCAAATTGCAAATTCATAATATCAAATTCAAGCCAGTAAAGAAGTTAATTATCTGAGAAGTTCTTTAACATATGATGAGAAATGCGACACATAAATCCGAACATGCACTGGGTTAATAAAAACAAAATTGAAAGATGCAAGTTGCAAATTTAAAATATCAACGTCAAGCAAGTACAGAAGTTAATTATCTGAGAAGTTCTTTAACAGATGAAGAGAAGTGCGACACTTAAATCCGAACATGCACTGGGTTAATAAAAAAAAATCCCAAAATGCAAGTTGCAAATTTAAAATATCAACATCAAGCAAGTAGAGAAGATAATTATCTGAGAAGTTCTTTAACAGATAACGAGAAATGCAAAATTAAATCCGATCATACACTGGGTTAATGAAAACAAAATCCCAAAATGCAAGTTGCAAATTTAAAATATCAACGTCAAGCAAGTACAGAATCTAATTATCTGAGAAGTTCTTTAACAGATGATGGGAAATGCGACACTTAAATCCGAACATGCACTGGGTTAATGAAAACAAAATTGAAAGATGCAGGTTGCAAATTTAAATATCAACGTCAAGCAAGTACAGAAGTTAATTATCTGAGAAGTTCTTTAACAGATGATGAGAAATGCGACACTTAAATCCGAACATGCACTGGGTTAATAAAAACAAAATCTTAAGAAGCAAGTTGCAAATTTAAAATATCAACGTCAAGCAAGTAGAGAAGTTAATTATCTGAGATGTTCTTTAACAGAAGATCAGAAATGCGACACTTAAATCCGAACATGCACTGGGTTAATAAAAAAAAATCTTAAGATGGAAGTTGCAAATTTAAAATATCAACGTCAAGCAAGTAGAGAAGTTAATTATCTGAGAAGTTCTTTAACAGATGATGAGAAGTGCGACACTTAAATCCGAACATGCACTGGGTTAATAAAAAAAAATCCCAAAATGCAAGTTGCAAATTTAAAATATCAACATCAAGCAAGTAGAGAAGTTAATTATCTGAGAAGTTCTTTAACAGATGACGAGAAATGCGACACTTAAATCCGATCATACACTGGGTTAATGAAAACAAAATCTTAAGATGCAAGTTGCAAATTTAAAATATCAACGTCAAGTAAGTACAGAAGTTAATTATCTGAGAAGCTCTTTAACAGTTGATGAGAAATGCGACACTTAAATCCGATCATACACTGG